>CM054161.1:6529731-6567231 GCA_028751875.1 Rapana venosa
CACAATGACCTACTCTTCCGAAAAGCGGTACGGGTTTTAACGAAAGATGTCCTGCGTGCGTTCAACACACGGGACTTCGGTTCATAGTCTCATCCGAAGGACTTTTAGGGGGGCAGTGGAGTCGGCGCTGATGTTAACTCCAGAGGAAAAATCCTCTTGAACGAGAATCGAACCCAGGTTAGCAGATCACGAGCGCATCACTCTAACCACCAGGCTATCCCGTCACCCCTCCCCCTCCCTCCCCTCCACTCATGCCTGAAGTAATGTATGCAGAGAATTCTTGCACTAGCGACGCTAAAAGCAGCCAACCCTCCGAAAGAAATATCTTGGCAGACACAGCCCTCTGCTCTAACTTCCTTCCAATTGGTTAGTCGCGCATGCGCTCAGCGCGCGCGCTTTCCAGTCCTGCGCATGCTCAGTTGACATGCGACAAGTTGACGCAGACGAGAACTCTTTCAATAGAGCCTCGCAGACGACAGCTAGTGACAGACTGGGGAAAGGAGCCAGACAGAGCAGGGAGGAGCGCTGGGAATTGAAGAGATTGGGGGTAAGTTACTTTTCGTGTTGATGTGACGCACTTTTGTGATTTTCTTTTTCTTTGACTGTGTGTGTGTGTGTGTGTGTGTGTGTGTTTTGGTATCGTTGCGTTAAGAAGTTAATCTACAGATTATGTAGTTTTTAGAAAAAAACATCATCTTGATTTGTTTTTAAAGATATCATGTTCTTGGGTAACTTTGCTAGTATTTTGTAGAAAACATTTTGTGGATTATGTTCACAGTTTGGCAAATAAAAATAATAAACGTCATCTTGATTTGTTTTTCAAAAGATAATTATCATGTTCTTTGCTGACTTTGCTAGTGTTTTATAAACAAAAACACACACATTTTGCGGATTAAGTTCGCATTTTGGGAAATTAAGAATATTGCATGAAAGAGAACAATACTTTGAAGGAAAAGATGGAAACTTAGGACTAACATGTAATGTGGGTAAGTGGATAGATAGATAGATAGATAGATAGATGGATAGATAGATAGATAGATAGATAGATAGATAGATAGATAGATAGACAGACAGACAGACAGACAGACAGATAAGAGAGACAGACAGACAGATAGAGAGATAGATAGAGAAAATACTCAACATTTTACATATTTTTGTCTTTTTTGTTTTGCATTTTATCTAATTTGTTGGGAGGGATATTTGTTTTTGTTATTTTGATTGTTTTTATGTTTGTTTGATTGATTGGCTGCTTGGGCTTGTACACTTCTTTTTCTTTAAAAAAAATTGGTGGCTTCAAGAAAAAGCAAAGAACTTGATCTCATTTTCTTTAGTTTTCTCAACTTTTTTCCTTTTTCTTCAGTTTTTCTCTCTCCTTTTTGTACTTCAATGGAAGTTTCGAAACAAGTCTGTTTCTTAAACTAGATCTCTCTCTCTCACTATCTCTTTATGTCTCTGCCTCTCTACCCACCTTATCTATCTATCTATCTATCTATCTATCTATCTATCTATCTATCTATCAATCTATCTTTCTATCTATCTATCTCTATCTATCTATTTATCTATCTATCTACTTAACTCTCTCTCTATCTATCTATCTATCTACCTACCTATCCATCTATCTATCTATCTATCTATCTATTTATCTATCTATCGATCTAAACTGATTTGCCTAACTTCCAATTGTATTGATGTTGTTGTTGGTGGGGCTGTTAAAACTGTTCGGCATGTTGTAACTTAACTTGATATCTTTATTGATAGTATGTTTGAAAAAAAGGTTGTAGTATGGATGTTTTATCAGAATTTGATATCTGGTTTATTTTGATGTTGATGTAACCTGAAAACGCTCGCTCTCTCTCTCTCTCTCTCTCTCTCTCTCTCTCTCTCTCTCTCTCTCTCTCTCTCTCTCTCTCTCTTCTCTCTCTCTCTCTCTCTCTCTCTCTCTCTCTCTCTCTCTCTCTCTCCTCTCTCTCTCTCTCTCTCTCTCTTCTCGTTCTTCTTGCAGTTTTCCCTCTATTTTATCCATATTACCTAGTTATAATCAGTGTATCAGTTTTCATGTTAATGTTTAATTAATTTGAGAATTATATGTTTATTAACGCATATTTTTTTCACAAAAATTATAATCTATGTATCTCTTGTAATTAATGTTCAAGTCAGTTAGGGATTATGCATTGTTAAGTACATACTTTTAAAAAAATCATGTTGTCGTTGTTGTAGTAAGGTTTTCTCTTGTTTTGTTGATAGTCCCTAATCAGGGCAAGGGCCGTATGAAAAAAATGTATGCGTATGCTTATTCTGTTACCCTTGAAAAATAAAGGTTCATTCATTCATTCATTCATTCATTCATTCATTCATTCATTCATTCATTCTATCTACCTATCTATATGTCTCTCTGTGTCTCTGTATTTCTGTCTGTCTCTCTTTCTCATAAGTTTACATGCCATTTTTTCTCTTTTTTTTTTAAAGCTTTTTTCTTTATTTTTTTCTTTACACCACGTACTTGGCAGTTTTGGGAAGAGTCAAATATTGTTGGTTTTTTTATCTCATATTTTATGTCATTTATCTTGGTTCTCCATATCGCTGTACTTGTCCTGGGTTGACCCTTGTAGTTGGCCAGGGCGTTGGTACAAGGAAGGAGGAGAGGAGAGGTGACTTTGATCACGTTTTGACCTATGTACAGGTAAAAAGGTCAAGGTGTCCCATAACCTATAAGGTCGTAGGGGAGCGAGGCATCAGAGACCTCACTTCTCTAGGGGCCAGCATATTGAATGCAAGCGCCCATCTCCTCTCCCTCGCTGCTTTACCTTCCCTGACCCTAAAGGGGGCATGTACCCATTTACAGCTGGGTGAACTGGGGGGGACTGTACTGAAGCCAAGGCGCGCAAAAACGGTCACCCATCCAAGTGGTAACCACGCTCGATGCTGCTTAACCTTGGCTGGGGGAAAGCGAATGCTCTGACCACTGAGCTGTCCTGGCCTATGTGTATATGTATAGTTGCATGGCTTTAATCTGAGCTGTAATCATTGGCGAAGTGACAGCTCCGATATGGCCTCTGTGGTCGGCGGAGCTGTAAACAGTAGACCTGGATAGGTTCCGCTAGACTGGATAGACCTCACTGCCTGAAATTTGAAGTGATGGTTCTTGAGTGGGAGTTGTGAGTGAGAAAGACAGACAGAAACAGAGACAGACAGAGAGAAACGGAGAGGAAGAGAGAGAGAGAGAGAGAGAGAGAGAGAGAGAGAGAGAGAGAGAGAGAGAGAGAGAGAGAGAGAGATAGAGAGAGAGAGATTGAGAGAGAGAAAAGGAGAGAGAGAGGGGGGGAGAGAGAGACAGACAGAAACAGAGACAGACAGAGAGAGAGAGAGAGAAGGAGAGAGAGGGGGGAGAGAGAGGGGGGAGAGAGAGACAGACAGAAACAGAGACAGACAGAGAGAAACGGGGAGAGAGAGAGAGAGGAGAGAGGGGGGGAGAGAGACAGACAGAGACAGACAGAGAGAAACGGGGAGTGAGAGAGAGGGGGGGAGGGAGAGGAAGGGGGGGGGGGAGAGAAGTAGATAAACAGAGTCAGACTTCAGTCTTCAGACTTCAGATATTTATTCAGATAGGTCAAAGCCCCTTCTGAAGGGGTGGAAACATACAAAAGTGCTAGTATACAGCCATTTACTGTCAAGTTATTGTTGAAAATAAATCATTCAATGAACATTTGTTAAAAATGAAAAATTTACATTAGGCTGCTATCCCTTATTCTCTTCAAAGATTTATACAGAAATATTGCTAGATTTTTAAGTTTGCTCATTTTCAGATGACATAAGTTGAGCTAGCCTGACCAATGATGGGTGGTTCCAATAAGTTTGCAGAATCAATTCTTTTCTCACGTCTCCAAGAACTGGACATTCCAAAACAACATGAATTTCATCTTGTGTTGCCAATTTACACAAATTACAAATCAAATTCTCATTTTCATCTTTTGCATATCGTTTCAAATGTGTACAGCAATGTCTGATACACCACATCTAAATTTTGACAATGCATGTTTAACATATTCATTTCTATCAACGTATACTGTTCAATACGCAGTGACGTTTTAAATGTTTTGTATAGAAAAAAAATCGATCATTGTTTTGAATGTGGGCGTACCACTCCTGCCATCTACAATCGACAACTCTCTGTTTAAATGATTTTATAAAAGCTTTTACATTTTGAACTCCTTGATTGTCCCAAACAAATCCAAAGCCAAATCGACACAAACATAAACGTACTTTAGATGCCCAAGTATGCTTGCCTTTACAATCCAGTATGTTACTTACTTACTTAGGCCCATCACTCCCCCTAGAGCATAGGCCGCCGACAACAGTCCGCCAGAGTCCTCTGTCCTGGGCTATTCTCTTCAGCTGTCTCCAGGCATATCCCATCTTCCTGGTTTCTGCCTCAAGGTCGCGTCGCCAGGTGTTTCTTGGCCTTCCTCTTTTTCGTTTTCCCTGGGGGTTCCATGACAGTGCCTGCCTTGTGATGATGTTGCTGGCTGGCTTTCTCAGGGTGTGCCTGATCCATCCTCATCTCCTGCGCCGGATTTCATTCTCGGCTGGCAGCTGGTTGGTACGTTGCCACAGGTCTGCGTTGCTGATGGTGTCGGGCCAGCGGATCTGGAGGATTCGTCTCAGGCAGCTGTTGATGAAGGTCTGCACTTTCTTGGTGGTGGTCTTTGCTGTCCTCCATGTCTCCGCTCCATATAGTAGGACTGATTTGACGTTGGAGTTGAACAGCCTGATCTTTGTGCGGGTCGACACAACCTTGGAGCTCCAGATGTTCTTCAGCTGCAAGTACGCTGCCCTCGCCTTGCCAATTCTTGCTCTGACGTCTGCGTCTGTGCCGCCCTGCATGTTAATGATGCTACCCAGGTAAGTGAATGTCTCCACTTTTTCCAGCTCCTTCCCATTTAGTGTGACTGGGTCCTCACTCACTGCGTTGATCTTGAGAATCTTGGTTTTGCCTTCATGGATCTTGAGACCAACTTGTAATGAGGTGGCTGCTAGTTCTGTAGTCTTGTCCTGCATCTGTTGGCGGCTGTGGGAAAGCAGGGCCAGGTCGTCTGCAAAGTCGAGATCATCCAGCTGGTCCCACAGTGTCCACTGGATTCCATTTCTTCTGTATGCCGTTGAAGTCTTCATGGTCCAATCGATCGCCAGGAAGAAGAGGAAAGGTGACAGGAGACAGCCTTGTCTGACTCCGGTCTTCACCTCAAAGCTGTTTGTGAGTTGTCCTCCATGGACCACCCGGGAGGTCATTCTTTCATAGGAGTTCTTGATCAAGTTGACCAGTTTGGTTGGCACTCCATGGTGGCGAAGCAATTTCCAGAGGGTGTTGCGGTCCACACTGTCGAATGCTTTCTCATAATCAACAAAGTTGATGTATGAAGATGAGTTCCACTCTAAAGATTGCTCAAGCTTTGGATGGCAGACGCTTATCCTCCATACGAGTTACCTTAAGCCAATAGCCTACGCATTTTACCAAAGAATTTACAAACAATGGATACCTTCCCAGTTCTCCATAGATCATGGCATTTGGAGTGCGCCAGTTTACACCAAGGAATCTCTTTAATGCCATTAAATGTAATTTTTCTATCGGTACAATATTTTCCATTCCCCAGATCTCTGCTCCGTATTGAAACAGAGACGGAGAGAGAGAGAGAGCGGGGGGGGGGGGGGGGAGGGAGGAGGGAGAGAAAGGAGAGAGAGAGAGGGAGAGAAACAGAGAGAGAGGGAGAGAGAGAAAAAACAACAGAGAGATAGAGAGAGGGAGAGAGACAGAGACAGATAGAGAGAGAGAGAGAGAGAGAGAGAGAGAGAGGGGGGGGGGGGAGACAAACAGACAAAGGGAGAAAGACAGACAGACAGACAGAGACAAAGAGAGACAAAGAGAGAAACAGACAGAGACAGAGAGTGGAATCAATGAAATTATAAGTCCCCTGCGAAAGTCTCTCTCTCTCTCTCTCTCTCTCTCTCTCTCTCTCTCTCTCTCTCTCTCTCTCTCTCTCTCTCTCTCTCTCTCTCTTAACCACACACCCACCCACACCCACACAACACACACCCTCACCCACCCACCCACCCACACACAACACAACACACACACACACACACACACACACACACACACACACACACAGACACAGAGTCAGACAGACATACATACAGACAGATAGACAGACAGACGGACTAAATGGCAAAGAACAAAATGGCTGGTGGCAAAATCTACCAATAGACGTACACTCCCCGGGGAGAGCAGTCCGAAAACCTCCCATTGCATATAGACTCCTGCCTCGAATGCCTAAACAATAGTCTGCAATAGTGTGTGTGTGGGGGGGGGGGGGGATGTTTGTGTAGGTGTAGATGTATAAAGATATTATATATATATATATTATATATATATATATATATATTATCCACACCTATACACACATGTAGAGATAGAGAGAGGAGGAGGAGGAGGAGGAGGAGAAGAAGAAGAAGAAGAAGAAGAACAACAACAACAACAACAACAACACCAAGAAAAAGAAGAAAAGAAGAGGGGAGAAGGAGAGAGAAGGAGAGAGAAGAGAGAGAGAGGAGAGAGAGAGATGAGAGAGAGAGAGAGAGAGAGAGAGGAGAGAAAAGAGAGAGAGAGACGCAAAACGCAAACGCAATTTTATTTCACGAGGGTAATAGATTAAGTAACAAGACTTTTTTTTTCATCCAGCCCTCAAATGAAAAGAAAAGAAAAAGAGAAAGTGAGAGAGAGAGAGAGAGTGAGTGATAGGGAGTGAGAGAAAGTGAGAGAGAAGGAGTGAGAGAGATAGAGAGAGAGTGAGAGATTGTATTTATTTATTTTATTTCATTTCTAGGATAATGGAATAAGCACTTCTGTGCTTTTTTCCTTCTAATCCCCGTGTGTATGTAGTTTTGCAAATTTTGTCATCCGTTCCCACCGGCACACAATGGCCTACTCTGCCGAAAAGCGGAATGGGTGTTAACGTGTGTAGGAGAGAGAGAGAGAGACAGAGACAGACAGGTATACACACAGACAGAGAAGACAGACAGAGACACAGATAGACATGTAAAATGGAAACAAAGCACCCAAGCAACTTTTCATTCTTTTTTTCTTTCTTTTCCATTATCTTGACAAAGCAATTCGCTCACAGCAAAAATATCCGTATACAGACGAACTCCAGCTACCAAAGAGACGCCAACATTAGTATAGTACGAACAGAGATAGATAGAAAAAAGAACGACGTTAGTGACGAACAAACTGCGCAGAGACGTCACTGCTGTCACATGACGTCACTTGCCAATACGCGTCAGTGAGGAGAGAAGGGACAGATCATCAAGGGAGGTAATCGCCTGCGAAATGCGTAAGGGGAGAAAAACCGTTTCCATCTCTCTCTCTCTCTCTCTCTCTCTGTGCAAGGATTCGCAATTTGTTTCCAAGGAGCATTGCTTTAGGGCTTAGGGAGACACGCCACAGACAAACTGTCATGATGTTTTGGAGCAAGTTACCTAGCAGTTTGGCAAATCAGAAGTTTACCTACAAGTTTTGCCCTAAGCATTGCAAGCCGAGCACTCGCTTTCGCCCAGCCAAGGCTAAGCAGCATCGAGCGTGGTTACCACTTGGATGGGTGACCATTTTCCGCGCCTTAGCTTCAGTACAGTCCCCACCAGTTCACCCAGCTGTAAATGGGTACCTGCCCTCTTTAGGATCAGGGAAGGTGAAGCAGCGAGAGGGAGGAGATGGGCGCCGCCCTCAATATTCTGGCCCCTTGAGAAGTTGAGGTCTCAAACGCCTCGCTCCCTTACGACCAGTTACGTTATGGGCACACCTTTACCTTTATTGCAATGGTAGATCTATATTCTTATATAATATATATCTTCTCCCTCTTCTTCTCTCGTTCGCTTTTTACACCGTCAGATGTGTTTGGGAGAAATAATGGTTATGTCCTTTCCAGCTCCTCTCGTGGGCCGTACAGCTTGGTTTGCAGGGTTATCTATCTCCGTCAGCCACACAATCTTCCTCAGGTCGCTGAATAGAGATCTCATGTCATTCTGCAATCAGCAGCTTGTACGCAAAGCCACAGCCATTTTGGCCGATCCTTCCCATGCTTTGTTTCCAGAATTTCAGTTGTTGCCTTCGGAACGCCGCAATAAAAACAACAACAACAGCAACAACGAAAACATCAGCAGCAACAACAACAACAACAGCAACAAAACAGCAACAACAAAAACAACAAAACAACAGCAACAAAAACAACAGCAACAAAACAACTACAACAGCAACAAAAACAACAGCAACAAAACAACAACAACAAAAACAACAGCAACAAAACAACAGCAACAAAAACAACAGCAACAACAACAAAAACAACAGCAAAAACAACAACAACAACTGCAGCAACAACAACAACGGGACTACGGGATATGTGAAGGTAAAGAAGGTGACCAAACGCTGACATGGATTCTGGATCTCTCGTGCACATTTCAACTTCTGTTTGCGTAGATACACGCAGAGAATTTTGAAGGCACTGGCAGGTCTGCACTTGATAATCATCATCATATCATCATCATCATCATCATCATCATCATCATCATTTATATAGCGCTGAATCTTGTAAAAAAACAAAAAACAAATCGAAGCGCCTGCACTCAAATCATTTACACGCATGCAGCTCTCCTTAAACATAATGAACAACATATTTCAAATCCATGCGCGCGCACGCACGCACGCACGCACGCACGCACGCACGCACACACACACACACACACACACACACACACACACACACTCGCGAACACACTTAGGAGGTGAAGGATGCTGTTGAAAATTAGGGACAGATATTTGGGGGGAAAGTCTCAGGTAGGAAATAAGTGTGTTTTGAGGCTGGATTTGAAGGTATCAAGTGAAGGCTTTTGGCGAAGTGAAAGAGGGAGGTCATTCCAGGTGGATGGAGCAGAAACAGAGAAGGAGCGACGGCCAACAGCTTCGATTTAACCTAACACAACGTAAAAATCCCCATTCTTAAAAACCACCAGTCAACACTGCCGAGATTGGAACCCACGACTTTGTAGACGTTTACCACGAACGTCAAACACTCGGCTAAAGCATCCCCCAACAGTACTGAGTTGACTTGATTTTCCCCCGGAAGATGGAGTGCGGCTATGTTAACGGTGGGTGATAACGGTCGCGTAGACAAAATTTCACCATGGGTGAACCTCGGATACACGAAAAAAAAACTTTTCTTTTTTTCATTCTGAGTCTTTTATTAATACAAACTATCTGAAAAGTTTTTGTTATGAAACCAACGTAAGAGTTGGGGTGGGGTGGGGGAGGGGAGAGAATCGTACTATGATACGCTGAAGGATTTAAATGAATAAATAACATTGATTCTTTCTTCTGTGTCCAACTTTAATGGTAGGGTGGGTTTTTTTCAAAGTTGTTACCAAGTACACATTCTCAACACTTAAGTAGTTTAACATTATAAGTTTTCTTCTTTACATAGGGGGTGGGGGGGGGGCATAAACTCAGCTGCAATATCATCTTAGATATCTGAAGTAGTTTTAAACAACTAAGTTTTGTTTAATACACACAATAACAATTTGTAAAGTACTGTTAAGAATATCGATAATGGTAGTGTCATGTAAGATATATCCCCAGAAGTTTTGATTGAAAACGAAAAGAGTTGCAATTTTGTTTCTTGTTTCTTTTTTAAATACTGTGTTATGATACTGTGAGTGAATGTTACAAAGACCTTAAGCCGATTTGTTTTTTTTATTGTTTTGTGAGGTTGGTTGATTGGTTGGGTTTTCTGTTTAAACATAACATGTTTCTTCTTCTTCTTCTTCTTCTTCTTCTTCTTCTTCTCCTTCTTCTGCGCATTCTTCTTCTCATTCTTCTTCTTCTTCTTCTTCTTCTTCTTCTTCTTCTTCTTCTGCGCATTCTTCTGCGCATTTTTCTGCGCATTCTTCTGCGCATTCTTCTTCTTCTTCGCAATTTTTCTTTGCATTCTTCTTCTTCTTTTTCTTCTTCGCATTCTTCTTCTTCTTCTTCTTCTTCTTCTTCTTCTTCTTCTTCTTCTTCTTCTTCTTCTTCGCATTCTTCGTCTTCTTCTTCTTCGCATTCTTCTTCGCATTCTTCTTCGCATTCTTCTTCGCATTCTTCTTTTTCTGCGCATTCTTCTTCTTCTTCGCAATTCTTTTTCTTCTCCTTCGCAATTCTTTTTCTTCGCAATTCTTCTTTTTCGCAATTCTTCTTCTTCGCAATTCTTCTTTTTCGCGATTCTTCTTCTTCGCAATTTTTCTTCTTCGTCTTCGCATTCAAAGTCCAAGTCAAGTCAAAGTCAAGTCAAAAGCACTTTAATCATTCCATGAAGGCAATTCTTCTTCTTCTTCTTCTTCTTCTTCTTCTTCTTCTTCTTCTTCTTCTTCTCTTTTTCGCATTCTTCTTCGCATTCTTCTTCGCAATTTTTCTTCCTCCTCGCAATTCTTCTTTTTCTTTTTCGCAATTCTTCTTCTTCTTCTTCGCAATTTTTCTTTGCATTCTTCTTCTTCTTTTTCTTCTTCGCATTCTTTGCACTCTTTCTTCTTCTTCTCTTCTTCTTCTTCTTCTTCTTCTTCTTCTTCTTCTTCTACTTCTTCTTCTTCTTCTTCTTTTTCTTCTTCTTCTTCGCATTCTTCGTATTCTTCGTATTCTTCTTTTTTGCATTCTTCTTCTTCGCATTCTTCTTCTTCGATTTCTTCTTCTTCGCAATTCTTCTTGTTCTTCGCATTTCTTCTTCTTCGCAATTCTTCTTCATCTTCTTCGCAATTCTTCTTGTTCTTCGCAATTCTTATTCTTATTCTTCGCAATTCTTCTTCTTCTTCGCAATTCTCCTTCATCGCAATCTTTTGTTCTTCTTGTTCTTGCTTCTTCTTCTCTCTTCTTCTTCTTCTTCTTCTTTGCAATTCTTCGCAATTCTTCGCAATTCTTCTTCTTCTTCTTCGCAATTCTTCTTCTTCTGCGCATTCTTCTTCTGCGCATTCTTCTTCTTCTTCTTCTGCGCATTCTTCTTCTGCGCATTCTTCTTCTGCGCATTCTTCTTTTTTAATTCTTCGCAATTCTTCGCAATTCTTCTTCTTCTCAATTCTTCGCAATTCTTTTTCAACTTCGTTGTCGTCGTCGTCGTCGTCGAACGCTCAAACAGCAACTATTGTTGTCTGTCATACAAGCGAAAATGCGTTGCGCTGCCGTTAAACGCCTGTCAAGTCATGCCCAGCAATATTCTGTAGGATGATTCCAAAAGATGCTCTTCTCAGGAACGCCCAAACAATAACAGTTCATCCGTCCAGTCTCTGATTAAAGCATACAACATATTCACAGTTTGAAACACGATGTGGGATTATGAAAGAAGAAAAAAAACACCGAAAAATTGAAATGAAACACTTCAAAAGTGAAAATGGAAATAAAACAGAGTAGCGTGATTGACAGCGCTAAATGCACGCGAGTTTCAACTCGTAGCTTGTAATGTGTTTCTGTGTGTGTGTGTGTGTGTGTGTGTGTGTGTGTGTGTGTGTCTGTCTGTCTGTCTGTCGCTACTGCTCTGCTTCTCTCTTCCTTATCTTTGTTTCACTGTCTGTCTCTCTGTTTGTCTGTAAACTCTGTGTGTCTCTGTCTGTCTGTCTGTCTGTCTGTCTCTCTGTCTCTCTCTCTCTCTCTCTCTCTCTCTCTCTCTCTCTCTCTCTCTCTCTCTCTCTCTCTCTCTCTTTGCCTCTCGCACACTCACTTTCTCTCTCTCTCTCACACAACACACACGCACACACTCACAACACACAGAGTCATGCACACGCACGCACGCATGCACGCGCACCTACGAACAGATGACAAAATTTACAAAACCGCATACACACGGGGACTAGATGTAAAAAAGTACATAAGTGCTTATTCCATTATCCTCGATATAAAAGAAATAAAAATAAAATAAATAAAACGAATGCACACACATATACTACACTATATACAACACTTTAGTACACTATATACAACACTTTAGTACACTAAATACAACACACAAACACACGCGCACACACTACACCCAGCCCACCACCCCACCCACCCACCCACCCACCTACTCACACACACACACACACACACACACACACACACACACACACACACCACACACACACACACACTACAACCATCCCCCACTCCCCCCTTCCACACACACACACTACCTTACCCCCCCCCCCCCACACACACACACACACAACACATACACACATACTTCCTCCACCCCCTTCATCCCCCCCTCCACACACACACACACACACACACACACACACACACACACACACACATACACACACACACACATACTTCCTCCACCCACCCCCTTCCCACACACACACACACACATACCAGACTATTCATACAAAGAAAAAAAAACCCAACTCATTCTCTCTCTAACCCGCCTCTGGCATACAGCAGTTAACTCCCCCTCCCTCTCTCACTCCTGTCCTGTGTTGTCTTCTCTTGCTTCAGGGTCAAGAAATTCTGTCCCCACCTAAGTCTGTCTCCAATACAAACCATCTTTCCTTTCGCTTTGTCCGTCTGTCATTTCCATATGCCTGACCCTTAACCCTCCCTCCCCCCCACTCCCCTCTCTCTCTCTCCCACCTACCTCCCAATTCAACACTTATCTTTCGTTGCCGTTCTGGGGATGCCCCGGGGGTGGTGGTGGTGGTGGTGGTGGTAGGGGGTGGGGGTGTGGGGGTAAACTCTCTCAGAGCTAATATCCCGTCCTTCTGGCTATTTTGAGTAAGGAATTTCTTTTGTCTTTTCTTCTGTCTCTGTCTGTCTATCTGTCTATTCTCTGTGTGTGTGTGTCTGTCTGTCTGTCTGTGTGTCTCTCTCTCTGTCTCTCTCTGTCTGTCTGTGTGTCTCTCTCTGTATACACATGGAGACTGGATGTAAAAAAGCACATAAGTGCTTATTCCATTATCCTCGATATAAAAGAATAAAAGAAAAAGAAAGAAGTCCGTCTCTCTCTGTTTCTCTGTCTGTTTGTCTGTCTCCCTCTGTCTCCCTCTGTCTCTGTCTGTCTGTCTGTCTGTCTGTCTGTCTGTCTGTCTCTCTCCCTCTCTCTCTCTCTCTCTCTCTCTCTCTCTCTCTCTCTCTCTCTCTCTCTCCCTCTGAAGAAGAAGAAGAAGAAGAAGAGGCACAGGCACACACATACACACACACACACACACACACACACACACACACACACACACACACACACATACGCGGTTGCATGCGTGTAAATGATTTGGATGGAAGCGCTTTGATTTGTTTACTTTACAAGATTCAGCGCTATATAAATCCCATACATTTTTATTATTATTATTATTATTATTACTATTATTATCGCGCACGCACACACACACACAAACACACACACACACACACAAAGCATACACACAGATAGAGAGAGAAAACTATGAGCAAAACGATATCAGGAAACAATTCATTTTATCACGAACTATCGAATGATTTCAGTGTGTGTGAGTGTGTGTGTGTGTGTTTGTGTGTGTGTGTGTGTGTGTGTGTGTGTGTGTGTGTGGTGTGGTTGTGTGTGTGTTTTTGTGTGTGTGTGTGTGTGATCACTTGCTATCACATGATTTCTCTCTCTCTCTCTCTCTCTCTCTCTCTTCTCTCTCTCTCTCTCTCTCTCTCTCTCTCTCTCTCTCTCTTTCTCTCTCTTTTCTTATGATAAAACATCCGTCCATAAATATCATCCGTCCTTCGGATGAGACTATAAACCGAGGCCCCGTGTTCGAACGCATGCAGAACATCTTGCGCACGCGTTAAATCCTGTTCCACTTTTCGGAAGAGTAGGCCATTGTGTGCGGTGGAAAGCAGATGACAAAATTTACAAAACCGGATAAACACGGGGACTATATGTAAAAAAGCACATGAGTGCTTATTCCATTATCTCGATATAAAAGATAATCTCTCTCTCTCTCTCTCTCTCTCTCTCTCTCTCTCTCTCTCTCTCTCTCTCTCTCTCTCTCTCTTCTCTGTAAGTGTTCTGTTATATCACCTGTTATCAAATGCTTTCAGGGTGTGTGTGTTGGGGGGGGGGGGGGGGGGGGAGAAAGAGTGTATGTGTGGGGGGGAGAGAGTGTGGTTGTTTAATTATTTTAACGAGGATTGGATAAGACTATGATTTTTAATAGCTGTGTGTATGGGTTATGTAAAGTTTGTCAATCCTTTCCACGCATGTACGTCTTAGAATGCGGAAACGGAATTGGTGCGAAAAGTTGGACGTTGACAGGGGTGTAGTGTGTGTGTGTGGGAGAGGAAGAGAGAAGAGAGAGGAGAGGGAGAGAGAGAGAGAGGAGAGGAGAGAGGAAGTGAGAGTGAGTGTGTGTGTGTATCTGTGTGTGTGTGTGTGTTGTTGTTGTGTGTGTGAGTGTGTGTTGTGTGTGTAGTGTAGTACCTTTACTTTCACTTTCATCTTTTACGCGTGACGTTTGAATGGATGATCTAAATGAACAACAAATATGGAGAAGAGAGATAAAAAAAAAAGATGTTTTGATGTAAGTTGTGTGTGTTGAGAGAGAGAGAGTGGGGGGGGGGAGAGAGCCTAAAGAGAGAGATGGGAGATTAGAGAAGGGAGATAGAGGGAGAGAGAGATAGAGGACGGGAGAGGGGGAAAGTGTATGCATGTGTGCGTGCGTGCGTGTGTATGTGTATGCATGTCCGTGCGTGCATGTGTGTCTGTGCATTTATTATGTGAGAAAGAGAGAGTGAGAGAGAGAGTGTGTGTGTGTGCGTGGTGTGTGTATGTGTGTGTGTGTGCCTGCGTGCGTTCCCGCGCGCGCGTGTGTGTATGTATGTGTCTGTGCGCGCGCACTTGCTCACTTGCTTGTGCGTAACACAGCTAGCTACAATAATGAAGACTCATACACAAATAGTTTTCATTTTAAGCTTGGTTTATTTCCGTCACTGCTCAGAAGACGTTATTCGGCTGCCTTTTCAAAATAAACGAACTGCATCTCTACACACGCTTTGAACACTATCATCGAATTATTCGACGAACACGAAACGAGAAAACATCATCCTTACAACTTGCCAATATAAAACTCCCGCTTTTAACATCGTCATCACATTCAAAGACGAACACAAAGCTAGAAAACATGACTCTGAAATCTTGCTAATATAAAAACGCGTAACGCCCGCACATCCAATACAACATGATTCTTCTACATTCCTAATGCAATATCAAGAATAATGTCTCGAATGTCAAGTAGCTTTTTAAGTTTCGCGTATTAGGATCTTAGTTGGGTTGG
Source organism: Rapana venosa (assembly GCA_028751875.1). Classification (NCBI taxonomy): domain Eukaryota; kingdom Metazoa; phylum Mollusca; class Gastropoda; order Neogastropoda; family Muricidae; genus Rapana; species Rapana venosa. Next base: position 6,545,068 of record CM054161.1, read on the forward strand.
GTTTTTTTTAAACGTTTTATCTGCGTTGTTGTTTTATCCTCACGAACACATATTGTTCCTCATGTCTCGTGGGTATTATGAAATCGTTTGGGCACAAATTGGGCATTGTCTCAGGTGTCTGTTCTGTGTGAGTGTGCGTAGTTTTCATCGTTTCTGCTTGTAAAACGTTTGTGAATAGTTTTGTAACGCTGAGATTGCAGCGCTAATGTGGATGCATACTTTGGGCGAACTTCAGCGTTGATTTTTAGACTGAAAGTTGTCTCAGATTGTGGAAAAAAAGTTTCGATGAACAATATTTTCTGTATTATTTTTTCTTTATTTTATTGATGAATGAACACATCATGTAATGAGCGCTAGTTTGGGTCTTTTAGTGTGGTACTCAAAGCTAGATTTTTGTTTGTTTGTTATTTTTTTGGATGCGATTATTAACCGAGATAAACATAAACATACACACACACACACACACACACGGGTTCGATTCCCGTTCAAGAGGATATTTTCTCCTGGAGTTAAGATCAGTGCAGACTCCACTCTCCCTAAAAGTCTTTTGGATGAGACTATAAACCGAGGCCCCGTGTGCGAACGCACGCAGAATATATTGCGTACACGTTAAATCCTGTTCCGTTTTTCGTAAGAGTAGGCCATTGTGTGCCGGTGGGAACAGATGACGGAATTTACAAAACCGCATACACACGGGGACTGGATGTAAAAAAGCACAAGAGTGCTTATTCCATTATCCTCGATATAAAAGAATAAATGAAATTTAAAAAAAACATACTCACAAAACGCACGCACGCACACACACGCAGCATACACACGCACGCACGCACTCACGCACGCACGCGCGCGCGCACACGCACCTGCGCGGGCATGACTTCAACTGGCTTCATGCTAATAGGGGAAGAATATATCTTAGATTTAAGTGTAACTGTAGAACAGAACTGAGAGACAGACAGAGAGGACTTGGACGAAGTCTCTCTCTCTCTCTCTCTCTCTCTCTCTCTCTCTCTCATCTATCTATCTATCTATCTATCTATATATCTGTAGCCGGGTGGACCTTCGGCTACACTTAACTTAGGTTGAAACAGCCAAACCGATACTAGCCTTGTGGTCAATATATATTCAGTTTTCTCAACTCTCTATGTAAACTGTCATTATTATGCTTAGGATATATTTATATTTTTATATTTAGTATATTATCTAAATAAGTTTATTTTCCAATATTTTGATGTAACTAATTATTAAATTAGTTTTTATATTATCTACTGGGTTTTGTGTGTTGTCTAAATAATTCTTTTAGTCATTCAATAATACGGCCCGAGTTATCTCCTTAAATGTGAGCGTTGGTCTGATCTAGCAAAGAAAATCAATAATAATAACTTTATTAAGTCATATTGTTTGCTCATATTCATGGATATGATTGTTGAAATACTGATCTTGACTCGATTCATTTCAACCACAATGAGAGTTCTCTATTTTGTTGTAAATCAATATTTTTCGTCTTTTGCATCATATAGGTATAGGTACTGTATGTATCCAAATATTAACTGCTAGAAAAGCAGTTCTAATTTTTATTTAAGGAATCTTTAATAAATCATAATTATTGTGTGATTGAAGAACATGTGTAATAAACTCTATTTAGATCAATAAAACAGCTCATATTAAGTAGTAGTAGATTGTAAGGCGTAAGGTGTACACAATGTGTCAGTCCTAAATTTTAGCTAACCGCCATTCCTTGTTGTAAACAAGTTTGAATTGTCAACTAAATTCTACCAAATGCAGACATAAAAATATAAATGTATGGTATGTTTTGGGTTTTGTTATGAATAAATATAAGATTGGAAGATGTTAGTATGGATAATTTGTAGTATTAGAGACCGTTATATTTTAGATCTTACGAACAGCTTTAAGAAGCTTGCTTGGGTGCAAGCAGACCAGAAACTGTGTTGTCACACAACTGGTTAATTATGAATATCTCCTCTCATGGACATCTGTGGTTTATAATATGTATATGTATACAAACTGTGGTGCATATCCTTCTTTTTCTAGTCATAAAGTATTTAGTTTTGTTGAAGTTTTAATGTTTTATTTCCGAAAGTTATAGTGTGCAGCTGTTAAAAGTGTATCTAGTTGGAGGCTTTAATCGCTAATAGTTTGCAGCCAAATGATTTTTGTGCAAAATGCGATAATGCATCTTAATGCTTATACTTTCTAGTTTATTTTGATATATAATATGTCTAGTTTCGTTACGCGGACAGCAAGATAATCACCACTGAAGCTGCATGAGAAAACACGAAATCTCCTTCACCTTGGGCCAAGTCGGCGGAAACACAGTGTGGTGGTGCTGTCTTTGCAGTTCGCGTGGCAGGTATATATAGAGGGGTGGTTCGGGAGGCTAGGGAGAACGGGACAGGCTAGGCAAGAGGAAGGCTAGGGCCTTAGAGGCTACAGGCGACAGGCTACAGGGCAGAGGAAGCGACAGGCTACAGGGCAGAGAGAGAGGGAGAGAGACCATTCACCCACACAGCAGTAGATGTACTGGATGGCTGAATAAAGAGGTGACAACCAAAGCTGCTGTCTTCCACTGAGTCTTCTTTTGCCTGGTTGCTGTGTTCCACTCTTTCCCTACCCTGCCTCTATCCTTGCCTCTCAGCACGGTCACATATCTCTCTATCTATCTATCTATCTATCTGTCTGTCTGTCTGTCTATATCCATCCATCCATCCATCCATCTATCTATCTATCTATTTATCTGTTTGTCTGTCTAGATATACCTATTTATCTATATGTCTGTCTGTCTGTCTGTTTCTCTGTCTGTCTGTCTATCTATACCTATCTAGCTAGCTATATATCTGTCTGTCAATAGCTGTCGATGTTTGTCAGCCCAGCTTTATCATTATGTGTATGTCCGTCTGTCTTCCTGTCAGACTACCTACCTGTCTGTCTGTTTATCTGTCTGTCTGTTTATCTGTCTGTCTGTCTGTCTGTCTGTCTGACTGCCTGTCTGTCTGTCTGTCTGTCTGTCTGCTGTTAACAGCTTTGTTTATGAGTTTATAGGTCTGTTAAGATCCTGAACAGACAAACAACAAGAGTTCACAGACAGGCCAGTTGATTCAACATCAGCAACTTAGACACCCCGCCTCTGAAATCCTCATCACCTTCTTACCTTGTATTTTTATGTAAATGTTTTCTTATGTAAATGTGTTTTTATCTAAATGTATTTTTTTATCTAAATGCATTCTTATGTAAATCTATTTTATGTAAATGTCTTGCCCTGCCTTGCCCTGCCCTGCCCTGCCCTGCCTTACCTTGCTCGCCTTACCTTGCCTTGCCTTGCCTTGCCTTGCCTTGCCTGACCTTACCCTGCCCTTGCCTTACCTTACCTTGCCCTTACCTTACCCTGCCCTTGCCTTACCTTACCTTGCCCTTACCTTACCTTACCTTACCTTGCCCTTACCTTGCCTTACCTTGCCCTTACCTTGCCTTACCTTGCCTTGCCTTGCCTTACCTTACCCTGCCCTTGCCTTACCTTACCTTGCCCTTACCTTACCTTACCTTGCCCTTACCTTGCCTTACCTTGCCTTGCCTTACCTTACCCTGCCCTTGCCTTACCTTACCTGCCATTACCTTACCTTACCCTGCCCTTACCTTACTTTACCTTACCTGCCCTTACCTTACCTCACCTTACTTACCCTGCCCTTACCTTACTTTACCTTACCCTGCCCTTAACTTACCTCACCTTACCTTACCTTACCTGCCCTTACCTTACCCTGCCCTTATCTTACCTTACCCTTACCTTACCTTACCTTACCTTCCTTCCCTTGCCTTACCTTACCTTTCCTTACCTTGCCCTGCCATGCTCTGCCCTTACCTTACCTTGCCCTGCCCTTACCTCACCTTATCTTACCTTGCCCTGACCTTACCTTGCCCTGCCCTTACCTTACCTTTCCCTGCCTTACCTTACCTTGCCCTGCCCTTACCTTACCTTACCTTACCTTGCCTTACCTTGCCCTGCCTGCCCTGCCCTGCCCTGCCCTGCCCTGCCCTTACCTTACCTTACCTTACCTTGCCTTACCTTACCTTGCCCTGCCCTGTCCTGCCCTGCCCTGCCCTGCCCTGCCCTGCCCTTACCTCACCTTACCTTGCCTTACCTTACCTTACCTTGCCCTGCCCTGCCCTGCCCTTCCCTTACCTCACCTTACCTTGCCTTACCTTACCTTGCCCTGCCGTGCCCTGCCCTGCCCTGCCCTGCCCTGCCCTGCCCTGCCCTGCCCTTACCTCACCTTGCCTTACCTTACCTTGCCCTGCCCTGCCCTGCCCTGCCCTGCCCTTACCTCACCTTACCTTGCCTTACCTTACCTTACCTTGTCCTGCTCTGCCCTTACCTTACCTTACCTTGCCTTACCTTACCTTACCTTGCCCTGCCCTGCCCTGCCCTGCCCTGCCCTGCCCTGCCCTGCCCTGCCCTGCCCTGCCCTTACCTTACCTTACCTTGTCCTGCCTTGCCTTGCTGTGCACTGTCAGAACCTAAGTTTAGCACACAAGCAGAACGTTAAATGGTTATTTTAAAATCACTGCGTGCACATTAAAAAAACCACACAAACACACACAAATTCTGCATTTGTATAAACAGCAAACATACTCACACACATACACACACACACACATCTTGTGCACACGTTAAAACCCGTTCCGCTTTTCGAAAGAGTAGGCCATTGTGTGCAGAAGGGAACGGATGACAAAATTTACAAAACCGCATATTCCATTATCCTCGATATAAAAGAATACAACAAAATAAAATAAAATAAATAAAAGATAAACACACACACGCACGCACACACACACGACACACACACACAAACACACACACACACGCACACACACACACACACACACAACACACACACACACACACACACACACACACACACACACACACACACACACACACACACACACAACCGATAAAGAATGGACAGGCCTAGGTGTAGCTTACATAAGCTGATCGAACCATTTCTCTCTGTCCACAATAAACGCGCCTCCGATACACGAACCCCTGACCTTACGATGACTGGCACCATTAATCAGGTCATTCTACCCACGCGACTAATGCGTTCCGCTTCCGAAACAGCGAAACAGAATTTGAGCCCACAACAAGACTGTTATTGAACTGGAGTGGATTGCCGTATTACTTCTGCTGGCTGATTGGGGCAAGCAGCCTGTGCCGTGTTGTTAGACGTTCCCCAGTTTAACACCTTGGTGATCACTCACTCTGCTATATAGTTCAGGGCAGGGCAAGGTAAGGTAAGGTAAGGGCAAGGTAAGGTAAGGTAAGGTAAGGGCAAGGTAAGGTAAGGTAAGGGCAGGGAAGGGCAAGGTAAGGTAAGGTAAGGGCAGGGGAAGGTAAGGGCAGGGCATGGCAGGGTAAGGTAAGGAAAGGTAAGGTAAGGCAAGGTAAGGTAAAGTAAGTGCAGGGCTAGGTAAGGTAAGGTAAGGGCAGGGCAAGGTAAGGTGAAGTAAGGGCAGGGTAATATAGCTCTCTCTCTGTCTCACTTAGTTCGATTTCGATTCGATGAATTCGAATCCCGTTCAAGAGGATTTTTTCCTCTGGAGTTAACATCAGTGCCGACTCCAATCACTCCCCTCACAAAAGTCCTTCGGATGAGACTATAAACCGAGGTCTCGTGTGCGAACGCACGCAGAACATCTTGCGCACACGTTAAACATTAATTCAGCTTTTTCGGGGAGAGTTGGCCATTGTGTGCCAGTGGGAACGGATGAGAAAATTTACAAAATTGCATACACACGAAGACTGGATGTTTAAAAAAAAAAGGCGCATGAGTGTTTATTACATTATCCTTGAAATAGAAGAAGAAGAAGAAAGAAGAAGAAGAAGAAGAAAAGAAGAAGAAGGAAAGAACAAGAAGAAGAAGAACAAGAAGAGCAAGAAAGAAAAAGATAAAACAAATACTCATCACACCTAGGAATCACTGGATTTTATATTAAAAAAATTTCAATCCAGGCTAGTAGCTCTGAAATTCACCAAAGATGAGATTTTGCGTATGCGACTCCACCCCCCACCCCCACCCCTACCCTACCCCCACCACCAAGGTAGCTGCAATACGACTTCAGGGAATGCTGTAAGATTTAAAACTACACTCTCAGTGACAGGTCAGCGTATAATATGATGGTTTTCAAACACCTCGCCATGCAGGTACCCATACTCCGACTTCAGAGCGTTCTTTCTCCGTTAAATGAAAATATTAAAAAAATGTTGCTCTCTATGTAAGAGCTTGTCACGGCTGAAGACAATCTCAACATCACATTGTAAAAGCATAACAACACGTCAATAGAGACCTTTGACACTTAGCAGACATCACTGACTGAAAGAGTTGAGGAGGACAAGGTTGAAACGACTTGTTAATCCTTCGGGTGAAAGCAGAAACCGTGGCCTCGATTGCAAACGCACAGCAGCAGCAGCAGCAGCAGCAGCAGCAACAGCAGCAGCAACACGCACGTACGCACGCAGGCAAACACACACGCACACAAGCAAGTAAGTCCTTCGGATGAGACTATAAACCGATGCTCTCGTGTGCGAACGCACGCAGAATATCTTGCGCACATGTTAAATCCTGTTCCGCTTTTCGGAAGAGTAGGCCATTGTGTGCCGGGGGAAACAGATGACAGAGTTTAAAAAACCGCACACATACGGGGACTATATGTAAAAAAAAAGCAAATAAGTGCTTATTCCATTATCCTCGATATAAAAAAGAGTACGCAGGTACGCACACGTGCGCACACGCACGCGCGTGCGCACGCGCACACACACACACACACGAGTTTTTTTCATTGTTTTACGTGATGTTGACTACATTGTTATGTAGATAGTTTACAGTTCCGTTGTTACATGACTTTCCTATAGTTCATACCTCCCTCCCTCCCTCCCCCTCTCTCTCTCTCTCTCTCTCTCTCTCTCTCTCTCTCTCTCTCTCTCTCTCTCTCTCTCTTGTCTAATATAACTTTGTGTGAATAGACATAAAATCGAAGAGACACACACACACACATACACACACACGCGCGCGCGCGCGCGCGCACACACACACACACACACACACACACACACACACACACACACACACACACACACCACACACACACACCATACAGAGTTCATTCTGTCTCTCTATCTCTGTGTCTCTGTCCGCCTATCTGTTTGTCTGTCTGTCTGTCTCTATCTGTCTGTCTCTCTATCTCTGTCTCTCTCTCTCTTTCTCTCCAAGTTCAAACAACTATTTTGTACAAAATCAATCTATTCTATTTATTTATTTATTTTATTCTTTTATATCGAGGACAGTGGAATAAGCACTTATGAGCTTTTTTACATCCAGTCCCCGTGTGTATGCGGTTTTGTAAATTTTGTCATCTGTTCCCACCGGCACACAATGACCTACTCTTACGAAAAGCGGAACAGGATTTAACGTGTGCGCAAGATGTTCTGCGTGCGTTTACACACGGGGCCTCGGTTTATAGTCTCATCCGAAGCTTTTTGTGCATTAGTGTGTGTGTTTGTGTGTGTGTGTGTGTGCGCGCGCGCGCACGTGCGTGTATTTGTGTGGGGGCGTACGTGCGTGTATGCGTGTGTGTATACGTGCGTGTATGCGTGTGTGTTTATGTGTGTGTGTGCGAGAGTGCGCGCGCGTGCGTGCGTGTTTGTGTGCGTGTGTGCGCGCGTGCGTGCGTGGCGCGCGCGCGCGCGTGTGTGTGTGTGTGTGCACGCGCGCGCGTGTTTAAAGACCGATATAAAAGCAAGATTTCTATCCCTCATTTCTTTATGACTCAAATGTCCTTAGAGAACGTATACGATTACAATGTTATAGTCTCCGTTAGACTAGCGTTTAGACTCTGATCTGATTAATCATCGGGAAAACCCATAAAAATCCGTTCTAAAACCCAAGCTCACTTTACAACACCACCATTACCATTCCCTTGGTAGCTTTGTTTTCTTTATAGGTAATGAACTCCATTATAAAGAGAGGTAAAGCTGTCCCCATAACCTGTGCGGTCGTAGGGGAGCGAGGTGTCAGAGACCTCAGCTTCTCTAGGGGCCAGCATATTGAGGGTAGCGCCCATCTCCTCTCTCCGTCGCTGCTTTACCTTCCCTGACCCTAAAGAGGGAAGATACCCATTAACAGCTTGGTGAACTGGGTGACTGGACTGAAGCCAAGGCGCACAAACGGTCACCCATCCATGAGACAACCACGCTCAATACTGCTTTATTAATCTGAGCTTGGGGAGAGCGAGTGCTCTTACCACTGAGCTATCCAGTTCCTTTATATATTCTTTTAGTGCTGAACATTGGTTCGGGAAAGTGTATGTATGTATGTATGTGTGTGTGTGTGTGTGTGTGTGTGTGTGTGTGTGTGTGTGTGTGTGTGTGTGTGTGTGTGTGTGTGTGTGGTGTGGTGGGGGGTGATAATTGGGTGGGTAGATGGTGAGGTTTAAGATTTCAAGAAAAATCAGAGAGCAGAGGATCAAGTTACCTGTGATATGTTCGTTGGAGAGATGATTGTGTTCCATGCAGTTGACAATAGATTAGTATCAGGATGTTAATCTGGGGAACGCATGGCCATGATAATAAGAACAGCAAGTAAAACCAGCCGCCTTGGCGCATTGGCTAGCGCCTTGGGTTTCGGACTTAAAGGTCGCGGGTTCGAATCCCATTAGAGTCATAGAGATTTTTTCAGACTCCGGCCAGCTCCTACCCAGATTGAGTGTGCTGTGGGCTCAGTGGGAAGACTGGGACCACACAGTCGAGCTTCATCCACTTTAGGAATGCGAGTTTGAGAGTGTTGCTCAAATTACCTGACCAACACTGCAGGTATCTGTATCTCTCGAGCCCGGTTGACGCCGGGATATATTATGATAGCAAGTGAAGAGTACAACCCTGTCAAGTAGCCTCAAAGCATATGCACTTCCTTAGCAGCATATTGACATCGTCTTCACCGTCATTGATCATCGTGTGATGAAAGAAAAGGGTCTTTGATTCTGTGGCTCATAGATGATGATGATGAGGCAGCAAAAAGAAAGTGACAAGTAAACTAAATGGAAGTGAGTTCCCCCCAAGGAGGAGCTCTTATTTAATTATATTCTCTGTTTTTGTTTAAAATGATGTTCTAAAGTTGTCTTATGCTTCGCTTTTAATTTGAATGATTGGTCTTTCGTGCTGTTACTTTTAATCTTGATTTAAAGGGACATTACATGCTGATGCTTTTCTATGTCTGTCTGTGTGTGTGTCTGTCTCTGTCTGTCTTTCTCTCTCTCTGTTTTTATCTGTGTCACTCTCTTGTTTGACTTATTGTCTGTCTCTTTGTCTATCTGTCTCTCTCTATCTCTCTCTGTCACTCTGTCTGTCTGTCTATGTCTGTTTCTGTCTCTCTCTCTCTCTGTCTCTCTATGTCCCTGTCTGTCTGTCTATCTATCTCTTTCTCTCTCTGTCTGTCTGTCTGTCTGACTGCCTGTCTGTCTCTGTCTGTCTCTGTCTGTCTGTCTGTCTCTCTGTCTCTATCGTTTGCTTGAATGCACCCCCCACACAAATTTCTACTGACACTATATACACACATAATGATTCTATATTGTAAACTCAACTTATTTCCTGAGTGAGCATAATGCATATTCCTATTAACCAATTATACCGCCTTGCCAAACATTTTTGATTGTGCTCATATTGTTTTTAATTCTTTGCCGTATGCTTTCAATTTGAAAAATGTCTATTTCAAGAGGAAAAAGAATACGCACAAGCCATGTATTGGCTTGTTTATAGTATCTGTCTGCCTCTCTGTCTCTTTCTCTGTCCTCCTTTCTGTCTATCTGCTCTTTCCGCCTTTCTGTCTGTCTGCCTGTCTGTTTGTCTGTCTGTCAGTCTGTCATTCTGTTTGCCTCTCTTTCTCTATCTGTCTGTCTGTCTGTCTTTCCGTCTCTCTTTCTCTTATCTCTGTTTCTGTCTCTGTCTATCTGCCTTTCTCTGTCTCAGTCTGTCTGTCTCTCTTTCTCTCTGTCCCTTTATATATTTTTTCTGTCTGTCTGTCTTTGTTTCTATCTGTATCTCTGTCTGTCTGTCTATTTGTCTGTCTGTCTCTCTCACACACACACAAACACACACACACACACAAACACTCATACACACACAAAGGTAAACACACTTTTACAGATAAAATGAGAAAAAGACGATCAGAAGCAAAGACGGAGACAGAGAGACAGAGATATGGAGAGACAGAGTAGGAGACAGATGCAGGGAGAGAGAGAGAGAGAGAGAGAGAGAAGAGAGAGAGAGAGGAGAGAGAGAGAGAGAGAGAGAGAGAGAGAGAGAGAGAGAGAGATCAATGCACAGGTGATTGCAGCTGCTAAAGCAATTCAAACTCAAGCAAATGAAAATTAACCAGCCGAAAGATCCCCCATGTTACACGGCCACAATCCCCACTGACAGACAGTGTGAGGGATCCACTCCCCCACTACACCCACCTCCTCCTCCTCCTCTTCTTCCCCCTAACCAGACACCAGTCACTCCCCCCACTACACCCACCTCCTCCTCCTCCTCCCCTTGCCCCAACAGAGAGAGAGAGAGAGAGAGAGAGAGAGAGAGAGAGAGACAGAGAGACAGAGAGACAGAGACAGACAGACAGACAGACATACAGACAGATGGACAGACACACAGACAGATGGGCAAAGATGCTAAAACTGACGGTATTTATTTCATCAACACTGTCCATTACACACACCAGAGGACTAAAATATCAAAAACAATATGCAAGGTGTTACAGTCTTTTTTCCTCCATGTAATATTGATTTTTAAATTTTTTCTTTTATGTTCTTACTTTTTCATTGTCCTTGTACCATTGAACCCAATTCATTTCTCCTTGTCACCCCCCCACCCCCACCCTCACCCCGGCTTTCGGACTTTCCCCACACCTACATTTATATTGCAACATAAGGAATGGAATAATGAAGCCTAGCACACTTCGTCCTTCTTTCAACTGTGGTCAGAAATAGCTACTCCAAATTGTGCAATGTCCAGTGTTTCTTAACATCACCTTTTACCAAGATCGCAATTTTGAATTGTTGGATCATAGTCTTCTACAATTATAGATAGTGTTAAGTAATGAAGCCTTGCCTGTATTCATGGAATGCAAAGATGGTGAGTGTACATTTATCGTTTTTGGTATTATGGCTCGCATTTGAAGAAGTACATTCTATCTTTATTTCCTTCTTGTTCTTTAATGGCTTTTATCGTTCAACATGTTCTGGTTGTGCTGGTTAGTAAAGAAAAGGTAACATATGCAAAATCTCATCATTGGTAAACTTCCAAGTTCCAGAGGAGGGATGAAAACAATGTCTTCTAAATGTGAGTCAAAACAAAATAAACAATTTCTACAACATAAGTCCCGCCCTCCCCCCCCCCAACCCAAAACAACAACACCAACAACAACAGCAACATCACCACCACCACCAACAGCTACCCTTCCCCAAAAATACCCAAAACAAACTAAACAAAATCAAAAACACAAAGCTAGCCACACACCAAACGACTAACAAATCAACCAAACTAACAAACAGAACAAAACTGTGAACCTTACACAAAACAAGCAACAATGCAAAAGAAAAAAACCGTCCATGCTAATCCAAGATTCAAAACATATAACACAATGACACCTTAACAGGCCGCTGACCAATACACACAACAGAAGCTCCCTACCAAGCAGCTGCAGGAAGGAAGGAGGGAAGAAAGGAAGGAAGGAAGGAAGGAAGCCTGTCTTAAGGTGTCCCCTACACTGCCGGCAGTGTTCTTCAGACCTCAACAACTCCACACAACACACAGACTGGAAAGGAAAGGACTGGAAGCAAGCTAGTCATAAATCCTCCATTTTTGCTAAAAGGCGTTCTTCCAACCAGAACGTGGACTATGAATGAAGCCTTTGACCAATCAGTGCATCGTTAGGTCACGTCACGTGACATGTCATGGATCGTCTCTTAAGGAAACATGGCTAGTGTATTTGAGAGACATGCTGGGGATATTGCCCTGTTTAGTTTGCACATGCACGCATGTCTATGCTTGGTCACAATTACCCATGCATGCAGCTACATAATTCTTGTTTGCAAATCCATGTACGCTCACACATGCACACGTGTGCGCGCATGCACACACACACACACACACTCACACATACACACATACTCTCTCTCTCTCTGTCTCTCTTACTGCCTCTCTGTCTTTGTCTCTGTGTGTAAGTGTGTCTGTCTGTCTCTCTCTCTCTCCCTCTCTCTTTCTCTCTCTCTCTCTCTCTCTCTCTCTCTCTCTCTCTCTCTCTCTCTCTCTCTCTCTCTCTCTCCTCTTCCTCCTGTCCTTCCTCCTCCTCTTCCTCCTTTTCCTTCTCTTCTCTATCCTTCCTCTCTTTTGTCCCTTTGTTTCACTTCTTTTCTCCCTTTGTTTCCCCCCAATATCACATAATATTGAGGAAAGACAACTACAACAACAGAAGCATCAACAAGAAAACACCACCAATGACAACAAAACAACAACAACAACGGCAACACCTTTTCTGAATGACACCAGATGATGTGGGGAGGGGGTGGTAGAGCTGTGGTTGTTGTGTTGTGGGGGAGAGAGGGAGAGAGTTGTGGTTGTTGTGATGTGGGGGAGAGAGGGAGAGAGTTGTGGCTGTTGTGATGTGGAGAGAGGGAGAGAGGTGTGGTTGTTGTGCGGTGGGGGAGAGAGCTGTTGGTGATGTGGAGAGAGAGGGAGAGAGGTGTTGGTGATGTGGAGAGAGAGGGAGAGAGGTGTTGGTGATGTGGAGAGAGAGAGAGAGAGGTGTTGGTGATGTGGGGAGAGAGGTGTTGGTGATGTGGAGAGAGAGGGAGAGAGGTGTTGGTGATGTGGAGAGAGAGAGGAGAGAGGTGTTGGTGATGTGGAGAGGGAGAGAGGTGTGGTGATGTGGAGAGGGGGAGAGAGGTGTTGGTGATGTGGAGAGGAGGAGAGAGGTGGGAGGGGGGGGAGGGTTGGTGGTGGAGAGGGAGGGTGTGGTGATGTGGGAGAGAGGAGAGAGGTGTTGGTGATGTGGAAGAGAGAGAGTGTGGTGAGGAGAGAGAGTGTTGGTGATGTGGAGAGAGAGGAGAGAGGTGTTGGTGATGTGGAGAGAGAGAGTTGGTATGGAGAGAGAGAGGTTGGTGATGTGGAGGAGAGGAGAGAGGTGTTGGTGATGTGGAGAGAGAGGGAGAGAGGTGTTGGTGATGTGGAGAGAGAGAGAGGTTGGTGATGTGGAGAGAGAGAGGTGTTGGTGATGTGGGAGAGAGGGTAGTGGAGAGAGAGGAGAGGGTGTTGGTGATGAGTAGAGTTGTGATGGGAGAGAGAGGGAAGAGGAAGGGGGGATTAGAGAGAGGAGAGTGTTGGGAGGGGAGAGAGTGTTGGTGATGTGGAGAGAGAGGGAGAGAGGTGTTGGTGATGTGGGAGAGAGGTGTATGGGATGGAGAGAGAGGTGTTGGTGATGTGGAGAGAGAGGTTGGTGATGTGAGAGAGAGGTGTTGGTGATGTGGAGAGAGAGGAGAGAGAGTGTTGGTGATGTGGAGAGAGAGGAGAGAGGTGTTGGTGATGTGGAGAGAGAGGGAGAGAGGTGTTGGTGATGTGGAGAGAGAGAGGAGGGAGAGAGGTGTTGGTGATGTGGAGAGAGGAGAGGGAGAGAGGGTGTTGGTGATGTGGAGAGAGAGAGAGGGAGAGAGGTGTTGGTGATGTGGAGAGGGAGAGAGCTGTTGGTGATGTGGAGAGAGAGGGAGAGAGGTGTTGGTGATGTGGAGAGAGAGGGAGAGAGGTGTTGGTGATGTGGAGAGAGAGAGAGGGAGAGAGGTGTTGGTGATGTGGAGAGAGAGAGAGGGAGAGAGGTGTTGGTGATGTGGAGAGAGAGAGAGGGAGAGAGGTGTTGGTGATGTGGAGAGGGGAGAGAGGTGTTGGTGATGTGGAGAGAGGAGAGAGGGAGAGAGGTGTTGGTGATGTGGAGAGAGAGAGAGGGAGAGAGGTGTTGGTGTGTGGAGAGGGAGAGAGGTGTTGGTGATGTGGAGAGGGAGAGAGGTGTTGGTGATGTGGAGAGAGAGGGAGAGAGGTGTTGGTGATGTGGAGAGAGAGAGAGGGAGAGAGGTGTTGGTGATGTGGAGAGAGAGGGAGAGAGATGTTGGTGATGTGGAGAGAGAGGGAGAGAGGGTGTGGCTGTTGTAATGTGGACTGCTGTTGACAGAAAACATGGACAGCAGTCGGCGCCATGAGTGGCCGCCATTGCTGGAGGACTACTGGATAGTGGTGTGATGTCACTTCCTGTGCCAGTGGGAAACATGGTTCTCCAATTTCCCGCGAGCTTCAGTGCTGGAGTTTTTCGGAAAATGGAGAATTGATGTGAGGCACGCAATTGTCCATAATGGGTCATACAGCACTTCCATCCTTTTTCCTCTTCATTCTTTGTGTTCTGCCTGCCTCTTTACAATTACCAGTAAGAATACTTAAGTATGTCAATTAGAGAAATTCACAGTCTGTGATGTGGACTGCTATTGACAGAAAGCATGGACAGCGATAGACATGGGCATTCTTGGTCTGTGGGAAGTTCCAGCAATTATGTGACAACTAGAAAAGGTTGATAGTGTCTAGTAACTGTTAAAAAAAACACATGTTCTACTTGTCTGGGTATATAATTATGTTCTCTTATAGGGGTGTGCATCTCCTTCGGATGAGACTATAAACCGAGGTCCCCGTGTGCGAACGCATGCAGAACATCTTGCGCACACGTTAAATCCTGTTCCGCTTTTCGAAAGAGTAGGCCATTGTGTGCCGGTGGGAACAGATGACAAAATTTACAAAACCGCATACACACGGGGACTGGATGTAAAAAAGAAACACATGAGTGCTTATTCCATTATCCTCGATTAAAAAAAAAGTCATTGGAGCGCTTTGATTTGTTGCTTTACAAGATTCAGCGCTATATAAATTCCATACATTATTATTATTATTATTATTATTATTATCATTATTATTATTATTATTATTATTTCTATTATTATTATTATTATTATCTTCTAGTCCAACTCAGTTGGGGATTTCAAACCCAATGATATAATCAACCATAATAAGATGACATAGTGAAGACCATAGAGAGAGACTAGCTGTGAAGTATAAATCTTTTTTAAAAGACTTTCATACATAACAGGTACAGGAAAGGAAGTTAAATGTTTTGCTTGACAGATATGGATTATCAGACAGACAGACAAGCAAACAGACATTAAAGGCAGATAAAATAATACAAAAACTTAAAAAAGTATACAAAACAACAACATAATAATCCTATTAATCAAATTACTGGCTGATCTAAAACAAGTTTTTTACATGGTAAGGAATAGTTCAACGAACACTTTCTTTTTTTTTAAAACGAGGGGGTTATTTTTGGTCCTTGGCTAGAGCTCTGAGGTTCACCAGTGGTGAGAGTTTTGTGTCTGCAACCATTTATTCAAACTGTTTAAGTAGCTGCAATTTGACTTCGGGGATACAGTTGGGAATTGAACCAACCCATTTTCCCAGGACAGTCAGGGGGTACCTCCTTGCCCTTTCCGATTTTCAACTGTCATGGATTCTTTTGAGTTGCACAAGTCTGTAAGTACAACAATCTGGCTGCCTTGGAGTCTCATCTAAGAGACTTAACATTCGTTTTAATTTCGTCATGCAAACTGAGAAGAAAGAACAAGACTGGGAATCGAACTCAGAACCCCGCAGTGAAAAAGAGTAAACAAAACGTTGATGTCTCATCATAGCATGCCATTGCATGACTTCCATTTTCCCCTCTTTATGCCCCTTCCCTCCTCCTCCTCTGCACACACACACACACACACACATTGATGTTGGTGGGAAATTGGAGAACCATGTCCCCCACTGGCCCAGGAAGTGACATCAAACCACCAGCCAATAGTCCACCAGCAATGGCCGCCACTAAGGTCAAACTCCCCAGTTAGCCTCAGGGTCAACTAGTGTCTTGTGTAGAGTGCTTGTCAGGACAAAAAAAATGTGCTGATTTTTGCAGATCTTTTAAAGCATTTAAAAATGAATTGTGTACTTGCTTTTGAGTTTAAGGACATAGAGCAATACCAGGCAATCATGATAAAGTTGGAAATGATCATCAAATGAGGATTGCTTGTGTTCCTACAGTGTTGACCCCGCACATGCATATTGCGGTAAGGAAGCTAGCAGAGGACAAAGAACTGAGGAGGTACAGAACTTGCCGAAAAGAAAAATAAATACCAAACCTACCAACTTTGTGTAAAATCACAAAAGTTTTGGGTCAGAGGCTTAAGACTTTCCTAGGAAAAAAAGTTTTTATTTCTAAGCATGCCTTCGTACATGCTGTATGAATGCGAGACCGGTATAGGAAAATAGAAGAAAAAGTGGCAAAATCTTACGGTGGTGTGTAGCCTAATGGCGCAGACTGCTGCCCATGTTTTCTGTCAGCAGCATTCCACACCACATCAGCTACAGCTGTCCTCCCCTCCCCACACTACCAACTGTGGCACAAGAGACGATTGTTGTTGTTGCTGCTGTTATTGTAGTTGCTGTTGCTGGCTGTGGTGGTTGTATGGTGTTTTCTTTGTTGTTGTTGTTGTCCTCTTCCTCTTCATCTTCCTTCTCATCCTCCATTTTCTTCCCATCCTCCCCTTTCTTCTTCTTCTTCTTCTTCTTCTTCTTCTTCTTCTTCCTATGGTATAAAACGATGGAAGATGAAAAATAAAACTGATAATTATAGTGAAAAAAAAGAGGATAGAGAGAAGGAAAAAGAAATACACAGACAGACAGACAGACAGATGGATGGATAGACAGAGTGAGGGAGGGAGGGAGAGATAGAGAGATAGAAAGTGCGCGTGTGTGTGTGAGTGTGCCTGTGACACATGCTTACACATCCACATACATGGATTTGCATATTTTTTGTGTGTGAGTGTGCGTGCGTGCGTGAGTGTTCGTGCACGCGTGTGTGTGAGTGTATGCATGGGTGCATGTGCAAACAGAACACAAAAATCTCCCAGCACCTCTCTCACGTTCATTAGCAATGTTTCCTCAGCAGACGATCTATGACACGTCACGTCACGTGACGCTGCGATGCACTGATTGGTCAAAGGCTTCATTCATAGTCCAGTTCTGGTTGGAAGAACACCTTTTAGCAAAATGGAGGATTAATGACTAGCTTGCTTCCTGGTCCTGTCCTTTCTAGTCTGTGTGTTGTGTGGAGTTGTTGAGGTCTGAAGAACACTGCCAGCAGTGTAGGGGACACCTTAAGACAGGCTTCCTTCCTTCCTTTCTTCCCTCCTTCCTTCCTTCAGCTGCTTGTCAGGGAGTTTCTGTTGTGTTGTGTGTAGCTGCCAGCTGCCTGTTAAGGTGTCCTTGTGTAATACGTTTTGACTCTTGGATTAGCATGGAAGTATGTTGCATTGTTTCTTGTTTTTGTTCATAACATGCACAGTTTAGAGGGACGGGATAGCTCATTGGTCAGAGCACTCACTTTCCCCAAGTTAAGGTTAAGCTGCATCGAGTGTGGTTACCAGTTGGATGAGTGACTGTTTGTGCACCTTGACTTCAGTACAGTTCCCCTATTTCATCATCATCATCATCATCAGTCCCGTGACCTTGGCGGTCGTGGAGGAGACACGAAAGACGAAGCCGTGGTAAGCCTCCTCCATCCATCTCGGTCCTCGGCTCTGCGCAGTAGTGCAGAGCCATTCATCCTGGTCCATTCTCTGATGTTGTCCATCCATGACTTGTTCTGTCTTCCCCTCTTTCTGCCACCTTTGAGTGTTCCCTGCAGTACTGGTTTTAGAAGAGTGTTGTGGCGGGTGACGTGGCCGAACCATGTCAGCTTTTTCTTCTTGATGATGGTGAGAAGGGGTTCCTGTGGACCTGCCAGCCGTGGTATTTGGCTCTTGACAAATTCATTGGTTTTTCGTTCTCTCCAGGATATGCCCAGCAGTTTTCTATGGCATTTTGTTTCAAATGACTGGATTCGCTTTGCTGTTTCAGTAGTCAATGTCCAGGTTTCACTTCCATACAGCAGGATAGTCTGAATTAGGGCTTTGTAGAGCTTTAGTTTGATTGGGAAACTGATCTCTTTACTTTTCCTTTACTATTTCATTCAGCTGTAAATGGGTACCTGTGTCTTTAGGGTCAGGGAAGGTAAAGCAGTGAGGGAGAGGAGATGGGCGCCGCCCTCAGTATGCTGACCCCTTGAGAAGTTGAGGTTTCTGATGCCCCGCTCCCCTAAGACCACTTAGGTTATGGGACGCCTTTACCATACCTTTATGCAGAGTTTGGTCTTGTTTGGTTGGTTTGTTGGTTGTTTGGTGTGTGCTGGCTTCTCGGTGTTTGTTTTTGTTTGGTTTGGTTTGGTTCTTTTGGGGTTTTTTATCACCAAGGGGATGCCAGGGTCTGTCAGTAAAAATAGCATCTCCACCTTATAGAAATTTTGTTCTATGAATTCCCTCTTTTCTATCTCTCTCTGTGTTTCTGCCTCGTTCCTCTCCTTCTTGCCACCTCCTGGTTGTCTATTTTATGCCTTCTTGGTCAATTCTCTTGCATTTTCTTCCCCAGGAAGACTTATAAAGTAACAATTCTCTTCCATGCCAAAGTTGGATGCGCTGGGCCAAATTTGGCAGGTGCTTAATGGCAGCGCAACGCACTTTTCCTCATGTAACAGACAACAGTAGTTTCTTTCTGAGCATTCCAGGAAGAAGAAGAAGCTAGGCTTTTGTTGGGGTGTTTTGGTGGGGGTGGGGAAGGGGTGGTTACGTTTTAGCAACTTTTCATTTTGTTCCGACTCATATCCAGAATACATGTTTTTCATTCCTCCCCTGGAATTTTGAGGTTCATCAGTAGTGAGATTCTGCTTATGCAACTGGTTTTTTTTTAACCCAACAAGCAAAATAGAACATTTTGTACAACAAAAACCATTAAAAAAAACAGACAGTAAATAAAGGTGGACTGAACTTTTCCTTGAAATGTGAACCATTATATCAAAGACGATAAATGCACTTTCGTCAGCTATGCATGCCATAAATGAAGGAAACACTTCAATACTCAACAGTAACTGTAATGGACCATGTTCCAGCAATTCAAAACCACGATCTCGATAAACGCTGATGATAAGAAACACCGACCATTGAGCCGTCAGCGCCTGGGGTTTATCACAGTTCTTGATTAAACCATTGACGCTGGGGGCAACAGCAAAGTGAGAGGCTGTGTGATCAGTGGCTTTCTTTCCCACTCACGGAATTCCACTTTACAGCTTAGCCTTTTGTGATCGACTATGATTCTCTGACTAGGAGGCTTGACTTGCACAGACCTTATGTGCTGCAGCCCTGGGGGCTAGTTGGCCTTTGGAGAACATCTCCAACACTGACTGTCCTTATGCCCTCTTGGCCGAGCGAGTGGGGATGTGCTGTGGGCAAGGCATCTCCACTATAATAAAATCTCTGCCCAATTTCCGAAACAGCAGCTGCCTCCTCTGCTGTTTTGGAGGTCATCGTCGAACACGACGGACAAACATACCAGTGCACAATTTGCAGTAGATATTTCTGACCACAGAAGGAAGAAGAGTGAAGGGTGCTATGCTATATGATTCCATTCCTTATGTTGCAATACGTATGTAGGTGGGGAGAAAGCCAGGAATTGAGTTTGGGGCAACAGACAGAAATGGATGAGGGTAAGCAAACAGGAATAATAAGAAACTGAGGAAATAACAAAACAATAAAAAACATAATAATTGTTTTTATCAAAACATAAGAATTATTTGTTATCAAACAAAATACATATTTTTATCACACGGAAAAATTTATAAACTAGCGTATTGTTTTTGATATTTTATTTCTCAGGTGTGTGTAACCCACGTTGTGTTGATGAATAAACACTTGTCAGCATCAGCATGTTTGCCTCTGTCTATCTGTCTATTTGTTGGTCTGTCGGTCAGTCAGTTAGTCAGTCAGTCAGTCAGTCAGTCAGTCAGTCAGTCAGTCAGTCTGCCTGCCTGCCTGTCTGTCTGTCTATCGAACTATCTATCTATCTATCTATCTATCTATCTATCTATCTATCTATCTATCTATCTATCTATCTATCTGTCTGTCTGTCTGTCTGTCTGTCTGTCTGTCTGTCTGTTTGTCTGTCCGTCAGTCTGTCTGTCTGTCTGTCTCTGTCTCTCTCTGTCTGTCTGTCTCTCTCTCTCTCTCTCTCTCTCTATCTATCTATCTATCTACCTATCTATCGATCTATCTATCTATCCATCCATCCATCTATCCATCGATCTACTTATATGTGTATATTATGCTTGATTGCCTGACTCTGTCTCTGTCTCTCCGTCTCTGTCTCTGTCTTTCTGACTCAACCTCTCAGGCTTCTCCCACTTTACCTATGTGTGTACGTGTGTGTGTGTGTGTTGCGCGCGCGCGTGCGTGCGTGTGTGCGCGTGCATGGGTCTATACAGGAGCAAAAGTGAAAGTAATCGAATGTAAAAAAATATAATTTTAATTTTAAAGAAATCAAAAGCCTTTCAGCAGTCAAGCTCTGGACACTTAATTTGATTTCAGTCCCCTGATGCACAAGTTCATCCAGCAGAGAGAAAAAAGAAAGAAAGAAATGGGAAAATAATGTCCTTCAGTCCTGCTTGAAGTGAACTCAGCAAGACCATGACTTCCTGTCAGTCTGACCCGCTAAAGGTCACTTCCTGTCCGTGTCAAAGGGAGCGCAGTAGCGTTAAAGAAACATGGAGAAGATGAGATATTTTAGTCTCCCATTACTTTTTTCTGTTTAGAAATTTTAGAAAAAAAGAGGAAAGATTAATGACAGAACTTGCGTGTTCATTCCCTGTGTGTCTCTGTCTGCCTGTCTTTATTATCGTTTATTTATTTATTTTCTTATTTCGAGGATTGTGGAATAAGGAGTCATATGCTTTCTATTTACAGCCATTCTCTGTGCGCATGCCGTTTTCTGCATTTTGTCATCCATTCTCACGAGTACATGATGGCCTACTCTTCCAAAAGGCAAAACGGGTTTTAATGTGTGTGTGTGTGTGTGCAAGATGTTCTTTCTCTTCTGTGTGATGCGATGCGATGTGATGTCATGCGTTTGTGTGTGTCACAGTTAAGTCAAAGTCAAACTTTTGGTGTGTGTGTGCGCGCGCACGCGCATGCGTGTGTATGTGTTTTGACACAATTTGACCAGCAATCCCTGACACTCAATGTTCATCCATTGAAGAAAAGAATTCTTGAATTTAAAAAATCCTACCCCAGAGGGATATCAGTGTCCTGTTAGTAAGCTATAAATAGCATCCTCACCTTCTGGAAAATTCTGTGCTAAGAATTCCCTTTCTTCTCTCCCATCTCTTTGTTTCTGTCTTGTTCCTTATTCTTCCTGCCACCTCCTTCTTGTCTATTTTCTGCTTTTCTAGGTCCAACTCCTGCCTTTTGTTCCATAAAGACTTCAAATATAACGATTCTCTCCCACGCCAAAGTCGGATGCGCTGGGCCTGACCTATCAGGTGCTTAGCAGCAGCACAATGCCTTTTCGCTCATATGACAAACAACAATAAATGCTGTTTAAGCAGTGGACCAAGAAGAAGAAGAAGAAAAATCGACTAATGAGTTCCATGGATCCTGCATTTAGTGAAGACACAAAATCTACGACTTCCTGTCAGTCTGACCCGCCAAAAGGTCACTTCCTCTCCTATCAAAAGGGAGCGCAGTAGCGTAAATAAAAGGAAACACGGGGAAGAGTCATTTCCACTGAGAGGTTCCAGTTTGTGCTGTAGTGGATCTGTGTTGTGTGGGAGACATCAGTTGCGGGAGTGAAGAGGGGGGGGGAGGTTCTGGTTAGGGTAGAGAGGAGGAGGAGGAAGAGGAGAAGGTGGAAGAGGAGGGGGAGGACGAGGAGGAGGAGGAAGAAGAGGAGGAGGAGGCAGCTGTAGTAGAGGAGAGACTGGGGGCTGGTTAAGGGGAAAGGAGGAGGAGGAGGAGGAAGAGGAGGAGGACGAAAGAGGAGGAGGAGGAGGAAGAGGAGGAGGAGGAAGAGGAGGAGAAGAAGAGGAGGAGGACGAAGAGGAGGAGGACGAAGAGGAA
>CM054161.1:6577231-6589731 GCA_028751875.1 Rapana venosa
AATACAATGCAATACAATACAATACAATACAATACAATACAATACAATACAATGCAATGCAATACAATACAATACAATACAATACAATGCAATACAATACAATACAGTTCGTGTTGTGTTGTAATCAATGTTGTTGTATCAGCCCTCAGCGTGTATTGTATTGTCATCAGTCTCGTTGTGTCAACAGACACTAACACAATACAAAGCCTCACATTGATCGCTCTTGGCCGTGTTGTTGTTCGGGTCTTTTCCTTCATTCTTTTTTTGTTTTTAACAATAATGGCAATCTGGTTGGCAGAGGGTCCGTGACCCAAATGGAGATGTTATTTCATGGGCATAGTATCCACTCCTGGCTATTCAAGGCTGGCCAGTTTGTTGTTGCTGTTTGGGGAACATGGGCCGGCAAAGGGAGAGCATTAGGACTTGTTTCCGGTACCGTTTTGTACGGCGGTTGTTCACGTAACTGTGATATTTATTATCGGTTGTGGTCATGGTCAAGGTGCACTGTTGAAAGAAAAGGGATGTAGTTATAATGGTTAAACAAATAGCTGTAGGTTAGTCTGTGTTGAGATTACTAAAAGCTAAATGAATACTTAGTCGTAGGTTAGTCTTTTCGTCTGTGTTGAGAGTACTAAAAGCTAAATGAATACATAGTTGAAGGTTAGTCTTTTAGTCTGTGTTGAGAGTACTAAAAGCTAAATGAATAAACAGTTGTGGGTTAGTCTGTTAGTCTGTGTTGAGAGTACTAAAAGCTGAACAAAATAATATTTGGGTTGGTTTATGGTTCCTGTGTGTGTTGCATGGTGTAATACTATTTTGTGGCTGTGTAAAGTCGTTTGTTTGGTTTCCTGTGACATAATACTGGTCTGGGTGGGTTTTTTTCTAGATTTTTATCGCTATTTTGACAGTCTGTACCAGTAAGAGGGGGAGGGGGGGTCAGGATAGACGGAGCTCAGCAGTCAAGATGTTGCCCTGAGCTAGGTTCAAAGCTTTGTCAGTTACTGATGCAAGCTCCTCTGAAGTCGCAGTATGGCTACCTATTATTACAAGGTGCTCAAACACAGTCATACACGCATATTTATCGTTCAGTGTGCAATTGCAATCTCACAGTGATTCCCAGGTGGGATTAGTGAGTTAGAGTGCATCTTCTGGGTAACCCCCCAGTGTTTTAAGCAGGGAACGCACAACAACAACAGCAGCAGCAACAATAACAACAACTGATGCCAGCAAAGTGCCATCGCCTGTACTTTATATTCTTATGTTTTGAAATATCATGTTGAGATTGTTTATATTCATGGCAAGCTCTTGCAATAACAGCTTGTACTTTCTGTTTAAGGGAAGAAAATCCTCTGACGTTGGAATATGGCTGGCTGTGAAGTGGAATACTTTAAAACTGCCATACACACATTTTTTACGCATCGAATACTTACAATCTCACATTGATTTTGCGTTCCTAAAAACAACAACAAATTCTTGCCATGAAACATTACTGGGACCCAAACTTTCTGTAGCTGTTAGGTTTAACTAAACTTTCTGTAGCTGTTAGGTTTAACTAAACTTTCTGTAGCTGTTAGGTTTAACTAAACTTTCTGTAGCTGTTAGGTTTAACGGAACTTTCTGTAGCTGTTAGGTTTAAGTAAACTTTCTGTAGCTGTTAGGTTTAAGTAAACTTTCTGTAGCTGTTAGGTTTAACTAAACTTTCTGTAGCTGTTAGGTTTAACTGAACTTTCTGTAGCTGTTAGGTTTAACTAAACTTTCTGTAGCTGTTAGGTTTAACGGAACTTTCTGTAGATGTTAGGTTTAAGTAAACTTTCTGTAGCTGTTAGGTTTAACGGAACTTTCTGTAGATGTTAGGTTTAACTAAACTTTCTGTAGCTGTTAGGTTTAACTAAACTTTCTGTAGCTGTTAGGTTTAACTCAACTTTCTGTAGCTGTTAGGTTTAACTAAACTTTCTGTAGCTGTTAGGTTTAACTAAACCTAACTAAACTTTCTGTAGCTGTTAGGTTTAACTGAGCTTTCTATAGCTGTTAGGTTTAACGGAACTTTCTATAGCTGTTAGGGTTTAACTGTGTGCAGCATGCATGTTGCACTCACATCTTGGCTTACGTCTTCAAAACTATGGCATCTAGGCATTGCTTAAGGCTAGTGAAAGGACAGCAGCAGTAAAGTGGGGGGAGGGGAGGGAATGGGTTCACATTCGAATCCTCCGTGGGGATGCCGGGGGCCTCTCAGTATGAATAGCATCCCCACCTTCTGGAAATTCTGCGCTGGTAATTCCTTCTTTTCTATCACTCTCTTTGTTTCTGCCTTGTTCCTTTCTTGTATCTCTTTACTGTCTGTTTTCTGCTATCTTGATCCATTCGCCTGCCTTTTCTCCAGAGAGACTTAAAAGATGATAATTCTCTCCCACACTTAAGTCGAATGCGCTGGGCCTGACTTGTCAGGCGCTTAACGGCAGTGCATCGCATTTTTGCTCACATGACAGACAACAATAGTTGCTGTCTGAGCGTTTTACGATGAGGAATAAAAAAAAATCGCAAGTGTGTTTCTAATGTGGGTGTATTGCGTTCAAGGTTAATAAAACGATCGTTCACAGATTCTGTGTGGGTGCCTAAGTACAGTGTAGCATTAGTGTACCATGCCTTGTATGTTCTACAGTAACACACGTGCTACAAGCCGCTTGAAATTTAGCAAAAGGTGAAACGTGAAGACAAAAAGGTATAAGCCGTTCAAGGTTTAAAAATGAATGAACTGTGAAAACAAAAATAAGTATTATGTAGAAGAATATTGAGGAATATTTTATTCTTCGTGGGTTTTGGAGAATGTGTAAACATCATGTAATAACAAGAAGAAGCAAAGCTGTAACAAACGACAATTCACTGCAGTATATTAAGTAAATAATGACACAACTTTCGATAAACAGCATTTGGCGAAATTTTTCACCCTGAAGAAGATTTAAAATAAACCAAAAATTTGTTCTACCAAACACTTGGGTGTTGTGTTTGTACGTTTTTGCTCATAACCTTAGACCATGTCATATTTTTTGACAAATGAAGCATTTCTTTTCAATTCGCGGAGGACATAATAATGTATGGAATTTATATAGCGCTGAATCTTGTAAAGAAACAAATCAAAGCGTTCATTATTTTTTTTCATCAATCAACAAAAATCATAAACTGACTTTGGGGTTAGAAAGCATTTTGATAATATTAATATTTCTGTTGTAGTTGACATACAATCAGTATTCCATAATGAAATGAAACTCATCACCAATTTCAAGTATACAACATTTATCAACATAATCTTTCTTCCCTTGAAACCGCAAAACGGCGTATAGATACGTAAAACCCCTAACAGGGTAAACAGGTAGGCACAGACACCAACAAACTTGTTATCAACAGTTTACAATCAGTTTAAGGAAAGCTACCAGGCTCCCCAATGCTGAGATTGTGCAGAGGTGACCGTTATTGCCCAGCGTGAAGGTAGCTGGTTTCTAGACTCGAGTTTCATCTGAAGGATGTGCGGAGGAGTGGGGTCAAAGTCAAAGTCAAAGTCAAACTTGTATTTTCAGATGGTACATTGGGACGGGATAGCTCAGTGGTCGGAGCACTCGCTTTCCCCCAGTCAAGTTAAGCAGCGTCTAGCGTGGTTACCAGCTTGGATGGGTGACCGTTTGCGCGCCTTGGCTTCAGTACAGTTCCCCCAGTTCACCCAGCTGTAAATGGGTACCTGCCCTCTTTAGGGTCAGGGAAGGTAAAGCAGCGAGGGAGAGGAGATGGGCGCCGCCCTCAATATGCTGGCCCAAGAGAAGTGAGGTCTCTGACGCCTCGCTCCCCTACGACCTTATAGGTTATGGGACTCCTTTACCTTTTACCTTTTTACCTTACATTGAATATGGGGTCAGTAGTCATGTTAACTCCAAGGTAAAAATTTCCCCTTGATCGGGTGTTATCCCTGGTACACTGAAAGGTCGATCGATCCTAACTGGGATTATTACTGGAATACCTCTTAACTCTCACAAAGACCGTAATAGCAGACAGAAAAAGACGTTTTCCTGTCAATTTTTAGCCCAGTTCTTGATTCCCAGTGCTTGAGTTATTTCTGTTTGGGAGATAATAGTGTGTTTGAATTGAATTGAGTTGAAAGCTTAATGCTCTCTCTCTCTCTCTCTCTCCCCTCTCTCTCTCTCCTCTCTCTCCTCTCCTCTCTCTCTCTCTCTCTCTTCTCCTCTCTCTCTCCTCTCTCTCTCTCTCTCTCTCTCTCTCTCTCTCTCTCCTCTCTCTCTCTCTCGTGTGTGTGTGTATGTGTGTGTGTTGTATGTGTGTGTGTTTATTTATTCATTTATTTATTCTTTTATATCGAGGATAATGGAACAAGCACTCATGTGCTTTTTTACATACAGTTCCCAACTGTATGTAGTTTGGTAATTGTCATCCGTTCCCACTGGCACACAATGGCCTACTCTTCCGAAAAGCAGAACAGGTTTTTAATGTGTTCACAGGATGTTCTGGTACGTTCGTGCATTAGCACACGGGGCTCGGTTTATAGTCTCATCCAAAGGACTTTCTGGAGAGTGGAGTCGGCACTGATGTTAAACTCCAGAGGGAAAATCCTCTTGAAAGAGATTTGAACCCGGGTCAGCAGATCACAAGCGCAATGGCAACACTCTGACTACCTGGCTATCTCGTTCCCACCCCCTCCCTCCTTGTGTGTGTGTGTGTGTGTGTGTGTGTGTGTGTGTGTGTGTGTGTGTGTGTGTGTGTGTGTGTGTGTGTGTGTATGTATGTGTGTGTAAAACACAGTGTAATATTGACCACAATACTTTAAAACCAGCAATGCCTCAGATGCTTGACGCTTTAGCACTAATGAAGAGAATTCATGATTTCAGAAGGAAAAAAATCAGCAGCAGACGATTTCTATGCCACCTGCATTCAAAGAAAACACCAAAAAGCCATGGCTTCTTGTCAGTCTGACCTGCCCAAAAGATCACTTCCTCTCCTATCAAAAGGGAGCGCAGTAGCGTAAAAAAAGAAACATGGAGAAGAGTCATTTCCCCTGAGAGGGTCCAGTTTGTGGATCTGTGTTGTGTGGGAGACATCAGCTGAGGGAGTGAGGGGTGGGGGTGGGGGGCTGGTTAGGGGGAGGAGGAGGAGGAAGAGGAAGAGCGGGAGGAGGAGGAGGAGGCAGCTGTGGTGGGGAATTGAATCCTGCACACTGTCTGTCAGTGGGGAATGTGGCCCTTTAACAAGGGGGATTTTCACCTGATTATGTTTTACTTATTTGAATGTATAAAGAAAAAAATGTGTAGACAGGCAATCAGGTGTACATTGACTGAGATGATGTCTCTGTCTGTCTGTTATTCCATCTCTATCTCTGTTCTCTGTTCTCTCTTGGAGTCTGTCTGCATCTCTGTCTCTCCCTGTGGCTGTCCTTCCTCTCTGTCTTTTCTCTCTCTCTCTTTAAGTGTTTCTGTATCTCTGTCTCTCTCCCTCTTTCTGTCTCTGTCCTCTTTCCTTCCAGTCTGTGTCATTATGATGATTTGACATGATGTGATGTAATCTGACATGTGCCTCTGTGTGTGTGTGTGTGTGTTTGATTAATTTTTTTATTATTTTATTTCAACGATGATGCATTGTGGGGTTTTTTAACACCCTGTCCTCATGTGAATGCAGTTTTGTAAATGTTGTCATCTGTTTCTTTTGTGTGTGTGTGTGTGTGAGAGAGAGAGAGAGAGAGAGAGAGAGAGAGAGAAGAGAGAGAGAGAGGGAGAGAGACAGACAGACAGACAGACAGACAGACAGAGAGACGACAGACAGACACAGAGACCCAGCAACATACAGAGACAGAGAAGGCACATAAAAGTGTAATTTGACCAGAAATCGAAACCTTTTATACCAGAAAGCCCTATGCCCTCCATGTTCTTTGACTAAGGAAGGGCACTGATGCCACACACACACACACACACACACGCACACACACACACACACACACACACATACACACACACACACACACACAGAGGGAAGAATAGCCCCATGATTGCCTCTGATGCTGCAGTCAATGAAGACACCCCAGACTACGACTTCCTGTCAGTCTGACCTGCCCAAAAGGTCACTTCCTCTCCTATCAAAGGGAGCGCAGTAGCGTAAAAAAAGAAACATGGAGAGGAGTCGTTTCCCCTGAGAGGGTCCAGTTTGTGGGTAGTGGATCTGTGATGCGTGGGAGACATCAGCTGAGGGAGTAAGGGAGGAGGGAAGGGGGGGTTGGAGGGGAAGGGTGGAGGGGGCTGGTGAGGCTACACTCCACCTTTAGCTCCCTGGTCTTGTAGAATCTTCTTTAGGCTACATGCCTGCTTTAGCTTGCAGATTATGTAGTATCTTTTATAGAGTGCAAGTTAGAAAAAAATTGTCTGCTGATTTTCACATAATAGCTTTAAAGTATGAAAAAGTGACGGTGTAGTTGTTTTTTGGGGGGATTGAGGACATAGAGCAATACCAGGTAGTCATGAAATAGTTTCAAATGATCATCAAATGAGGATTGCTTGTATTCCTACAATGCATATTGCAGTAAGGAAGCTAGCAGATGACATAGGACTGATGGGGTACAGTGTTTGCTAAAAAATAAATCAAACCTACCAAATTTGTACAAAACCACACGAGTTTTGAGACAGAAGCTAGTCTTTCACAAAAAGTGATTTTATTTCTGCATTGCCTTAATATCTGCGGTATGAATTTTTTTTTAAATGTTATAGGAAAATAACATTTAAAGTGGCAACAAATTTAAAGGTGGTGTTTAGCCTTATGGGCGCCAAAAAGGAATACAGGCTGCACACCGGTATTAATTTGGGGGCTACGTAGTATCTTGTATAGAGTGGGAGTGGAAAAAAATGTTGGTGATTTTCACAGATTTTTTTAAGCATGAAAAAATAGACTGTGCACTTGTTTTTTGGATTGAGGACATAGAGCAATACCAGGTAGTCACGAGAAAGTTGGAAATAACCATCAAATGAGGTTTGCCTGTATTCCTACAGCTTGACCCCGCGCAAGCATATTGCGGTAAGGAAGCTAGCAGACGACAAAGGACTGAGGGGGTACAGTGTTTGCTGAAAAATTAAAACATTTCAAACCTACCAAATTTGTTCAAAATCACATGAGTTTTGAGTCAGAGACTAGTATTTCACAAAAAGTGGTTTTTATTTCTGTGGATGCCTTAGTACGTGCGGTATGAATATAAGAGTTACATAGAAAAACAGAAGGAAAAGAGTGATGTTTTAATACCGGTATGCAGCCGAGTGTAACATGGGGGATCTTTCGCCTGATTGCTTGTTATTCAGTTTTAAGTGAAAAGCATAGGGTGCAGAACTGATGCAAACGCTGGCCCCCATGTCTGACTGTCTGTCTGTCTGTCTGTCTGTCTGTCTGTCTCTCTCTCTCTCTCTCTCTCTCTCTCCTCTCCTCTCTCTCTCCTCTCTCTCTCTCTCTCTCTCTCTCGCTCGCTCTCCAAGGTCAAACAGCTATTTTGAACAAAATCAGTCTCCTTCTCTGTCTATCTGTCTGTCTGTATGTCTCCCTCTGTCTGTCTGTCTGTCTCTCTGTCTGTCTGTCTCTGACTCTCTGACTCTCTCTCTCTTTCTTTGTTTCTTCCCCCCCCCCCCTCTCTCTGTCTGTCTGTCTGTCTCTCTGTCTGTCTCTCCGTCTGTCTCTCTGTGTCTGTTTGTCTCTCTGTGTCTGTCTGTCTCTGACTCTCTGACTCTCTCTCTCTTTCTTTCTCTCTTTCTCTCTCTCTCTCTCTCTCTCTCTCTCTCTCTCTCTCTCTCTCTCTCTCTCTCTCTCTCTCTCTCTCTCTCTCTCTCTGTCTTTCTCTCTCTGTCTGTCTCTGACTCTGTGTGTGAGAGAGAGAGAGAGCATCAGTTTTTGATGGGTTGGTACTGTACCTGAGTTTGTAACCAATCTAAAAGCAAACAAAACAACAAAACAAAAACAAAACATACAATTAAAAAAAGTCCCAGCATAATCATCAGAACGGCGCAGTTTGGACACAGTGTTAGACTTTCTTTCTTTTCGAGTATAGTGTTTATTTTCCTAGTTTGCAAAACTGCAAGGTTTCAAGCTCTTTTTTTTCCCCAAAAAAATTTGTTAGCCTAGATTTTTTAAGGTGGTTTTTCCACCCCCCCACCGTAAA
The DNA here is from genome assembly GCA_028751875.1 of Rapana venosa. NCBI lineage: Eukaryota > Metazoa > Mollusca > Gastropoda > Neogastropoda > Muricidae > Rapana > Rapana venosa. The sequence goes on from CM054161.1 coordinate 6,585,414, forward strand.
ATCAATCCTGATTTTTGTTTAAATTGTTGCCACCATTTGTGTTTTCATGAACTAATTTTGTGTCATTATTTATTAACACAGTTTCACTGAAATATGATTGTTTCAGATTTCCAAACGCTGATGGCGAAGATTGACACAGGAATGCAACAATGCCAGACCCGAGCTCAAAGACTGTAAGACTCGAACTTAAGCTCTAACGTGGACAACAGGAGCTGCAATCACCACTGACCTACTGGAAACCTACGTTTGCTCCAGATACAACAAACCCAACACATCTCAAGAGTAAAAAGTTTTGAACAAGTGTGCTTCTAGTTTAGCTACTGCTTGAACTTATATATCTTAAAAACTTCACCCACCTAAGAACTTTTCATTATCGTAACTTACAAGATCAGTTTTTCAGCGAACATGGCAATCCAAGGACGATGTCTGACCTTGACAGCTTTAGTTCTCGTCACATTGGTCTCAAGCCAGATTCTGACAAAAGCACAAGAGCTGAAAGTTTCGACAAGCGGAGAGGAAGACATCATCAAACCATCCCCAGTTTCTGACTTGTGCGAAAGGGACGAGTCGGTTGCCAACCTGTGCGGCGCATGCGCAGCCCTGCCACGGGTGATGTCATTTCCTGTCGAACTCTGTTGCGTCGACGCGGATGTGGCGGCGGTGTGTGGCGACTGTCTGACAGATCCCTCCGCCTGTCTCCTGGACATCGTCACCCTGCAGAACGTCATCTCCGCTGCTGTGAACTCTGACCCTGAACTAGACGTCCTTGAACCAACTGACACCCTTCCCACAGACTACTTCTACTACTACGACAAAGACGACGACGACGACGACGATTATCTCGACAATGGCGCGGACCTGCCAGAACTGGAAAAAGCCAAAAGATTCGGAACGCTCTACCTCGGAAAGCGACCCCTGTACGTTTCCCGTCCTCCCGCTGCTCTGTCTGACGTCATCAAACGTGACGACATCGATGACGTCACGGAGTCAGACTCTGACGCGGACGACGACGTGGAGAAACGTTGGGGAACCCTCGGGTTGGGATCTGGCAATCACAGACGGTACGCCAGATGGGGAACCCTGGGGATCGGCAAGAGGTGGGGATCCTTAGGCATCGGAAACGGGAACAGGCGGAGTTATTACGGATTCGGGAAAAGGTGGGGATCGCTGGGGATCGGAAACGGGAAGAGGCTGGACGATCCTGAAGTGGACAAGAAATGGGGAACGTTAGGGATCGGGAAAAAGTGGGGTTCTCTGGGGATCGGGAAAAGGTGGGGTTCTCTGGGGATCGGGAAAAGGTGGGGTTCTCTGGGGATTGGGAAAAGGTGGGGTTCTCTGGGGATCGGAAAAGGTGGGGTTCTCTGGGGATCGGGAACTGGAAGCGGTGGGGTTCCTTAGGGTTAAGCTCCCGGTACAGAGGCAAGAGATGGGGCACGCTAGGCTTGGGCAAAAGAGAAACCCTTTCTGTCAGCGCTGACGACAGCAACAACCCCGGCACACCGGCAGAAAACAAACGCTGGGGCGTTTTAGGTCTGGGTAACAGGATCAAGTGGGCACCCTCCCTCAGAGGCAAGCGCTGGGGATCCCTGGGTCTCAGCAACTGGAGAAAACGTCTGGGCCTCCTAGGGCTGGAAGGGACACGCTCGGGGAGCCCGGGATTCGGAAAGCGAAGTGAAATCCTCACAGCTTTAGACGATAACGCCAATTACCTCAACACTCTCACCGACAGCGCGGAGGACAAGCGGTGGGGAACTCTGAATCTGGGGAAACGAGGGGATGGCGACGCTGTTAACGTGGAGGAAGTCGGTGCGGGTCCTGACGCCTCTGAGGACAAACGGTGGGGTACGCTGGGTATCGGAAAACGCTGGGGTAGCCTCGGGGGGTTCGGGGGCTTCAAGCGATGGGGTTACATAGGACTGGGACACAGAAACCCTTACTACTCGCACAGATCCAGGAATATCGGAAAAAGGTCCGCGGGCGTTGGCGACCCCCCCGAAAAGAGATCCCAGTCTGACTCTCCGGACCAGAACGAGGATGAAGACAAGGTCACGGACGCCAAGAACAAAAAGTGGGGTTCTTTGGGCATCGGTAAGAAATGGGGTTCCTTGGGAATCGGGAAGAAATGGGGTTCCTTGGGAATCGGAAAGAAATGGGGTTCTTTGGGAATAGGAAAGAAATGGGGTTCTTTGGGTATCGGTAAGAAATGGGGTTCTTTGGGTATCGGTAAGAGGTGGGGCACGCTAAGTTTGGGGAAGAAAAGGGTTAATGCCGACAGCAAAGAGAAGCAGAGCAGTCCTCAAGTGACGACAGAACAGATGAAAAAAGATGCCTCTGAATAGAAAGGAAAACAAAAAACCCGTCTGGACAGTCACAGTCTCTCTGAGTCTGTCTGCAAATCGCAGTCTGGAAGCAGATGAGAGTACAGGACAAATTTGAGACCAACATCTTCAGTTTCACCATCAGCAGCAGCAAACAGTGCTATAATTAGTCAGGAACTGTTTAAGAACAAGAAAAAAAGCTACCTGATAAAATGGGAACCAAAGCATCTTCGTGAAGTCAGTGAACAGAAACTCTGCTTGCTCATCAGTTCTGCCCTGTTAGTGACGTCATTCCAAGATACTGATGAGTGGTATTCCAGGAATTTTGGTTTTGAAAGATGGATAAAAAAAAAATAAAGCAATTTATTGTTGTTGTTTTTTGAATAGAAAATATCTTCTTATTTTCTGACTTGACTAAGTTGGGTATAAACATGATTTGTGATAAGGAGTAGGGGTGTGGGTTGGTGAAATTTTCTGTCTCTGTCTGTCTCTCGCTCGCTCTCTCTCTCTCTCTCTCTCTCTCTCTCTCTCTCTCTCTCTCTCTCTCTCCCTTCTCTCCTCTCTCCTCTCCTCTCTCTCATCTCTCACCACACAAACAAAGCATTCAAACTACACACACACACACACACACCACACGTGACACAGTTATCCTGATGGTTCTTTTATCCATTTTCTAATAATTATCATTTAATAAGAACATAGTCTGGAATTACTTACACATTGTTTGCCATACATTAGTTTCCATCCCTGCAAATCTGCTATAAATCAATATCTCCATCGACAAATACATTTTGTCAAACGCTTTGTATGAATGTGTATGACATCGAATACACATAAACAAAGAATGTTGTACGCGTTTTGCTTTTTTTGTGTGTCTTTTCGATTTGTTCATTACATTTTTTCATAATTTATTCCAGCTGGTTATTCATTTGTCATTCCAATATTACATTCGAACTTGTTTGTATTTCTTTAAACAAAACATTTACCTTAATTCCCCGAAGTCAGAATATAGCTATCTTAATCGTGGATAAAAACGACGGTTACATACACAAAAAATTTCACCTTTTGATGAACCTCGGAGCTCTAAACGAGAAACATTTTTAAAAAAACGAAAACAATCGAAAACAAAAAATCTTACTTTAACAATTGCAACTTCTAGTTAATAGATGTATCCAAGTCCCCCCCCCCCCCCCCCTCCCTCCCTCTTTTTATTTGGGGAACGGGATAGCCTAGTGGTTAGAACATTGCGCTCGCAATCTGACGACCCGGGTTCGATTCCCGTTCAAGGGGATATTTTCCTCTGGAGTTGACTTCAGTGCAGACTCCACTCTCCCCAAAAGTCCTTCGGATGAGACTATAAACCGAGGCCCCGTGTGCGAACGCACGCAGAACATCTCGCGCACACGTTAAATCCTGTTCCCTTTTCGTAAGAGTAGGCCATTGTGTGCCGGTGGAAACAGATGACAGAATTTACAGAATGCATACACACGGGGATTGGGTGTAAAAAAAAAAAATAGCACATACGTGCTTATTCCATTATCCTCGATATAAAAGAATAAAATATAAAAAAAATAAATACAAAAATAAATAAATTAAATTGTTATCAAAGTTTTCACCAACCGACACCCCCTCCCCCTCCCCCCACCAAACCGCAACCCCCCCCCCCCCCCCCCCCCCCCCCCCCCCCCCCTTAGACCTTGTACCTTTTGAGAGTAACACTGTATCACACTTAGCGTCACAAAATATTGTAAAGCGAAAACTCTGTCGCTAGCAATTTCTTTCCCCTTTGTAAATACGTCGGCAGTGGCTCTAAAGGCCGATAATTGATTGCTTTAACAGCAAAAAGTAGTTCCCCCTTTATTTTTTTTTATTGATTATTTTGTGATGGATTAATTTGCTGTGACTCTGAAGTGGTTTTTAGCCATTTGATTTTTTGGGGTCCTTTTGTCGTTGACATTTTTTTTACGGTTTAGTTCTCTCTCTCTCTGTCTGTCTCTCTC
>CM054161.1:6594731-6622231 GCA_028751875.1 Rapana venosa
AATGTGGAGTGTAGCCCCACGGAATAAATTTTGCTTATTTTTCGTTCTTTTTTTCTAGAGAGGCGATTGCCTTTTCAATACTTACCATTTGAGAAATTGGATTTTTTGCTTCATTGCTGTTTTAGAATAAAAAATCACATTTGTTCATTTGCTTTGGCACTCAGAAAAAATCTTGTCGATAACATTCTGGTGAATAATACTGGGGGAAAGAGAACTGGTCTGATGTGCAGTGGGTACAGAGTTTGTCCATCGTTTTCTATCTGAGACATTGTTATTGTCGGGTATTTTTCTGTCTATCCTAGGAGTGGTTTGATGGAAACTGGATCGTGTATCAATAAAGTCTTTGAGCGTGCAGGTCTGGAAGGTGTTCTGATGAGTGTGGTTCTGTCTCTGTTTTGTTATTGTTGTTGTCATCGTCTGTCTGTCTGTCTGTCTGTGTGCCTGTATGTTTTTTTTAAATGTCTGTATGCATTTCTGTGTGTGTGTATGTGTGTGTGTGTGTCTGTCTGTCTTCCCCTTAAAGATGCATGTCTGTCAAACTACTGTTTCTCTCCCGTCAGGTCTTTCTGTTCTGTCTTCTTCGTCGTCTGAATGTCTGTCTGTCTGTCCCGTCTGTTTCTCTCTCTCTCTCTCTCTCTCTCTCTCCTACTCTCTCCGTCTCTCTCTCTCCCCTTCTCTCTTTCTCTCTCTCCAGTACGAGTGTGTATATGTGTGCACGCCCAAACGCTTTTATGAATGTATGTCCGTATGCATGTGTGTGCTTTTATGTGATTATGTTTGTGTGCGTGTGCTTGTGTGTGTATGTGACCGTGTGTGTGTTTGTGTGTGCACGCTCGCGTATGTGCACATGCGCGAGCGTGCATGTGCGTGTGAATCTGTATCATCATCATCATCATCATCATCATCAGTCCCGTGACCTTGGCGGTCGTGGAGGAGACACGAAAGACGATGCCGTGGTAAGCCTCCTCCATCCATCTGGGTCCTCGGCTCTGCGCAGTAGTGAATCTGTATATGTATGTGTAAATCTCTATGTTTGTCTGTATGACTCGCACGCGCATGTATGCATGCATGCGTGCTGTATGAGCGTGTCTGTATAAGCAGGCATGCCCGCATGGTCTACGCTTTTCTATAGATCTCTCAGTCTCTATGCTTCTGTTGGTTGCCATGCAAACCTCTCCCCCCCCCCCCCCCCCCCCTACACACACAAACCAAACAAAAAACCCCACACTGTCCTAATCCTAGCCTTCAGGTTACTAATCTCCTCTCTGTCTCTCGCTCTCCTCTCTCTTTCTCTCGCTCTCTCTCTCTTTCTCTCGCTCTCTCTCTCTCTCTCTCTCTCTCTCCTCCCTCTCCTCTCTCTCTCTTCTCTCTCTCTCTCTTTCTCTTGCTCTCTCGCTCATTCTCTCTCTCTCTCTCCTCTCTCCCTTTCTTCTCTCTCTCGCTCTCTCTTTCTCTCCCTTCATCTCCATCTCCTCTCTCTCTCCTCTACTCTCTCTCTCTCTCTCTCTCCTCTCTTTTCTCTCCTTCTCTCTCTCTCTCTCTCTCCTCTCTCTCTCTCCACTCTCTCTCTCTCTTTCTCTCTCCTCTCCTCTCTCTCTCTCTCTCTCTCTCCTCCTTCTTCCCCTCTCCGCTCTCTCTCTCTCTCTCTCTCCTCTCTTCTCCCCTCTCGCTCCTCTCTTTTCTCTCTGCTTTCTATCTCTCTTTCTCTAACTCCTCTCTCTCTCTCTCTAGCTCTCTCTTCTCTTTTCTCTCTCTCTCTCTCTCTCTCTCTTTTCTCCTCGCCTCTCCTCTCTCTCTCTCTCTCTCTCTCTTTCTCTCTCTCTCTCTCCTCTCTCTCTCTTTCTCTCTCTCTCTCACTCTCTCTCTCTTCCCCTCTCTCTTCTCTCGCTCCTTCCCCCTCTAGCTCTCTCTTCTCTAGCTCTCTTTTTCTCTCTCGCTCTCTCTCTCTCTCTGTGCATGTGCATGGTCATAAGCCCCATTGCAGGCCATTTTTCTTTCCATCACTTCACTGGCTTGTTCTCCTAAGACACGCTTTTCTTACTGTTTTGGGAACACAACCGGAGGGGTGGGGGGGGGGGGGGCGGGGGGGGTTGGGGGGGGGGGGTGGGGGGGGGTCTTTTTTTTAACTCGACTTTCTCCACTTGCAACCCGTCTCTGGGCAACGCATGACGCACGTATGCACGTGGGTATAACACAGACACCGGGGTTGCACAAACATGAAGTACAAGCACGCACGCACCCCTCACACACACAGACACACACTCGAACTACCCCCTCTCTCTTCACAACACAAGTACACCAACCAACACAAACACGCCCCACAAGTCTACCACGCTCTCCTCTCTTCTCATCTCTACTTCATCTCTCTCTCTCCCTCTCTCTCTCTCTCTCCCCAAAACCACACACACACACACACACACACACAACACTACACACACACGTCCCCAAAATACGCCCTCTTTCTCTATCTGTCTCTCTCTGTCTGTCTCCCCTCACACCCCCACACACCAAACCAAACACACACACACAAAATGTAACACACACCCCGTCCACACCCCTCTTTTTCTCTATCCTGTCTCCTCTGTCTGCTCTCCCCACCACCAACACACACACACAACACACCCCACAAACACACACCGTCACTTTTCGCCTCTTTCTCTTCTGTCTGTCTTTTCTCTCCCTCTCCCCACACACACACAAAAACGTCACACAACGAATCTCCTTTCTCTCTCTTCCTCTCTCTGTCCCTCACCCACACACACACACCACACACACACCCCACTCACAACACACACACAACCCCCAAAACACCACACACCACACCTACCTATCCCAAAGAGACTGGGCTTTCGCAATATTACCACGATCCTTCTCCCCTAACGGCAGCTCTTATCTCCTCTACAATTCAGCCACCCCCAAAAGAAACCCCTTTCCCAAGGGGGATTTTTTCCCTTGAAGTTAACATCTGCCGGGACCCCCACTCCTCCTAAAGCCCTTTCGATAGACTGTAAACCGAGGCCCCGTGTGCAACGCTTGATGCAAACATGTCCGCCTCATGTCAAAAACCGTTCCTTTTTGGGGAAAGAGTAGGCCAGGAGTGGGAAATGGTGAGAATGTTGACAAAATCGTATGTCATGAGGTTTGATGTAAAAATAAACAAAAAAAAAACATAGGAGAGGTGAGTTCTTGTTTTTTGAAGGAAAGAACAAAAACCAAAAAAATCACACCCTCGCCTACACACACTCAAGACACAGAGAAGAAAAGAGAGGGGGGTTGGGAGCGATAAAAGGGGGTGGGAGGGAGGGAGGGAGGGAGGGAGGGAGGAGGGAGAGAGAGAGAGAGAGAGAGAGAGAGAGAGGGGGAAAAGAGAGGGGAGTTTCGATCCGATATTTATTCCTAAAGGCCATGGCCCTTAAAAGGGCGGTTGTACAAGACAACTGTAACAAACATATCACTTTAACAATTTGTTACAACATTTTTCGCTTTTAAAAGCTTTGACCAAGCTTCCTCAAGCCCACTGCAAGGACATGATGAGAAAAACAAAACAGAAAAACATGCCGGATCGGTCGAAGCCCAATCAACAAGGGACCGACCTACCCCTGCAAGCTCCAGGTGAAGAAATCCAAAACTGGAGCAAAAACCAACTCAAAGCTTCAATAAAGGAGTAACCACGGAACATGGAATGTGGGACCAAATACCAAACAGAAGAGTACAGGGAACCACACAAAACAAAAAGATATAAATGGGAACATCTAGAGCTTGCGAAGTAATGACTGGCTTCGGAAAACAACCACGCAAGACGGCCACAAGATATGTACAGTGGAAGAGAAATACTCAACATTAGGCTTCATTGCCCAGGAAAGATTGTGCCCAAGCATCACAGCTGCACACCAGTATCAGCAGACTCATTCAATCAGAGTTTCTCCCAAAACCCCAGAACTCTACCATAAACCCAAGGTATCCCTCCAAACATCTGACTCGAGATGACCAGAGAAGATTCTATGAAAAAACTTGAAAACGTCATTCCAAAACGCCAAAAAAGGGACATTCTATGGGGAAAGGGCGACTGGAATGAAAGGTGGGACCTGAATGCCTATACACCTGGCAGGAACCACAGGACGCTTGGTACTGGAGAAACAACGAAAAGGACAGCGCTGCGAGGGAATTCGCAAAGAACCACAAACTAACTCTGCAAACACACTCACCTCACAACCACAGAACATCATTTGGCACTCCCAAAGCGTTTCCCACAATCAAATTGACTACTTCTTCACCCAAAGATTAAAATCCACATAAACAAGGCACACAAGAACTTTCCCCAGGAGCTGCATTGGCAGGGGCCACGACCTTGTACTTACCACCATCAAGCTGAAACTGAAAGCAAAACAACAGCCAAAAACCACGCAAAAGATTTGATCGGAAAAATTTCAAAGACCAAACAGGGTTAGACTTCCAAGCCAACATGGAGGAAAGTTCGCCGCACTCAAAAGCCATCGAAAAAAAAGGGATGTGGACACACATAGCCAACAACATCAAAGAATTTGCTATTGACAGCACGAAGAACATTGGGAAGAACCCAGAACAAAGAAACAAACCCTGGTTACAAATGAGTTCTTGACCTCTTCGAGAAAGAGACTTAGAAACAAAAGTTCACAAGTCAAAACCAACAACAAATCGGGAATAGCCACAGAGACGTGAGGAAAAAGATGAGAGAAGCCAAAGAAGCGTGGATAGAAGAACAATCCACAAAAAATCAAAGTTGGAATGGCCAAGGAAACAGCAAAACAGCTTAAAAACACTCTGAAATACTAACGAAAACACAAAAACGCCAAAAAGCCTCAGTTATGAAGACAAAGAAGAAATCTTTAAAGGAAAGCAAATGCCATCCTCCCAACGCTGACGGAAACTGTGAGGAATTTATAACTACCCACACGCCAGATCCCAAACATATTTCTAAAAAAAAAAACCCTGAACACCAAAATAAAGGCCACCAATACTAAGTTGAAGTAACCAGCATTAAACAATTGAAAAAGGGAAAATTTCCCGGAAATCGATAACATCCCAGCTGAACTCATAAGAAAATGGAGGAAGAAACAGAAAGGCAATTCACAGAACTTTGTCAGAAGATTCCGAAAACCAAAGAATGGCCAGAAGAATGGACACAGTCTCTTGTCATACCCCTACCAAAGAAAGGAAACCCTCAAGCAATGCCAGAACTACAGAACCATCATTCTCATAAGCCATCCAAAGCAAGATCTTTGCTGCGGGTAGTCCCAACAGACTGAAAAACCAAGCGGAAAAACTCCTGGCAGAAGAACAAGCCGGCTTTAGACCAAAACGCAGCACAATGGAACAAATTTCCAATCTGAGAATTCTGATAGAGAAACTCTCCAACACCAAAAAGACTTTTATCACAATTTCATAGACTTCAAAAAGGCCTTGACAGGGTATGGCATGACGGCCTCTGGCAAGTAAATCAGGGAAATTCAACATTGACAACTGCCTCATTGAAGTCATCAAGGCACTGTACGAGAACGCAAGAAGTGCAGTTTTCATGACAATCACATGGGCGAGTTTTTTCAAAACCACGGTGGGGGCCGTCAGGGCTGCCTTCTCTCACCTGTACTTTTCACCTCTTCCTCGAAAACATCATGACAGAGACTGCAAAACCCCCACACTTCCATCTCCATTGGTGGGAAAACCCCTTTGCAACCTCAGATTTGCAGATGACATTTACCTCATGGGGGGCAGCAAACAAGAACTGCAAAACCTCACAGATAGTCATCAGATCGAGCGAGCGCATACGGCATGGAGGTCAGTACAGAGAAATCAAAGATCATGTCAACAGCGCTAGTAATGACAGCACGGAAATAAAGTTGAATGGACAAATAACTGGAAGAGGTGAGCCAAATCAATACTTAGGCTCCATCCTAAACAAAAGATGGCACATCAAACAATGAAGTGAAAGCTGCATTGCAACACAACATCTGCTCTAGCCAACTCGAGAGGATCATCAAAGCAACAACATCAGCTTCTGCACCCCAAATATCACCTCTACAAATCCTCGTGATATCTATTTCCTCCTATATGGCTGTGAAGCATGGACCCTGTCACAGAGCTAGAGAGGAGAATCCAAACATTCGAGAAAAAAGTGCCACAGAAGACTCCTCAAAATATCATACAAAGAAACACAAGAACCAACAACTATGTAAAGAAGAAATCAAAAGGCGTGTGGGCCCCCAAGAACCTCTGCTCTCCACCATAAAGAGGAGAAAACTGATGTAGTTTGGTCACACCACAAGACACAACACCTTAGCAAAAACCATCTTGCAGGGAACGGTTGAAGGCAAGAGAAGAAGAGGCCGCCAAAAGAAATCATGGGTTGACAACATCAAAGACTGGACCGCCCAACCCCTGCAACACCTTCTACAAGCCACACAGGATCGTGAAGCATGCGCATGCGTTGCGTCTTCTCTCATGTCCCCCCTACGTCCTTTGGGACATGGGACTGAGTGAGTGAGTGAGTGTGACAAATAATACATGCTTAATCTCTTAACAGTAGTTTCATTTGTTGCTGACATTTTCTAACAATAATTATGAGTTTAAACACACATGGATACCTGAAATATTTTCCTGGAATAAATTGTTCTCTGACATATTTTCATTCTGGACAAGAAAGTACAAAAAGAACCTCACCTTCTTTAGAAAAGAAGATGACAGAGAGAAAGAGAGAGAGAGAGAGAGAGAGAAAGAGAGTCAGAGAGCTTTCAACAAAATTACTGCAATCCTCATCATCAGTCTTTGTATATCTAGCTATCTTATCCAATGAGTTCTCTCTCTCTCTCCCTCCCTCCCTCTCTTCCTCCCTCCCTCTCTGCTCTCTCCTCCCTTTCCCTCTCCCGTCTCTTTCCTCTCTCCCTCCCTCTCTCTTCCCTTTCCCTTTCCTCCCTCTCTCTTCACTCATAAAACAAAAAGAACTTTTGACGTTTCTTTCTGTTACCAAAATGAAACTATTTACGTGGTTTGTTCTCCTTTATTTTATAGAGGTTTTGCTTTGTTTTGGTTTTTGTTTTTGGGTTTTTGGGGTTTGGGTTGTTGTTGCTTTTGAGGGGGACTATTCGGGTTTTTTCCCTCTCCCCTTGTTGTTGTTGCCGTTTTGTTTTAGCTCTTGGTTCTTGCTATTTTTTTTCCGGTTGTTTCTGGTTTTTCTGTTTTGCTTTCTTTCTTACTTGTTGCTACTTTTTTTTTTCTTCTTTTTTTTTCTTTCTCTCTCTCTTAGGTGATTTTTTTGGGATTTTTGTGTAGATTATTTTTTCCGTAAGCTGTGTAAGTGTATTGCTATGGGCTTTATTTTATTTTATTATCATATATATCCTTAAGGGCGGGGACTGGATGTAAAAAAGCACATGGGTGCTTATTCATTATCCTCGAAATAAAAGAATTTGTCATTCCTCCCTTCCCCCTCTTCCCTCCTCCTCTCTCTCTTTTTTGGGAGGGGGGATTATTCATTGTCCCCTCTCCCCTTGTTGTTTAATTTACTCTTGGTTTCCTTGCTTTTTTTTGGGGGGGTTGTTTTTTGTGTTTTTTTTTTTGCTCTGATTTATTCTTTTATTACGTTTTTGTCTCTCTCTCTCTCTCTCTCTCTCTCTCTCTCTCTCCCCCTCCCTCTCACTTCGTGATTTTTGTGGGGGTTTTGTGTGTAGATATTTTTTTCTTCCCGTTTACTGTGTGAGTGTATTGGTATGGGGTTTATTTTATTTTGTTTTCATATATATCCCTAAGGGAGGGGACTAGATGTAAAAAAAAAAAGCACATGGAAGCTTATTCATTATCCTCGAAATAAAAGGATTTGTCATTGTCACTCTCAGAGAGACGTGCTCTGGTTAAACTTTGAAACTCAAAGTCCTCTGCACAGACTTTTAAAAAAAGCAATTAATTTTTTTTAACTGCATTTTCAAGAAAAAGGGGAATGAATAATAAATAATCAGTGTTACTAGCCGTTGTTTAACCACGATATGGAATCCATGCTATGGTGATTCCTTGGGCTGTGTGGGATACCTTGACTGGGTTTTTTCCCCCCTTGGTTGAATTACGTCTTGTGCCCATTCTTTTCTCACTGTCCCCTTCTGAATGAAACTGAAAATTTACTACAACAAACTATTGACTTTCTCTCTGTCTCTCTCTGTCTTCCTCTCTCTCTCTCTCTGTCTTTCTCTCTCGATCTGTGTGTGTGTGTGTGTGTGTGTGTGTGTGTGTGTGTGTGTTACGTGCGTGTTTGTGTGTGTGTGTATTTCGTTGTGTGTGTGTGTGTGTGTGTGTGTGTGTTGTGTGTGTGTACGTGTGTGTGTGTGTGGTGTGCGTGCGTGTATGTGTACTGTGTGTGTGTGTTTTGTGGCGTTTATTTATTTATTAAAAGAATTTATTCTTTTATATCGAGGATAATGGAATAAGCACTTATGTGCTTTTTTTACATCCAGTCACCGGTGTATGCGGTTTTGTAAATTCTGTCGTCTGTTCCCACCGGCACACGATGGCCTACTTTTACGAAAAACGGAACAGGATTTAACGTGTGCGCAAGATGTTCTGAGTGCGTTCGCACACGGGCCTCGGATTATAGTCTCATCCGAAGCACTTTTGGGGAGCGTGCGTGCGTGCGTGCGTGCGTGCGTGTGGTGTGTGTGTGTGTGTGTGTGTGTGTGTGTATGTGTGTGTGTAATGCCGGTGTGTCACAAACGTATATTCATCAATATCTGCTTCGACACATAACACAAACCTCGTTGACAATATTCAGTATTCTTTATTTGGTAATGATCACAGTGTGCCAAAGAATGATATCAACAATAACAACTTTCGTCAGATACATTTCTAACAGCCCGTGTAGCAACATAAACTAAATAATTTGTTTGAGATTGCGATCAAGAGAGAGAGAGAGAGAGAGAGAGAGAGAGAGAGAGAGAGAGAGAGAGAGAGAGAGGAGAGAAGAGAGAGAGAGAGAAAACATATTTGTGGTTGTGTATGGTCAGTTCTCTGTGTGTGTGTGTGTGTGTGTGTGTGTGTATGTGTGTGTGTGTGTGTGCGTGCGTGCGCGCGTGTGCGTGTGTTTGTGTGTAGTGTGATGTGATGTGATGTGATGTGTTGTGATGTGGTGTGTGTGTGTGTGTGTGTGTGTACGTGCGTGAGTGCGTGCCTGTACGCGCGTGTGTATACATGTGTGCGTCTACATACAACATTTTAACCTGCATACATCGCAATAATTGTATATTTTCATGAGTTCAGATACTTTTCCACATAAATATCCATGTTAATATCAACGAATAAGATTGGATGGGGTGACATTGACTAAATACAGGCAACTGACTGACAGACGAACGTTATCTTCTCACAACAAAACATGTGAGTGACCCTCCCCAACGAAATGAGTCGTTTAGCACCTGACCCACTTTTCCCATAGGAGTCATCAGGTTGTCGATTTTGAGATTTTGATAGATGATAAAACTACAGCCATTCTTCTACCTTGTACTGAAGTATCAAGGCGTGATTTTGCTTCCTTTTGCTTTAAAAACGCGTTTTAAAAACGTACAAGCCCTCATTCTGACGATCTGTTACGATGCAAACATTTATCCATTTCTCATTTTGTCACTTTCTTGAGTCCATAATTTCAGTTTTTACTAACTTTTTTTTCCAGAATTATCCGATTTTCAATCTGGTTTTTTTTGGATTGAATAGATTTTTTTTAAATTACAGATTTATAACAGTTAAACAGCTAAAAATTGATCTTCGTTACAATGTGGCTCTCATTATGTGGTGGGAGGGTTACAGATTCATAACCATCATTCTTAATATGCTAAAACATATGAAAGTAATGAAACATAATGATGGTAAAAAGCATATAAAACAAAACATTATAAGACAAGGTTGATGATCAGCAAGATGTTTTGTTAAAACTTCAAGTATACTGATCCATACAAACCACCAACAACGTAAAAAAAATATGAATAATATATCAAAAATTGTACAATGACCAAATTTTCACAGAAAATGATGTAAATCGCATTATGCATGAATTCACAGTAAATTTATTATCAATGATAAAAATGATAAGTTTTGTATTCATGATTCCATTCATGGTAAGTTTGATATCAGTGCATTTCTCGCTTCACAATTCATAATAATACCACATTATGCATCAATTCCCAGTTATACAATTCATATCACTTTATGTACCCAATTCAATTGCAATTAATATCAAGTCACGTTTTACAATATACATATAAATAAATCAAGAATTGATTCTCATCGAAAATAATTATAAACTGCCAAAGATGACAGCAATTCATTTGCCAAAATCACAGTCTTCAGATCAGCAGGCAAAGTCGGATGCGCTAGGCCTGACTTGTCAGGCGCCTAGTGACAGCGCAAGGCATTTTCGCCCATATGACTAGACAACAATAGTTGCTGTCTGAGCATTCGAAGAAGAAGAAGAAGAAAGAAGAAGAAGAAGAAGAAGAAGAAGGAAGAAGAAGAAGAAGAAGAAGAAGAAGAAGAAAAATGAGCAGAAAAGGCGAGCGCTGCCTGTACAATAATAGCTGTCCTTCACATCGACTTCCATCACCATCCTAGCGTTTCTATAGGCACTGAACGAGAGAGAGAGAGGGGGGAGGGGAAGAGAAGGGGGAAGAGAGAGAGGGGGGGGGGAGAGAGAGGGGAAGAGAGAGAGGGGGGGAGAGAAGAGGAGAGAGGGGGGAGAGAGAGAGGGAGAGGGGGAGAGAGGGGGAGAGAGAGGGGAGAGAGGGGAGGAGAGGGGGAGAGGGGGGGAGGAGGGGGAGAGAGAGAGAGGGAGGGGGAGAGAGAGAGAGGGGGGAGAGAGAGGGGAAGAGAGGAGGAGAGGGGGGAGAGGGGGAGAGAGAGGGGGGGAAGAGAGAGAGAGAGGGGGAAGGAGAGAGGGGGGGAGAGAGAGGGGGGGGAGGGGGAGGGGGGGGAGAGAGAGAGGGGGGATGAGAGAGGGGGAGAGAGAGGGGGGAGAGAGAGGGGGGGGAGAGGGGGGGGGGGGGGGAAGAGAGAGAGAGGGAGAGAGAGAGGGGGGAGAGAGAGGGGTGGGAGAGAGGAGAGGGGGGAGAGAGAGAGACAGACAGACACAGACAGACAGAAAGAGACAGTAGAGCAAAGAGAGAGACAGAAACAACAAGGCAGAGAGAGGGGAGGGAGAGACAGACAGACAGGCAGAGGCAGAGAGAAAGGGGGGGGGGGGGGGTAGAGGAGTCAGAGAAGCAGGGAAACAACAGAGAGAGGGAGGGAGACAGACAAACAGACAGACAGCCCACACACACACACACACATCACGGCCACAGGGTCATAAAAACTGCCTATAGTGTGACCCTGGTCCCACACTTTGTCAGATATTGACGTTAAGCAAAGCGGCAGGAAAAACGTAATAAATATAATTATTATTGTTGTTGTCATACTTCCAAAATGTTGTTACCAAAGCCTACATCAATATGTTGGTAAAAACCTATAAAGAAAACACCTAACGTTTGAAAATGTTATCATGTTGATCTTGTCTTCATCCATGACAAGCTCTTAGCATAACAATCTGTACTCTTTACACTGAAAGAGCAACAAAACAATATTCTGAAGTCAGAGTCTGGCTGCCTACACAGTAAGATATTTAATTTTTTAAAAACCCAGACCCACACACTTCTCATCCAGTGTGTGTATAAACCTACGGTCTAACACTGATTCCCAAAAAAACCATGAGTGTTATTTATTTATTCATTCTTTCTTTTAGTTCGAGGATAATGGAATAAGCACTCATGTGCTTTTTGTTTTAAATCCAGTCCCCCGTGTGTATGCAGTTTTGTAAATATTGTTATCCATTCCCACCGGCACCGGAGTGTGACAAAGTGAATGACTAACAGGGAGTTAAGCTGGGGAACGCTCAACAACAACCACAACAACACACGGGACAAGGGGTCAATAAGATTCAAATCAGCACTCCCCGAAGTCGGAATGCGGCTACCTTAATGGTGGATAAAAACCGGTTGCATATACAAAATCTCACCGCGAAATTCTAGCCTAGGAACGAAAATATTTTTTTTTATTAGTCAGCACGACCACAGAATGATGTAGTTTTTATCTGTACAGAAATACAAGCATTCAGATCACCGCTTATGGACGGGCAAGAAAAAAAATTGCTGCAGCGGTTAGGACCAAACCCTGATCCTGTTCAGTTCTGGATGGGTACGTTCTTGCCAGATCACAAACTCATAAAAAGTCCAAACCATTAATGCAGAAGCAGTCCTGGAGGAAAACAAAAGCAGGTAATCACTTTTAACTTCTCAATCATTTTTGAAAAATAATTTTCAAAGATTCCTTTAAAAAAAAAAAAGGAAATGCTAGAAAATAGAATATTTCAATGGCAGCATTTTTGTGTAAGAACCATGCCTTTGGCCTGACCTGACTGGAGTTTCGGCTCCTGGATGAGCCTTCACCAGAGGCCCTGGTGGTGATTGAAGCTTCACCTGCTGTGGTACCTTACAGGAGACACTTTTCAGAATGGAGAAGTGTCAATTGCATTCACAAGAATAATATTCTTCTGGCCTTTTAAAGCTGCCATCAAAGGACAATTATAAAAAAAAAAAGGAAGGAAATATGCCGAAAATATATGTTGCAGCAAAAAAAAATATTTAATTTTCAAAAGTTCAAACCATGTGAAACAAAGTCATATATCACATATAAAAATTTCATTTTTTGATTTTGCTTTTTTCGTTCCTTGATTAGAGCTTCAAAGTTCAGGGATGGTGAGATTTTTATGTTTTCCACCTTTTTTTTGTTCACCCTTAAGGTAGCCACATTCCAACTTCAAGAACATTTTCTGAGATTCAAACCTGGCAGTCACTTCATAATTGACTTGATTTTTACATTACCCTCATTGTTCATGTGTTGAAAGCAAGCTACATAAATGGAATTCATTGGAGAGTACAAGATTAAAAAAATAAACAATCTGCAATGAGTTATGAGTATTCATCAAACAAGCATGGACAAAATCCAGTGTGTAAATCTAACCACGTCCACTAAAGGAGGGATAAATTACGTTCCCCATATCATTTTATCTTACTCCTGTCCATTTCTCTCCTTACACGCAGTAACCTTTCCTCCAATCAACAGCGATGTGATCAGCAGCACGAGTCCTGACGATGTTTCTGCTGCAAGACCACTTGTGAGAAAATGACAGCTGACTACCACAAACTTTTGCCGGGTTGTTGGGCTCCCAGCTTACAAACCAGATTCGACTCTGTAAGATTCATTGTCCCTCCACATAAGTCCAATCCAGTCCAATCTTGTTGTTTAAAGCACCCCCTCCCTAACTCTTGTAAAGTAAGTCCATCAGTTGGCACCTTATGTGGTGATGGAAGTGTGGACAAGATTTCCATCACTTTCATCATTCTAACTGCCTTCATGGGATGATTAAACCGTTTTTTGACTTGACTTGAACAAGTTTCCGGGGATGTGACCAAATCTTATCAAACAGCGTCTTTGTCTTCTGCGTTCTGTTAAAAAGAAAAAACCAACCCAGTCTTTTCCTATGCCAGAAGTGCAGACACTGTGAATGTATAGGTGGATCGGTGGTCTAGAGGCTAACTAACGCACCTGCCTAGAAAGCTTTAAGTCCCGGGTTTCAAGTGTGTGGTGGTTCGATCCCCGTTTGTGCCCGAAACATTTTCCCCCTTTCACTAGACCGTGAGTGCTTGTCTGGGTGCTAGTCTTTCTGATGAAAGGATAAACCGAGATCCCATGTGCAATACTCATTTAGTGCACGTAAAAGAACCCACGGGCAACAACAGAGTTGTCCCTGACAAAAATCCTGTAGAAAAAAAAGCCACTCTGATAAGGAAATCAAATACACATGCAAACAGGCAAAACGACAAAAAAAACATAATGGGTGGCGCTGCTCTTGTGGCGACGCACTCTCCCCGGAGAGAGCAGCCTGAATTTCATGCAGAGAAACCTGCCCTGACTTAAAGTGGAATACAATACAACACAATACAATACAACACAACACAGAACAGTTGTGTTCTTTGGGAAGTACTATGCTGCCGAATCTGTGGTGAGAGACTGGTGATGACTGATGACTGAGATCCTCGCCACACTGACAGAGGAGACAGACTCTTGCAAGAAAGCTGAGACATGACCAACACAGAGGATCTCCTCCTAGGGAGAGATTGTTGACAGAATCTCAACCCTGTCCTTCCTTTCTTTCCTCTCTCTCTCTTCTCGCTAGGATGCAGTCCTGCTAGAGCCTGATTCAGCATTCCTACTGCTTCCAGTACCTTCCTTCCCCCCTTGTTTTTAAGAAAATATTCATTTATTTCATGGATAATGGAATAAGCATTCATGTACTTTTTTTACATCGAGGCCCCGTGTGTATGCAATTTTATTAATTTTGTCATCCGTTCCCAACCTACACACAATGGCCTACTCTTCCTAAAAGCGGAGCGGGTTTTAACGTGTGCGCAATACGTTCCGCGTGCGTTCGCACACGCGACCTCGATTTTTAGTCTCATCCGAAGGACTTTTAGAGGGAATTGGCACTGATGTTAACTCCAGAGGAAAAATCCTGTTCAACCAGATTCAAGCCCGGGTCAGCAGATCACAAGCGCATCACTCTAACCACCAGGCTACCCCGTTCCCCTAGGATGCAGTCCTGCTAGGCCCTTATCCAGTATTCTGCCTGCTGCTTCCAGTAGCCTACCTCCTCCCCCTCCCCCCCCCCCCCCCCACCCTTGTTACTCTGTTCAACACCACCCCACCCATCCTTCTTCCATCCCCATCATCCTAAAGTTTGCAACTGTGTTTTATCATCCAGTCCTCTCTCTCTCTCTCTCTCTCTCTCTCTCTCTCTCTCTCTCTCTCTCTCTCTCTCTCTCTCTCTCTCTCTCTCTGTGTCGCCTGGTGGTTCCAGTGATGTATTTGTAATCTGCTGACCCGGGTTCGACTCTCGTTCAAGGGGATATTTTCCCCTGGAGTTAACATCAGCGCAGACTCCACTCTCCCCAAAAGTCCTTCGGGTGAGACTATAAACCGAGGTCCCGTGAGAGAATGCACGCAGAACATCTTGCGCACACGTTAAATCCTGTTCAGCTTTTCGTAAGAGTAGGCCATTGTGTGCCGGTGGGAACGGATGACAAAATTTACAAAACTGCATCCACACGGGGACAGGATGTCAACAAAAAAAAAGGAACATGAGTGCTTATTCCATTATCCTCGATATAAAAGAATAAAATAAAATTTTAAATAATTTTTATTAATCTCTCTCATCCAGTCCCATTCTCTTCCCCCCCCCCCCCCTCTCTTCTCTCCTCTCTCTCCTCTCTCTCTCTCTCTCTCTCTCCTCTCTCTCATCATCTCATTTGTTGTGTCAAATAAGTCTACATGACTTAAATGGCAATAAAATATTCTGAATCTGAAAAAAAAAACAAAATACAGTTTCTCTCTCTCTCTCCCTCCTCTCTCTCCTCTCTCCCTCTCTCTCTCTCTCCCTCTCCCTCCTCTCTCCTCACTCCCTCCCCTCTCTCCCTCCCTCTCCCCTCACCTCTCTCCCACCTACTACTCTCTCTCTCCTCCCTACTTTCTGCTATCTCTTCTCCTCCTCCTCCGCTCTCTTTCCCCGACCTGTCCAAGAGTTGGCCCGCGACACGGGCACAGTCTTCCCGTCCGAAGAGTGAGCGCGTTCGGCAAAGCGCACCAACTTCACCGCGGCCGCCGTCTGCGGTCGAGTCTTCTTGGCCTGCTTTAGCATCAGCAGCTGCAGCGGCGACGACGACAGAGGAGCGTGGGAGGAGTCTGCTAGGACAGCGGCGCTGACCGGTCGTCTGCTTTTGCCGGGCGCGTGAGGAAGTGCGCTGCGCACGGCCTGTTTTCTTCTTCTCTCCGAGTGAGGGCGCTGTTGGGTGAGTGCGCTGTCTCGCTTCTCTTCCTCATTGGAGTGGCGAGTCCAGGTCGATCGGGTGAAGTGGGTGTGTTTGGGAGGCGATGGTTGACCGTGGGGTGCTGGGGTGGTGCTGCCGGGGCTTGGCTGGGAGGCGTCGTCCGCGGGTCTGTTTTGTCGTCGGTCGGGGGTTTGTTTGAGGGCTGGGGCTGGTGGGGCAGGGCGTGGCTCAGGTCAGGGTTTGCCGGGGCTGTGTTGATGATGAGGATGTCTGGAGGGGGTGGGAGGGGGTGGGGGTGGGAGTGGGGGGGAAGCGAGAACATGCATAGACGAATTAGATTAATTTAGGAATCTACGAGTGTGTTGTATACGTTTACGTTTTGGTGTCAAACAAGTCTTGTTCTTCTGACTTCATGGCAATAACGTATTCTGGTTCTGCATACATGTACATGAGTGAATAGAGACAGATATATTATAACGTAAGTGCACACAGACACACACATACACACACACACACACACACACACACACACACACACACACACATACATACACAGGCAAGAGTAAATGCGTACGCGCGCTCGCGCGCGTGCACACACACAATCTTACACAGTCACATACACGGGCATGAGTGAATGCATTCGCGTGTACGCGCGCACACACACACACACTCAACACACACATACACACACACCATTCACACACACACACACATTCACACACGCTTACACACACAAACATAACACACACGTACACACTTACACACACACGTACACATTTACACACACTCACACACACACACACAACACACACACACACACACACACACACACACACACACACACACACACACACACACAAACACACAGAGTCTTTGAACTGAAACAAGAAAACATACACCTTTTCTACAATAACAAGGACAAATGTAGAAACATTTTCCACCCAAAAACAACCAGCTAACAGATAATTATATCCATCTACTTCCATTTAACTCTGACCTAAAGCTTTGTCACTAATAATTGCTTTTCATGTCAGCTTTGGAAGTCCCAAGACCTACATTAGTGCTATGATTTTATTTGTTTGTTTTTTTACTTCATTTCGAGGATAATGGATTAAGCACTTATGCGCTTTTTTGCATCCAGTCCCCCTGTGTATGCAGTTTTGTAAATTTTGTAATCTGTCCCAACCGGCACACAATGGCCTACTCTTCCGAAAAGCAGAACGAGTTTTAACCTGTGCGCACATGGGACCTCGGTTTAGAGTCTCATCCGAAGGACTTTTGGGGAGAGTGGAGTCGGCGCTGATGTTTAACTCCAGAGGAAAAATCCTCTTGAACGAGATTCGAACCTGGGTCAGCAGATCACGACTACATCACTCTAACCACCAGGCTATCCCGTCTCCCCTTAGAAATGCTATGTTTATACTGTCTCAATCCATGACATACTCATATCATAACAAACAGCAATCTTCATTAACAGAGGGGGGGGAGAAAACAATCCTCTGAAGCCCGAGTACGGCTGCCCATAGGGCGAGGGCCCTGAAAACAGCCGTACAGGCAAGCCTCTCATCCAGTGTGAAATCTCACAGTGATTCCCAGGTGGGATGATGAGTGAGTCAAGAGCGCACATTCTGGGTGACCCCCCAGAGTGTTAAGCCTGGGAACGCCCAACAAAATGAACCAATTTTGATCTCTGCAGAACAAAACCTTGCACAGAGGCATGTCTGTTTTTATGTGCCATGTTTTTCAAAGACGGAATGCGGCTACCTTATTGGTGCGCATAAAAAGGTAACACATGCGAAAAAATTTCGCCACTGGTGAAACTAGAAGCGCTAGCCGAAGAACAAAAATAAATCTGCAATATTAGAGACAATGGTACATTTTGCAAACACACAGCAAACAAGCGTATTATTATATTAATTTATTATCAAAATGAAAGGATACACGATATATCTTGATAAAAAAAACAGCAAACGGTTAAGTGATATACTCTTCTGCAATTAAGGATTTTTTTAAAAAAACATATATTTTTATTTTAAAAAAAACAACTTCAAACCAAATGTGTCCATTCATTTCTGTCTGAAACATAAACACGGGGCTTTTGTTTTTATAGTGGGGAAGGGGGGGGCGGGAATATGAAATAGCAAACAATCACATGCATTTTTTTTTTTTGGAGGGGGGGGGGTATGATATAGCAAAACATTTAGACGTATTTTTACTGCAGCACAACAACAACAACAAAAATAAAGGATATATTTTGCATGTGAAATATTACCCAGGCATATTATATATAATATCAGGGAAAGAGATACATATTGCACACCATAACACAAACTTACATACTTGTTTTCTGCAACATATAGAAAAAGAAAAACAGACTGCTTTTAAGAGAATTAACTGGTGTATATTCTTATATTTTCTAATAAACTGAGAAGCAAAGAGAAAGAGTGAGCGTCGAACAAAGATGATGTTAACAATGGCAACTGAATGCTCTGCTTCTAACAGATGCATACGTGCCGGTAAATCCATGTGTTTTTGCATATGTGCGCGCGCGCACACACACACACACACACACACGCACAAACACACACACATACACACACACACACTGCACTGAATTGAATACCACTGTAAGTCACGGCAGATTTCTCTGCATGAAATTCGAGCTGCTCTTCCCAGGGAGAGCTCGACGCCACAAGAGCAGCGCCACCCACTTTTTTTCCTTTCTTTTCCTGTCTGCATGTGTATTTTTTTCCCTTACCACAGTGGCATTTCTTCTACAGAATTTTACCAGGGACAACTCTCCTGCTGTCATGGGTTCTTTTCCGTGCGCTAAATAATATGTGTTGCAAAACAGGACCCTGGTTTATAGTCTCATCTGAAAGACTACATGACATACCTGTTGAAATATGATGTGTAATTTCATTACTACATTTCATCTTGCAAAAAATATTCCAAGAAAGAGGTGATGGCTGATAGGCCTGATGATTAGACTCTGCTGAAAAAATAGTTTTCTGATATTTAAGAATATATATAGCCTTTTAGCCCTGTGTTTTTTTAAACCTGTTAACTGCCATGGAGTTGCTGCCCTTTGTATTGCCAGTTATCTTCTCCTTAAATAGTGAATAGCTTATTTCCTTGCAGATTAATAACATGTGAACAATTAAAAATGGATCTCCGGAACAAAGGGACTCATTATGTGGTGATGGTGGTGGTTGGGGGGGGATGTCACAGATAATGTGATAACATATCTTGTACCTTGTTCCAGAGAGAGTGGAGTGGAGGCTGTCTCTTTGATGTCGTCTTTCTCCTTGGTCTTCTCTGTCTGCTCTGTGTCTGGCGATTCTTTTTCCTCCCTGAAACCAAGGTCATGCGCACCATGATACACAGAGTATGATATTGCCATTTTTTACTGACTAACTATATCACTGGGGACGGGATAGCTCAGTGGTCACAGCACTAGCTTTCCCCGCAGCTAAGGTTAAGCAGCGTCAAACGTGGTTACCACTTGGATGGGTAACCGTTTGCGCGCCTTGGCTTCAGTACGGTCCCCCCCAGTTCACCCAGCTGTCAATGGGTACCTTCCCTCTTTAGGGTCAGGGAAGGTAAAGCAGCGAGGGAGAGGAGATGGGTGCTGTCCTCAATATGCTGGCCCCTGGAGAAGTTGAGATCTGTGACACTTCAATCCCCAACCACATCTTTACATCTTTACCTAAATATGTCTGTACCTAAATATATCTATGTATATAAGATTTAGGTTTCCCTACTTTAAAAAGAGTATGGTGCGAAATAGAATGAAGGGGTGGGGTGGGGTATGGTGAGGTGGGTGGGGTGTGGTACTCCTCCTCGCTGGGTCCTCACTACCACCACCGCCGCTATCCTCCCCCTCCCCCCCCTCCCCATACACACACCACCCACACCACCACCACCACCTCCAACAACCATCCTCTTCACACACCAACCCACCCACCTTCAACCCCGCCCCCCCCCCCCCCCCACCCCCTCCCCCACCTCTGCCCCCATCACACCCCACCCCCACACCCCCACCCACACACACACACCCTTTTCCCAAAACCTCCACACACACACACACACACACACACACACACACACACACACACACACCACACACACCTTTCCCAAAACCTCCACACACACACACACACACACACACACACACACACACACACACACACACACACCAACTACTCACATCTCCACGCAGAAAGCAAAGCATCTTGCTCCATGCACGCCAGCTCCGCCTGGAAATCCTCCTCGCTGGCAGACAACGCCACCACCCCCTCCTCCTCTTTCTCCTCCTCCCCTTCCCCTCCTCTTCCCCTCTTCTTCCTCCTCTTCCTCCTCCCACTTCTTCTGCTAGGTCCTCTACGCTAGAGGCTGCAGAGACTCTATGCACAGATTCTCTGTCGTCGTCTTCGTTGTCGTCTTCGTGTTCGTCGTTGTCGTTCGCCTGTGGGGACTGTTTGTTGTGGGCCAGTTTCAGGGCGCCAGATCTGATCTGGGAGACGATCTGTCGCCGTCGCTGTAGCGTTTTGCTGGTACTGGCGGAATAGGCTCGGGTTTCTGGAGAGGGAGGGTAGGAGGAGGGATAGGGGGGAAAAAAACCCACACACACACGGTTAGAAATGGGGGTATAGATGGGGGAGACGGGATAGCCTAGTGGTTAGAACATTGCGCTCGCAACGTGACAACCCGGGTTCGATTCCCGTTCAAGGGGGATATTTTCCCCCTGGAGTTAACATCAGTGCCGCCTCCACTCTCCCCAAAAGTCCTTCGGATGAGACTATAAACCGAGGCCCAGTGTGCGAACGTACGTAGAACATCTTGCGCACACGTTAAATCCTGTTCGGCTTTTCGTAAGTAGGCCATTGTGTGCCGGTGAGAACAGATGACAATTTACAAAACCGCGTACACACGGGGACTGGATGTAAAAAAAGCACATGAGTGCTTGTTCCATTATCCTCGATATAAAAGAATAAAATAAAATAAATAAATAAATAAAACGGTTTGGGGTTGGGGTTAATGATGGTCATTTTGTTGTGATGTTGTTTTTGCTGTTGTTTCACGGTTAGAGTTCTGAAGGTTTTGTTGTTGTTGTTATTGTTGTTGCTGCTGCTGTTGATGATGATGTCGTTTGTGTGTTGTTTCTTGGCTAGAGCTCTGAGTGTTGTTGTTGCTTTTCGAATAGAGCTCTGAGGTCTGTTGTTTTTGTTGTTGTTGTTGATGGTGATGTTGTTGTTGTTGTATGATGATGATGATGATGATGATGAGATGATGATGGTTGTTTATGATATTGTTGTTGCTACTGTTGTTGTTTTTCAGCTATAGCTATGAGTATGTTGTTATTGTTGTTTCTGGGCTTGAGTTCTGAGGTTTGTTGTTGTAGTTGTTGATATTGATGTTGATGATAATGATGTTGTTGTTGTTGTTGTTGTGTTTCTCGGCTAGAGCTATGAAGTTTACCAATCGTGATATAATGTGTATGCACCTGTCGCATCCCCCCCACCCCTCTCTCCCCACCATGAAGGTAGCCGCATTCCAACGTCGGGGATGATGCCTAACCATAACACCAATACACATGCACTTTTATAAAAATTAAAAAAAAGATTTTGTCATCTATTCCTGCTATCACACGATGGCCTACTCTTCCAAATGGCGGAATGGGTTTTAAAATGTATGCAAGATGTTGTGCGTGTGTTCGCATACGGGACCTCAGTTTATAGTCTCATCCGGAGGACTTTACAGGGTAGTGTTGTAGGCACTGATGCTAAATCCAGGGGGGGTGAAGAATCCCCTTAAAACGGGTGTCTTGGTGGTGGTGGAAATCTGGGATTGATACAAGGTGGTCAGATGGCGAACGCAATACTCTAACCACCAGGCTATCCCGGTCCCCCCCCCCCTCACCCCCACCCCGCCCCTATCCTCTTTGGAAAATGTTGATGAGTTTGAATGAGAAACATAACGAGTGGAAAGTGGTTGTTTCTTGGTTGAATGCGTGCATGGAGAGAGACATATTAATATGCATACAGATATATGTGTGCATGCACGTATGCATGCACGCACGCACGCACGCACGCACACACACACACCACACCACACCACACCACACGCACGCGCGCGCGCGCGCGCGCGCGCGCACATAATTGTACATTGCTCTTGCGAAAACTTAGCTATTACCGATCGACCTTTACACCATACCTATCTTCCATACATGAACCACATAAATCAACACCACACCCCAACCACACCACACCCCAAACCACACCAAACCACACACCCCAACACACAAACCCACCACACCCACACCCAACCACCACACCCCAAACCACACCACACCCCAACCCACCCAACCACACCCCAAAACCACAACCACCACCCCAACCACACCAACGCCACCAAACCACACCCTAACCACAACCACACCCCAACCACACACACAACCACACCAACCACACCCACACACCCCAGCCACACCCAACACAACAACCCCAAAACCACACCCCACATCCAACCACACCACACCCCAACCACACCCACACCCCAACCACACCACACCCCAAACCAACACCCTAACCATACCATACCCCCAACCACACCATACCCCAACCACACCATACCCACAACCACACCACACCACACCCCAACCAAACATGACTCACACCCACCCCCAACCACACACACCCCCAATCACACATGAATCACCACCACACCCCAACCACTCCATACTCCATCCCACCCAACCCACTACACCCCAACCACACACCCCCCCCCCCAACCACACAACACCCCAATCACACCACATCCACCCACCACACCCCAACACACCCCCCCCCAACCCCAACCACCCCCTCCACACCAAACCCCAGCCACACCCCCTCCTCTGTCCCTAACCCAACCCCATCCCACCTCACCAACCATCTCACCCACTCACCCCAAACCCCCCTCTAACCCAAAACGCCCCCACCTTCAAGCCCAGAACCCCTATCCAACCCTCCCTCCTCCATCCACCCCCCTTACCTTCACCCCTCAACCTTGAGGTTCTGGGTTCGATTCCCAGCCTCGCCCTTTCTTCCCAGTTTGATCCCAAAAAAATCGAACTGAATGTCAAAGTCCTTCGGATGAGACTATAAACCGAGGCCCCGTGTTCGAACGCACGCAGAACATCTTGCGCACACGTTAAATCCATGTTCCGCTTTTCGGAAGAGTAGGCCATTGTGTGCCGGTCGGTGGAAACAGATGACAAAATTTGCAAAAAAAACCGCATACACACGGGGACTGCATGTAAAAAAAAGCACATGAGTGCTTATTCCATTATTATCTTCGATATAAAAGAATAAATAAAAGAATAAATAAAAGAATAAACAAACCCTCTCACCTGCCAGAATGCCCCTGCACTGGCTGATGGAAGGCCCCGTGAGGTGCACGGGGTACAGAGGCTTCAGCCTGCCCTGCCCCTTCTGCAGACGTCCTCCCCCCCGCTGCCGCTGGCTCCACCCCCCTCCTCCTCCTCCACCCCCACCCCCCTCTTCTCCCCTGCCGCCACCACTGCCACCGCCCAACAGTTGCTGCGTCACGTGGTAAGTGGCCAGAGCCGTCATCTCCTTCAGTTCCTGGGCTGGCTCCTGCCACTGCGCCTGTGATTCAGATTCACATTCAGATTCAGATTCAGATTCAGAATATTTTATTGGCCATTTTAAGTCCAGTAGACTGATGACTAATAACACCGACGGCATTAGCACTGATATCAGGGTTAATGACCAGAAGCTGGAAACAGTTCAAAGCTTCAAGTACCTGGGAGCCATGTGTGTATCAGACCAGGGATCCAAGCCAGAAGTAGTATGCAGGACTGCACAGACAATAACAGCTTTGTCAAAACTAAACACCATCTGGAGAGATAAGAATATCTCACTTATCTCCAAGATCAGACTAATGCGCTCCCTTGTCATATCCATATTTCTGTATGCCTGTGAATCATGGACCCTGACTGCAGATTTGGAGAGAAGAGTACAGGCGGTGGAGATGAGATGCTTTCGGAGACTCCTTGGCATCTCCTACAAAGACCACATAAGCAACGAAAGCGTGCATAACAGAATCCAGCAAACCATTGGACCCTATGAGAACCTTCTAACGATCGTGAAAAAGCGTAAACTTAAATGGTATGGGCATGTCACAAGATCCAAAGGACTTGCAAAGACAATTTTACAAGGCACTGTCCAAGGAGGAAAAAGAAGAGGCAGACCAAGGAAGAGCTGGGAGGATAACATCAGCAAATGAACAGGCCTAGAACTCAACAAAACCCTGAGAAAGGCAGAACAGAGAGAGGAATGGAGGGAACTGGTTGTTGAGTCTTTGAGGGTGCCCCCACGGTCGTCAGACTACGGGACAGATAGATAGATAGACGGGATAGCTCAGTGGTCGGAGCACTCGCTTTCCCCCCAGCCAAGTTAAGCAGCATCGAGCGTGGTTACCAGTTGGATGGGTGACCGTTTGCCGCGCCTTGGCTTCAGTACAGTTTCCCCCAGTTCACCCAGCTGTCAATGGGTACCTGCCCTCTTTAGGGTCAGGGAAGGTAAAGCAGCGAGGGAGAGGAGATGGGCGCCACCGCCCTCAATATGCTGGCCCTTGAGAAGTGAGGTCTCTGACGCCTCGCTCCCCTACGACCTTATAGGTTATGGGACTCCTTTACCTTTACCTTAGACTTATTTGACACAACAACAAAACAAGCAAAACATCA
Organism: Rapana venosa; assembly: GCA_028751875.1. NCBI lineage: Eukaryota > Metazoa > Mollusca > Gastropoda > Neogastropoda > Muricidae > Rapana > Rapana venosa. The sequence continues at coordinate 6,619,410 of CM054161.1, forward strand.
GTTATAATTCCTCTCTTTGGCTCAAATTGATGTATGCTAAAGCATGTTGCATTTTACTTCTCATTTTCTCTTTTCTTAAAACATCCATACACATGTTCGATGATATCTGCTTGATAGATATCAACTGTGATTATGTCACTTAATTTATCTATCTATCTGTGTGTGTACGTTGGTGAAGGGGGAGAATGGATCAGGGGGTATAGAGGAAAAACGCGCCTGCCTAGAAAGCGAAAGGTCGGACATGTGCCGGGGTTCGATCCCACGTTTGGGTCAAAAACCTTCCCACCACCACCAGCCCTCCCTCCTTCCCTCCGCAGCCATTAGATTATGAGTGGTGGTCTGGGTACTAGTCTTCTGGATGAGACGATAAACCGCGGTCCTGTGTGTTACACCAAAATGTTTAGTGCATGTAAAAGAACCCACGGCAACGAGAGAGTTGTCCTTGGCAAAACTCTGTAGAAAAAAAAGCCATTCTGATAGGGAAACAAATACAGCTGCAGACAGGAAAAAAGAAAAAAAAAGGGTAGCGTTGCTCTTGTGGTGAAGCGCTCTCCCTAGGGAGAACATCTGGAACATCTTGTGCACACATTAAATCCTGTTCTGCTTTTTGTAAGAGTAGGCCATTGTGTGCCGGTGGGAACGGATGACAAAATTTACAAAACCACATACACACGGGGGCTGGATGTAAAAAAGCACATGAGTGCTTATTCCATTATCCACCCTAGGGAGAGCAGCCCAAATTTCACACAGAGAAATCTATCTTAACTTAAAGTGGTATGAAAAATGGAAAGAAAAAACCCCAACAACCCCGAATAATGAAATGAAAACAAAGAAAAGCACTTTTCTCTTCAAGCCATTCCTTCTCTCTCTCTGCCGTGTGCCGAGATTGATTCTGGCTCCAGTCCTGTCTAGTCCTTTGGGGTAAGATGTTGAATCATACCCAGTACAAATCCTTCGGATGAGACTATAAACCGAGGCCCCGTGTGCGAACGCATCCAGAACATCTTGCGCACACGTTCAATCCTGTTCCGCTTTTTGGAAGAGTAGGCCATTGTGTGCCGGTGTGAACAGATAACAAAATTGACAAAACCGCATACACACAGGGACTGGATGTAAAAAAGCACATGAGTGTTTATTCCATTATCCTCGATATTATTTTTTTTAAAATGTCATCTGAGCGCTTTGATTTGTTGCTTTACAAGATTCAGCGCTATTAAAATTCCATACATTATTATTATTATTATTATTATTATGATTATTACTATTATTACACATGTACAGGAAACTCCACATAGGCCACACAGAGGAGGGTATGGCCCTTGCAAGACTGGTAGCCAGACAATTGAACTTGGCCCAGGCCAAAAGCTGTGTCAGTTATTGATGTCAGCTAAGTGCCAAGGCCTACACTAACATGTTGTTATGATGTAAAGTGTTTCCTTCAGCCATGACAAGCTCTTAACATAACAACAACCTGCACTCTCCATTTAAAAGGAGAAAAAGTCTTCTAAAGTCGGAGTATGGCTGCCTATTATATGGCGAGGTACTTAAAAACAGTCATACACGCAAACTTCTCATCCAGTGTGTACTTTCAATCTCACAGTGATTCTCAGGTGGGATGATGAGTGAGTCAGAGTGCACGTTCTGGGTGACCCCCAGAGTGTTAAGTTAGGGAACATACAACAACAACAACAGCAGCAGCAACATCAAAACAATAGAACATGGTGGCTCTATATCACAGGCTGTTGGATCGCGAGCATAATGCTCTGACCACAAGGTGTTCCAGTCCCACCCCCACTTCACCCCACCCTCCCCCTGGATGCCTCAAAGATCGAATCCTTGTGGAGATAGAGTGAAGGTCCAGTCAAATTTCAACATGCCCATAACACATAGCCTAATAATAACAACAACAATAATAATGATAACAACAACAATAATAATAGTAATGATGATGATGATGATGATGATGTGATGATAATAATAATAAAAATAATAACAATAAATAATAATAATAATAATAATTAAAAAATGGGATTTATATAGCGCTATATCTTGCACAAACATATCCAGGAGAAGACCAGCAGACTCCAAACATTCGGACAGCTAAGTGAGGGCTTCGTATTAGCACCAAGAAAACAGAACAATGTCGCTCAATGTGAACACACCAGCCCCTGTGAAAGTGAATGGAACTGACCTGCGCCAGACAGACAAGTTCACATACCTTGGCAGCAGCATCAAACCAGAGGGCGGCACAAAAGAAGACATCCACAACAGACTGGGCGAGGCCACAGGAGTGTGTTTAGGGAGATGAACAATATCTGGAGATCAACTCAGTACAGCACCAACACCAAGCTGAAGCTATACCAGAGCTGTGTTGTATCTACGCTCCTGTACGGTTCTGAATGCTGGAGGATGACGGAAGCGGATCTTACCAAACTTCGATCCTTTCACACCATATGCCTCAGAAGAATTCTCCGGATCTTTTGGCCAGAGAAGATCTCCAATGAAGACCTACTACGGAGATGCAGGCAGGAAGACATGGGAACCATCATCACCAGACGACGGTGGAAGTGGATTGGGCACATCCTCCGAAGAGACCCACAGTCAATCACAAGAACAGCATTGCACTGGACCCCAGAAGGAAGGAGAAAGAAAGGAAGACCAAAAGCAACGTGGAGAAGGACTGTAGAAATTGAGATGAAGGCCATACAGCACTCTTGGGGATCAGTGACTAGGTTGGCCCAGGATAGGCAGGAGTGGGAGCGCTTTGTTGCTGCCCTACACACCACTGGGTGTAATGGTTGATGATGATGATATCTTGCACA
>CM054161.1:6627231-6644731 GCA_028751875.1 Rapana venosa
ACAGACACAGAGACTCAGGAGAGACAAGACAGATCTACATACAGAAATAAAAAGAAGGGGTATGTAGATAAATAAAATGAAAAAAGAGACAGAGAAAGAGGAGAGAGCGAGACACACACACACACACACAGAAAGAGAATACAAAACACACAGAGACACAGAAAAACAACCCTACAAACCCCAATATGACAGCAACAAGATTTATCAAGGAGCAGTACTACTTGCTACAGCCTTGAAAACATGACTCGTGTACGTATCCACTCTATGGGCAAGGAGATTATCATTGAGAAAGCAGAGACACAGTACATGTATGCAAAATACCAATCACCAATATTGATTTATAACACTCACCCTCAACAGGCAAGGTAACAGAAGATCTCTCGCTGGGTCCATACGCGTTTATATCCGCAAGGCCGATTGTCAGGAATGGCTCACTCTGAAAGTATTTACACAAAAAATATTGATAATACATATTGGAAACTCTCTCATGCATGAACGTATACATTATATTCTTGCCTTCACACACACACACACATACACACACACTCTCTACACCCATGCAGTATGTTCAAACATGTGTATCTGTATGTGTATCCTCACTCATGTATGTTCACATGACTCTTTGCAAGCCCAATCACAAGACCTACATGTATGCATGCATGCATACACACACTCACTTATCAACTGATTTTTTGTTAATATCCTGTGTAAAATTAAAAAAAATTAAAAGACAACAACAACAAATAACACCAGCAACAATAAAGTGGAACTGAAGAAAATATGCACACAATCAAAAAAACAACAATATTCAATAAAGAAAACATTTTCATTCAAAAACAAAAAGTGAGATAATAGGGGGTAAATCAAGCATTTACAAAACACCCTCCTTACCGCCCCCCCCCCCCCCTCCCCCCACTTTCAACAACAATCTAAAAACATATACATGTACATGTACACACACACACACTTGCCATGTACTTTATGTACATGGGTGTACCTTTTGCTGAAGTCTGTCAAACTTCTACTTTTCATTTTCCCCCCTTAAAATCTCCCTAACTCTCTAAAACAAAGCTGACAGATTTTGGTAACATTACTACCCAAACAAATGACTTTGAGTTTATTTTATTTTCTCTGTAGTGCTACGTGATTCACAATATAAGTTTTACCTATTCCTCTGTATAACTCAACAAGGAGAGGTTGTTGTTGTTTTTTTAAAGTAAAGAAAAAGATTCAAAGGAGTCGCTTTTAAAAAATCAATGCTTTTTCTCCTGTCGACTCAAGGAAGATATAATTCTTCTGTGCCCAACATTTGCCTTGAATGTTCAAAGCAGAAGAATGCACCACTTGCTCAGTCCTTTGCACTGCCAACACAGACATAAGACAGGTCTACAATCACTGTACAGTGGAGGTCTCAGCTACCTGGAAGGAAATGGGCTTTTCTGGATTCAACTTGCTCTTATATATATACATATATACACACACAGCCTGAAAAATACAGAGCAATGCCCCAGAAGCTTTTCAAGGAGAAAAATACAGTTGATAGATAATCTCTAAATTACAGGCCTTTACCACACCTGGCTAATTGGTATATATATATATATATATACCTTACCCAGTGGTTTTGGCCTCAGGTATACTATTAAAGACAATACAATCACCTGTCTGAGGTCATAGAATGAAAGCTTGTGGTGTTAACTGTTATTCATGAAAGAAAAAAAAGAGAACAAAAAAGTAATTTTAAAAAGTATACATTATACATTAATCACATGCTGTACATAAATGCTTGCAAGCACACATGTATGGAGGCATGATGTACACACACACACACACACACACACACACACACACACAAACACACACACACATACACAGTCACACACACACACACACACACACACACACACACACAACACAACAAACATACACACATTTACCACATCACATAAAATAATGTGTGTCCATACACACACTTTTTGGGAAGGGGTGGAAGGGATTTAAAAGTGTTCCTTTAGTTTACTGTGTTTTGACTATTGTTTCTGGATTTTATATATCAAATTTTGGGTTGTTCTGGTGTTGTTGTTGTTGTTGTTGTTGTTGTTGTTGTTGTGGTGGTGGTGGGTGGTGGTGGTGGTGGTGGTGGTTTTGTTGTTGTTTTGGTTTTGTTGTTGTAGCTGCTGTTGTTTCTCTCTCTCTCTCTCTCCCCTCTCTCTCTCCTCTCTCTCTCTCCCTCTCTCTATCTCCTCTCTCTCTCTCTCTCTCTCTCTCTCTCGCTCTCTCTCTCTGTGTGTGTGTGTGTGTGTGTGTGTGTGTGTGTGTGTGTGTGTGTGTGGTGTGTGTGTGTGTGTGTGTGTGTGTGTGTGTGGTGTGTTTGTGTGTGTGTGGGTGTGTGTGTGTGTAAGAGAGACAGACAGAGATAGAGAGACAGAAAACCTCAAAATGAGTTGATTTTGATAATGCTGTATTAAAAATACCAGTACTACAACACTCTCCAAGCTAATATTTGGGGCTGAAAGATTTAAATTTAATGTCTGTGAAACAAAACTTCACTTTGAGTCTTTAAAATGTTTTTGAGACCCCTATTGCAAGGAAACATATGAGTGCTGGCAAGAAAAGTGTACACTGGATTTTGTTTTTATTATGTGTTCAATATTAAGTAGGTTACAATGCACTATTTGTCTCACACACAAACACACAGAGTCACAGTCACACATGCATGCATGCGCGTGCACACACACACACACACACACACTGTACACATACTAAACAAAAACAAAAACAAAATCAGGAAAAAAATGTTACCCCACCACCACCACTACACACACACACTGACACACACACACTGACACACACACAGATTCACACACATGCATGCACACATACAAACACACACACACACATACAAACACACACAAAAATAAAAACAACACCAAAAATAGCAAACAACAAACAAATGTCCCCTCCCCCCTCTCTCTCTCTCTCTCTCTCTCTCTCTCTACCAGACTTCAATCCTTGTTTTGACGAAGAACAAGAATACGCCTGATCAGCTTAAGCTGTGGTCAGGACAGATTACATGACCAGTTATTTCATCTTTTACTCAACCATGATTGTCAGCAGTTGACCTTACCAGTATGGCATAACTACTACTAGTAAGTCCTAAGAACCCATCTACTGTTTGTTCAAATGTACTGTAATCTGTATTCATGTATGCTTGCTTATCCTGGATAAGATATTCTGCAAAACACTGAAGAAAAAAATAATGATCAACTGTGCTTACAGAAAATGTAATGGCAAGTAGTATGTTTAAAACACAAGTATGCATGAATGTACAAGGGTGTGCATACATACACACACATTTTTTGCTAGTGCGCATGTGAATTTATGCTTGTGAACACAAAACACATGTACACATACACATGTGCACACACACACACGTGTGCACACACACACAAACACACACATACATACATACACACACACTCATCTTTTGAATGTTTCTATAAATGTCAATTTTCTTGATTGCTTTCATGACGGCAGAATGAAAAAAAAGTTGTGTAAACTTAATCTTTTACCCTCAATAAAGATCATTTTGACTTGATACACCACACATATTTGTTGCATACATGTGTATGTAAATGTGTGGCCTCATGCAAACACACACACACACACACATGGCACAGCACAACACAGCACAGCACAGTACATGCACATCTGAACTAATTTCCGACTCATTTTGTGGGCAGAAAAACCACATCATTTACTTCAGGTGAGACTAATTGTTTTTATAAACCAAGGTCTCATGTGCAAATGCATGCATACTTCTTGCATGTATGCTAAACCTGTTCCACCTTTCAGAAGAGTATGCTATTGTGTGCCAATGGGAATGGGTGACAAACTTTACAAAACCACATGCACATCGGGACTGGTTGTAAAAAACAACAACAAAACAAAGAAAACCAAAAAAAGCACAACAGTGGGTATCTATTATTCTCAAAATCAAAGATTTAGATTAAATAACACACACACACACACACACACACACACACACACATAGGCCTACTCACTTTACAACTATTCATAATTGTAAGCTAGATCATAGTGCTTGCAAACACATGACAAGATCAAAATATGAACTTAAAAAAAATATGGCAAGAAAGTCAAACCGCTTACAAATATAAATATGCACTTACCTCATGGGGTTTTAACGCTCTGGCACGAGTTGCTGCCTCTCCATTCTCTGACATTCTTGACAAAACTAACACTTCCCCTCCTCCTCCTCCTTCTCCTCCCCCTCGAACGCTAGATCCTATCCTAGAAGGCATGGCACAGCAGTACTACTAAAATACTGACACAAAAAACTAGAAACGCAACCTAGCTCTCGCTCATTGTGTCACTCTGTATAGAACTACTTTACCCCTACACACAAAACACTCGATGGATACGCCACTCCACTGTACAAATACTCCAGGCTACTACTGTTGAATATCATTCGTGGCAGTTTGTTTGTGAAAGCCGCCGCACCTTCGCGGCATGTTGTATTTACAGCTTTCCTAGTCGTGTTTTTACTTCGGCAAATGGCCGGGTCGCACGATCGGTGGGATTAAAATCTTATCGTTGGCTCAGAATACATGTCTCCAGACAAATGATCAAATCAAGTCACTGCAAACAAGACTTTCGCAGACGATCAACCATGCGGATGATTACGGGATCAGAGGCTAAAGTCGGGGTTAAACGAAGACAAAGGAGTCCCTGCTGGATCATAGCCAAGTTCCCCGAGGCGGTATGCCGGCACTGTGTATAGGAGGCACACGGTACATACTAAATTGTTTCTGTACCAGAACTGAAACTAAGGACAACATTTACAGTAGCCATATTGTTTACCCTACGCATGCGCAGGCGATCGTCTTACACAGTTTCGTCACAGATGGCTTAGGAGCTGTTGCTGTGACGTCAGGGCAAGACAACTACCTGTGACGTCAAGGTAATACGCGCACATAGGTGTAGTGACTCGTGGGTGGGTGTGTCAGCGCAAGCACGTTGTGTGTGTGTGTGTGTGTTGTGTGTGTGTGGTGTGTGTGTGTGTGTGTGTGTGTGTGTGTGTGTGTGTGTTAGTAGGAAGAGGGGTATGCACATAAATAATCAATCGCAATAAACAAATATTATTTTAAAAAAGCATAAACAAGAATTCTGAACAGAAAAAATGAACAGTTAAAATATTAAGGCTGCAATTCATATAACTAGAAGCTATCCTCATATTAAAGGTGTCTAAACATAGGAGTATGACTTAATGACAAAACAATTTGTTTCATTAATGGAATGTCTTGTAGAATTTGCTGTAAGCTACGAACTGGGAAGGCAGGTAAAACGTTTTTCAGATCTCTGCATCGTAAAAGAATATATCATTGGTAAGATTTTCGCCACAGATACATGTTGCTTTTTTTGAAAATTTAGTTTTAAAAGCATTGAGCTTAAACCTGTAGATAATAGATACAACATTTCTATATTCATGTAAATTACGACATTTGATCTTATCAAAAGATACTCGCACTGTAGTATCTACTTTAATGCAAAAGTTGACAGAATAGCAAAAGGTGGAGCTGAACATAGGGATGGTTTTGCAGCATAAGTGTTCCTCTATCCATCCACGAGGGCTATAACATGTTACAAAATGCATGTTGGAAACACTTTAAAAAGAAGCTACAAGGTACCAGTTATTCCTGGAGTAATGGTGTGTGTGTGCGTGCGTGCGTGCGTGCATGCGCGCGCGCGCTCGTGCGTGCGTGCGAGTGTGATTCAGATTCAGAGAAGAATTCTAATTCAGATTCAGAATATTTTATTTAAGTCATGTAGACTTATTTGACACAACAAAAACATCAATTATAATTATTATCTATTTTGGCTAAAAGTGATGTACACTAAAAACATGTTGCATTCTACTTCTCCTTTTCTCTTTTTTCAAAACACTCATACACATATCTGGTGATATCTGCTTGATACATATCAACTGTGATATGTCACTTAATTTATGTACACAGTTTTTGCGTTCTTTGTCTTTCGTTTTGATTTTTAATAACAAATTATTTCTGAGTTCATCATATAAAATACATTCATCAAGTAAATGAAATTCATCTTCTATTTTGTTACAGTATGTACATTTTCTGTCCTCTCTGGATATATTTTGGTGCCTCCCTTTCTCTATCATTAAATTGTGAGAGCTTGTGCGAAATTTACAATACGTCTTCTGATGGGTTTTGTTTTCATAGTTTATTAAATATGGTTCCAGTCTATATTATTTGGTAGCATAATCATAAAATTTTAGTTGTGTGTGTGTGTGTGTGTGTGTGTGTGTGTGTGTGTGTGTGTGTGTGTGTGTGTGTGTGTGTGTGTGTGTGTGTGTGTGTGTGTGTGTGTGTGTGTGTGTGTGTGTGTGAGTAAAGTTAAAACCAAACATCATGTTCTCAACATCATACAAGTACATGCACCAGCATCCACCAGCACTGACGAGAAGAAAAAAACCACAGGAGTTTTTGTTGTTGTTGTTGTTGTTGTTGTTGTTGTTTTATTAACAACCTTCAAACTGCCAGAGACAAAATACAAAAAAGGGAATCATGTATCATAGTGGATGACCTCCATGCAAACAGTTGGTGAAAGTGAAGACAGAGAATTGACCCCTATTTATTTATTTATTCTTTTTTTTTTTATTCTTTTATATCGAGAATAATGGAATATGCACTCATGTGCTTTTTTACATCCAGTCCTCGTGTGTATGCGGTTTTGTAAATTTTGTCATCTGTTTCCACCGGCACTCGATGGCCTACTCTTTCGAAAAGCGAAACTGGATTTAACGTGTGCGCAAGATGTTCTGCATGCGTTCGAACACGGGGCCTCGGTTTATAGACTCATCCGAAGGGCTTTGACATTCAGTTCGATTTGTGTGTGTGTGTGTGTGTGTGTGTGTGTGTGTGTGTGTGTGTGTGTGTGTGTGCGTGTGTGTGTGTGTGTGTGTGTGTGTGTGTGAGAGAGAGAGAGAGAGAGAGAGAGAGAGAGAGAGAGAGAGAGAGAGAGAGAGAGAGAGAGAGAGAGAGAGAGAGAGAGAGAGAGAGAAGAGAGACTGGGAAGAAAGGGCGAGGCTGGGAATCGAACCCACCCACAACCTCACGGTTTACTTGTTGGCAGGCGAACGTCTAAACCATCCTGCCACCTTCCTTCTCCCTACAGACTGGGAGAGAGAAGTGAAAGAGGTGGCATGCTGGTGGCATCCTTCTGCGGAGCAAAAGAGCTTGAAATGACAAACACGCTCTTCAAGCAGCCAGTCAGAGGACGCTATGTACACGTGAGTATCACCAGGAGACAGAGAGAGAGAGTGAGGAATAAAATCTCCTACAAGCCGTCAGCGCCTGGGCTTTATCACAGTTCTTGATTAGGCTAAACCATTGACGCTGGGGGCAACAGCAAAGTGAGAGGCTGTAGGACCAGTGGCTTTCCCACTCATGGAATTCCACTTTACAGCTTAGTCTTTGGTGATCGCCTATGACTCTCTGACTAGGAGGCTTGACTCGCACAGTCCTTATGTGCTGCAGCCCTGGGGGCTGGTTGGCCTTTGGAGAACATCTCCAACGCTGACTGTCCTTATGCCCACTTGGCCGAGAGAGTGGGGATGTACTGTGGGCAAGGCATCTCCACTATAATCAAATTTCTGCCCAATTTCCAAAACAGCAGCTGCCTCCTCTGCTGTTTTGGAGGTCATCGTCGGACACGACGGGCAAACATACATACATTATGATGGTTAGAAGACGAAAGTCAGCGATTCTAACCTCAAAGACCTTGCCAGGCACAGACTCTGACACTGACCACATAATGGTGATAGCGAAAATAAGATTTTAAGCCATAAATATAGCAAAAATAATTATACCATCCCCTAAATTTGAGTGGACGGGATAGCTCTGTGGTCGGAGCACTCGCTTTCCCCCAGCCAAGTTAAGCAGCGTCGAGCGTGGTTACCAGTTGGATGGGTGACCGTTTGCGCGCCTTGGCTTCAGTACAGTTCCCCCAGTTCACCCAGCTGTAAATGGGTACCTGCCCTCTTTAGGGTCAGGGAAGGTAAAGCAGCGAGGGAGAGGAGATGGGCGCCGCCCTCAATATGCTGGCCCTAGAGAAGTGAGGTCTCTGACGCCTCGCTCCCCTACGACCTTATAGGTTATGGGACTCCTTTACCTTCCTTTACCTTACCTAAATTTGATACTATAAAAAAACAAACACAGAAAAACTTGAAAATCCTGGCCTTGCCTAGTGTTTTTAAAATGAAACAGGAAGCCGTTTTTCATATTTGCTCGAGATATGGGCAGAACATGATGAATACCCAGAGGAAATTTAGACCGATATGAAAAAGATCTACAATGACTCGGCAGAAGAAAAACTAGCAAGAAAATTTTCTTTTTTATTTTATTTTATATTATACCATTTTAAGTCACGAGATTTCTCTGCGTGAAATTTGGGCTGCTCTCCCCGGGGAGAGCACGTCGCCACAAGAGCAGCGCCACCCTGGTTGGGAAGAAACCAAAATCATTTATAAGTGACGAGGTATTGGAATTAGCTCATGAAAAAAAGCAAAGCTTGCAGATCAGGTAAAAGCTCCTGAAGAATACTCACGATTTAAGAGAAAAATCAAGAGCCAGATTGAAAGAGACAGGAAAAACTGGCAGAAACAAGAATGTAAACACACACACACACACACACACACACACACACACACAACACCACAACAACACACCACAACACACACAACACACCACAACACACACACACACACACACACACACACACACACACACACACACACACACAACACAACACACACAAACACACACACAACACACACACAACACAACACACACACAAACACACACAACACACACACAACACACACACACACACACACAACACACACAACACACAACACAACACAACACAGCACAACACAACACAACACACACACACACACACACACACAACACAACACAACACAACACAACACAACACAACACACAACCACAACACACACACACACAACACACACACACACACACACACACACACATACACGGCACACACAATGAAAAAAGAAAAATCAAGAGAACTCTTACTAAAGATCAGATCAGTCAAACAAGTCAAACAGGGAAGACCTAGCAAGACCTGGGCTGCCTGTCTTGCAGATGATTTTAGAGAAAGGGGCATAAATAAGGAGGAAGCTCAAAACAGAGAGAGATGGAGAAGGCTCATCAATGTCAAACCTCCCCTGGGAGAAACATAACAAAAAAGGAAGAATTGCGCAGAAGAAGAAGAAGAATTGCGCAGAAGAAGAAGAAGAATTGCGCAGAAGAGGAAAAGAAGAAGAAGAAGAAGAAGAAGAAGAAGAAGAAGAAGAAGAAGAAGAAGAAGAAGAAGAAGAGAAGAAGATCAGTTAAACAAAAGCTTCAAGACCAGAAATTACTTTGTCAAAAGAAGAAGAAGAAGAACAAGAAGAACAAGAAGAACAAGAAGAACAAGAACAAGAACAAGAACAAGAAGAAGAAGAACAGTCAAACAAAAGCTTCAAGACCAGAAATAACTTTGTCAAAACCTCAGACAGAACTGACCCCTGACAGAGCCAGAAGACATGCTAAACAGATGGCATGAATATACGGCAAAACAGTATTCACCAGTCAAGAAGACAACACACTTCAAAACTCCTTACTTCCTAAAATGAACAGAAACTAAGATATGTAGGCCATGCGCTACGAAACCCAAGATACAGACCTTATGGAAGCTGTCTTTCAAGAAAAGACCGAGGCAAAAAAGTTTTTTAAAAGGCAGACTACCACCAGCTTCTCTCACTGGCAACATCACCGAATCCTGTGGCATGACAATGCATTTATTTTATTTATTTATTTATTTATTTATTCTTTTATATCGAGTATAATGGAATAAGCACTTGTGTGCTTTTTTACATCCAGTCCCCGTGTGTATGCGGTTTTGTCAATTCTGTCATCAGTTCCCACCGGCACACACGAAAAGCGGAACAGGATTTAACGTGTGCGCAAGATGTTTTGCGTGCGTACGCACACGGGGCCTCGGTTTATATAGTCTCATCCGAAGGACTTTTGGGGAGAGTGGAGTCTGCACTGATGTTAACTCCAGGGGAAAATATTCCCCTTGAACGGGAATCGAACCCAGGTCGTCAGATTGCCAGCACAATGTTCTGACCACTAGGCTATCCTGTCCCATATCCTGAGCTATGCACACCATGCGCTACGAAACCAAGACACGGGCCTGATGAAGACTGTCTTTTATGTTAAGACCGAGGCAAAAAAAAGAAAAAAAGGCAGACGACCACCAGCTTTTCTCATTGGCATCATCACCGAATCCTGTGGCAGCCTGAGAATCCATGAAGTCAGCAGTACAGGGCAGTACAGCCAAGACCGGAGGAGGAGCACATGGAGAAGGAAGGAAGGAAGGAAGAGCATGTCGGTGTCATTGAGTGCAGCGACTAACAGCGAACCCGGTGATGCCGACAGGTGAGACAGGTCAGAGTACCAAAGTTTTTGCTCGTTAGCTTTTAAAAGGTACAGGTGTCCCATAACCTATAAGGTCGCAAGGGAGCGAGGCATCAGAGACCTCAACTTCTCAAGGGGCCAGCATATTGAGGGAGGCGCCCACCTCCTCTCCCTCGCTGCTTTACCTTCCCTGATCCTAAAGAGGACAGGTACCCATTTACAGCTGGGTGAACTGGGAGTGATGCTCAACTGAAGTCAAGGCCTCAAACGGTCTTACCCAATCGTCTTTGGTAACACGCTCGATCTGCTATAATTGGCTGGGAAAGTAGATCTCACCGACCAACGAACTATCGTCCCAAGTTTGGTTATTAAGAGGTGGGTTGTTCTTTTTGTCGAACGCTCCGAAAACCAGTGTGTCTTATTGAGAGAATTCTGGCAGATATTTAGCATACATCCGCCAGTAAAAATTTTTTTTGTTAAGGCAGAAAATACAAGGAGGAGTGACAGGAAGAAAAGGAACAAGGCAGCAACAGAGAGAGAGAGATAGAAAAGAGGAAATTTCTGCCCATCAACACCATCATCACCATCATCATCATCATCATCACACATCATCAATCATCATCACTCACACACCACACAGCAGTGGACATAACAACTCGATCAGTCTTAGGTTCAATTCACCCAACACACACACACACGGACACAACAACACGACACAGTCTATCATCACACACACACACACACATCACACATCTCTCTCTCTCTCTCTCTCTCTCTCTCTCTCTCTCTCTCTCTCTCTCTCTCTCTCTCTCTCTCTCTCTCTCTCTCTCTCTCTCCTATATATCCCTAAGGGCGGGGACTGGATGTAAAAAAAGCTTATGGGTGCTTATTCATTATCCTCAAAATAAAAGAATTTGTCATTGTCATTGTTATTGTCATTATCATCATTTAGTTTTTTGTGAACGGTTGCACGCGTGAGACTGTTATGAATGAAAGCTCTTTACAAATTCCATGTATTATTATTATTATTATTATTATTATTATTATTATTATTATTATTATTATTATTATTATTATTATTATTATCATTATTATTATTGTCAGTCAAGTGGATCGGTGGTCTAGAGGTAATGCTCCTGCCTAGGAAGCGAAAAGTCCAGGTCGGAAGTATGCGCTTGTTCGAATCCTGTTTGGGCCCAAACCTTTCCCCCCCCCCCCCCCCCCCCCTTCCCCCCATCCATTAGACCATAGATGGTGGTCTGGGTGCTAGAATTTCGGATGAGAGGATAAACCGAGGTCCCTTGTGAGACACAAAATTATTTTAGCGCATGTAAAAGAAACCATGACAACAAAAGAGTTGTTCCTGGCAAAATTCTGTAGAAAAAACCCCAACTCTGATAGGGAAACAAATACAGTTGTAGACAGGGAAAAGAAAAAAATCATGGGTGGCGCTGCTCTTGTGGCGACGCGCTCTCCCGCCCGCGGAAGAGCAGCCCGAATTTCACGCAGAGAAATCTGCCGTGACTTAATTAAAGGGGTACAAATAATAAGTGTGATGGTGTTCTTTACTACTACCATTTCTCGGCCAAAAAAACCAGCACGAAAGTCAACACTGACGTTTACTCATCTTTAAAGAACATATCAACTCTTGGAGACCAGAGAACATCAGTCCGTAAGAATATTTATTTTCAACGAATAAGAATATGATACACATTATAAATTGTTAGTATTGTCAAATAAAATCCATTTCGAAGAAAGACAAATCTTGCAAAGCCAACAACTCTTGTGACGGGAAGGGATGATTACCTACCCTCCCTTCCCTCGCAAAGAAACTGCCAGTAATGTAGAAATCTTTGCAGGCCGTGTGAACTCGTGCGTACGTGCGCGTGCGCACGTGCGTGTGTGTGTGTGTGTGTGTGTGCGTACGTGCGTGCGTGCGTGCGTGCGTGTGTGTGCGCGTATGTGCGTGCGTGCGTGTGCCTGTGTATGTTCCAATTCATTTAACGTCTTTTCACAAATTGTGATATTAGACGGGGTGGGTGGGGAGGAGAGGGAGTGAGAGAGAGAGAGAGGGAGGTAGGGAGGGAGAGAGGGAGGGAGAGAGAGAGAGAGAGAGGGAGAGAGAGAGGGAGAGAGAGAGGGAGAGAGAGGGAGGGAGAGAGAGAGAGTGAGGGAGAGAGTGAGAGAGAGAGGAGGGGGTGTGAGTGTCAGGGGAGGAGGGTGTAGTTGGTAATGTATAGGAGAAGGAATGTCAGAGGATCAATGCATGCGGAATGATAAAACAAAAAATAACCAATCTTTATGTTACCAACCTACTGAACTACAATTATAAACAAAATAGGAAAATGCAGTTCTAACCATTCCTAATAAAATCAGTAATTCCAATGAAAAATGAAAAATAACATTTCTAACTACTGAATTTCACATAAGAAAAAAAACTATTATAATGTACAGAACACCCTCCCCTCCTAAAACAACAAACAAATAAACAAGCAAAAACAAAAACCACCCCCGCACCTCAACACCACCCCACCCCCACCCCCACCCCAAATAAAAAAGCAAAAAACACCCAACCCTCAAAACAAGAGCAAGAACCAAAACCAAGTACAAAAAAAATCTCTAGGATAACCCCCCCCCCCCTCCCCCGTCTTCCATCCCCACCCCTCCCCACCCACCTCTGCAAATTGCTGAAGCACTCACTCACTCACTCACTCATTCATTTAGTTAATGCTATTCATTCACTCATCCACCCATCAATTCACCTACCCACCTACCCATCTATCCATTCACCCACCTATTCTACTATAAAAACCCATTCATTCATTCATTCACTCACTCATTCATTCCTCTGTCGCTCACTCAGGGAAAGTACGTTTTCATTCATTCATTCATTCATGCATGCATTCTTTCATTCATTCATTCATTCATTCAATCACTCTGTGTGTGTGAGTGCGTGTGTGTACGTGCGCGCGTATGTGTGTGTATGTGTGTGAGTGTGTGTGTGTGTGTGACTGCGTGTGTGTGCGTGCGTGCGTGCGTGTGCGTGTCTGTGTGTATGTGTGTGTGTGTGTGTGTGTGTGTACGCGCACGTGCATGAGGTGTGTATATTGTTTTTAGGCAATCTCCTAGAGTCAGCTTATAAATTATGACATTTTGTTCTTGTGTAGTTTACAATAATTGCCGTTGTTTTCCCTACACACAAACAAAAGCACAATGAATTTGTTGACATTTATTTTCCCCTTTGCCAAAATGACACTGTTTACATGGCTTGTTCTCCTGTATACTGTGGAGTGGGGTTTGTTTGGGGTTGTTATTGTATTGTTTGGTTTGGGGTGGGGTTGTTGTTTGTTTGGGGTTGTTGTTGTTTTTTTTGGGGGGGTGCTGGATAATTTGGTTGTTTTTGTTTAGCTTTTGGCTTCTGTGCTGTTTGTTTTTTTGTTGTTTGTTTTGTTTTGTTTGTGTGTGTGTTTGTTTTGTTTGTTTTTGTTTGTTTGTCTTTTGTGTTTGTTTTGGTTTCGTTTGTTTTTTTTGTGTTTTTGTGTTTTTTGTTTTGTTTGGGGTTTTTTATTGTTTTTTGTGTTTGTTGTTTCTTTCTTTGGTGTTTTTTTCGTTTGTTTTTGTTTTGCTCTGTTTTGTTTGTTTGTTTTACTGAGTGAGTGTATGCGTATCGGGCTTATTTTCTCATCATATCACGTATCCCTAAAAACAGGGACTGGATGTTAAAAAAACCCCACCAACCCCAACCCAACCCACCAACCCCAAACCCACCCCACCCCACCCCACCCCAGACCCCACCCCAGCACACGAATGCTGCTCACTCATCCCCCTCGTAATAAAAGACCGGGCGGCGGGCCTTGTCGCTGTCCCTCAAGTACTCCACTATGGAGCCTTCAGGAAAGGTACGTCTGCGGCGCTTGATAGAGGGAGGGGGCAGGATGGTGTGGACGTCCGTCAGCCCTGTGCCGTACAGGGGGTCCATGTCGTACTCCACGTAGTCCCTGCCGCTCCTCTTCAGATAGCGCACGTGCAGCTCTTCCCCTTCGTGGCCCATCACCTTGGGGCAGCCAAGGACAAGGTCAAGGACAAGGTCAAGGACAATGACAAGGACAGGGGTAATGATAAGGGCAAGGACAAGGACAATGACAAGGACAATGACAAGGGCAAGGGTAATGACAAGGACGAGGACAAGGGCAAGGTCAAGGACAAGGGCAAGGACAAGGGCAAGGTCAAGGACAGGGGTAATGATAAGGGCAAGGACAAGGACAATGACAAGGACAAGGACAAGGGTAATGACAATGACGATAACGATGACGATGACGATGACAAGGACGATGACAATGACAAGGACAAGGACAAGGACAAGGACAATGACGAGGGCAAGGTCAAGGACAAGGACAAGGGCAAGGGCAAGGACAAGGACAAGGGCAAGGGCAAGGACAAGGTCAAGGACAAGGTCAAGGACAATGACAAGGACAAGGACAATGACAAGGGCAAGGGTAATGACAAGGACAATGACAATAACAAGGGCAATGACAAGGGCAATGACAAGGGCAATGACAACAGTACAATACAAGACAATACAATACAATACAATACAACACAATGATTATTTTCAGGCAGCCTTCAGTTTCAGAAGACTATGGAGTTGCACTGTGTAAGAGTTTAATTCTGGTACAGCGTCAGGTGTGGCTTGCTAACACACTACAATACAAAGCAATCAATACAATCACACACACACACACACACACACACACACACACACACACACACACACACACACACACCCACCACCACCACCACCACCACCACCTCCACCACCACCACCCTCACACACCCCACATACACCTCCACACACACACCACCACCACCATCACACACCACCCACACACACACACACACACACACACACACACACACACACACACACAGCACCCCCCCCCCCCTCCAACACACACACACACACACACTTTTCGCGCTAAAACCTTAAAACCTGCTCCACCTTTCCGCAAAAGAGTAGGCCATTATGGAAATAGATGCCAATTATTTCACAGCCGATGAATGCACACAAACAAAACAAAACCAAACCAAACCAAAAAACAAAACAAAACAAAACCAAAACCAAAACCTGAACTTACCTCAGCAACGAAGAGCTGTGTCGGGAGTGTGGGATTGTTTTGGATACATTTCACTAGCAAGTAGTCTCCACGTTTAATGCTGCACACAGCGAAATGAACGCGTCGTTTAAGAGCGGACGACACAGGAAGAATGTATTTTAGCACCTATATGTCAGGTACCAAACAACACACGGCGTATAAGCCGCCACTCGAAGAAGAAGAAAGCGCCACTTGAAATCTTTACACTTGTCACAACGCTCGGCGAAAGTGGCATTCAGTTTCTGCACACTCTGAGAAAACTTCCGTAAACCACAGTTTCTTTTATTGCATGATCAATGACAATGAGGATGACTAATGATGCCGCTGTGGAAGTGCCACTTTCTGGTTTTTTTCAAATCTTGGACAAAAATCAGTTTTATGATGAGAATGAAGTTGTAATTGGTTACCTGCACTTGTTTTTCCTCACTCTTTTGTCTCAGTTTTGTCTCATATATATATATATGTTAAAGTTAAAGCTGTTTCCATAACCTATGCCGTCTTTGGGGGAGTAAGATGTCAGAGACCTCAGCTTCTCTAGGGGCCAGCATATTGAGGGCGGCGCCCATCTCCTCTCCCTCGCTGCTTTACATTCCCTGGCCCTAAAGAGCTAGGGAAGTTACCCATTGACAGCTGGGTGAACTGGGGGACTGTACTGAAGCCGAGGCGTCAATGGTGTGTGGCTTTCACTTGCTGGGGTTGTCCTGCACTCTGACCTCTTCACTGCGTAATCTGCACTTATTTACGTGGAGGGGAAGAAAACCCGCGTGAAGACGTAGAATGGCTGCCTATAATGATGATCGGGTACTTGACCAGTCACGCAGGCAAACTTCCTACACTGGTTTGTGTGGTGATTACCAGGTGGGAGGAGGGGGGAGTGCATGCTTTTGTTTCGTTTTGAGGACCTACAAGGGGGAAGGCTTTGGGGATGCACAAAGACAACAGCAGCAGCAGCAGCAACAGCAGCAGCAGCAACAGCAGCAGCAGCAACAACAGCAGCAGCAACAACAACAGCAGCAACAACAGCAACAACAACAACAACAACAGAAGCAGCTGCTGCTGCTGCTGCTGCTGCTGCTGCTGCTGCTGCTGATGATGATGATGATGATTATGCTATTGCTGCTGCTACTCCTACAGTTACAAAAACTACTACTACTACTACTACTACTACTACTACTACTACTACTACTACTACTACTACTACTACTACTACAAAACAGCACAAGGGATAGCACAGACAACATAGCACAGGCAACATAGCACAGACAACATAGCACAACAAGGCATAGCACAGACAACATAGTACAACAAGGCATACCACAGACAACATAGCACAGACAACATAGCACAGACAACATAGCACAGACAACATAGCACAACAAGGCATACCACAGACAACATAGCACAGGCAACATAGCACAGGCAACATAGCACAGGCAACATAGCACAGACAACATAGCACAACAAGCAATAGCACAAACAACATAGCACAGACAACATAGCACAGACAACATAGCACAGACAACATAGTACAACAAAGGCATAGCACAGACAACAAAGCACAGACAACATAGCACATACAACATAGCACAACAAGGCATAGAACAGACAACATAACACAGACAAACATAGCACAGACAACATAGCACAACAAGGCATAGCACAGACAACAATAGTACAACAAGGCATAGCACAGACAACATAGCACAGACAACATAATACAACTGTTACAAAAGCATAGCACAGACAACAGAGCACAGACAACATAGTACAACAAGCCATAGGACAGACAACATAACACAACAAGGCATAGCACAGACA
>CM054161.1:6649731-6652231 GCA_028751875.1 Rapana venosa
GAACGTGAGCGTTGGTAATAGTTTCGCCACAGATACAAGTTGCGGATTTTGAAAATTTAGATCTAAAAGCATTGATGTTTAAACCTGTAGATAAGTGATAACAACGTTTCTATATTCTTGTGAATTATGGCATTTGATATCATCATAAGATAATAAATGAGTTATATCATCATTCCAGAAAAACCAATTTCTTGTAGTTTCTTTTAAAGTGTTTCCAGCATGCATTTTGCAATATGCTAAAGCCCTCATAGGCAGATAAAGGAACATCTATGCTGTAAGAACCACTGTCATGCTTTGCTCCGCATTTTGCCAATCTGTCAACTTTTTCGTTAAAGTGGATACCACAATGAGAAGGAATCCAGCAGAAAGTTATATTAGTACCCCGTAACATCAGAAAATGAATCAGATGACATATCTCAGTTATGAGCTCTTGTCTCACTTTTGAGCTGAATTTTTTTAATGCAAGTAACACTGACTTGGAATCGACACAGAAAAGTATCTGAAAAATGTCTTTCGGAAAATCTAGAAGATAATACAAAGCCATCGAAATAGCAGACAGTTCAGCTGTAAATATAGATCGATTTTTTCCAATAGAAAATGATCTCTCTATCTTCAGAGATGGGATGACAAATGCTGCACCCGCCTCATTGTCGCTCAAAAGTGAACCGTCAGTGTAGATTTTTAGATGTTCTGGATATGTTGTTTGCATATATTCTTTTACTGATGCACTAAAAATATTTTCATTTCCTTTTTTGGTTAGAGAAGATTAATTGACATCAAAATCAGCTCTCTGAAGCTCCCATGGGGGACAAGGGGAGACATTAATCTTTGATTTAGTTAATTTTGTAGGACATAGTTCTGCCTTATCAAACAATTCAGAAGTATAGGTTCTAATAGTGGTAAGAGAACGAATAGAACGTGCTCTTTTAGGAAAGTTGACATCAGATCTAGTACATATCTCGGTGTCCACATTGGTTTCTTGCTTTGAACATCGTAAGAGTATTTAGCCAAAGCCAGTTGTCGATAGTTGTCTAATGGCAAAATACCTATCTCTTTATAAGTACCCATTGATGATGCATGAAAAGGTACCCCTAGAGCTAATCGAAAAGCCTTACAGTCTAATCTTCTCATTTTTTGCAATAAATATTTAGGAGCACTGAAAAACGCTTCCTGACCATAAATGAGTCTAGAACGTACTAAAGATAACGCCAGATGTTTTAACACAACTACATCATGAGCCCACACTTGTTTACTAATAACTTTGAGGAAGTTTAGACTTCTCCTAGCTTTAGTATTTAAATATTCAATATGATAATTCCAAGTTAATTTAGACGTGAAATATACCCCTAAAAACTTCACTATGGTTTTATAGTTTAAAATATTACCATCTATATGGAAAACAGGTAGATCTGGTGATTTAGCACCATTACTGAAAAGTACGAGATTTGTCTTTTCAGGAGATAGTGACAGACCATTTTCAAATATATAGTCATTAAGTTTGTTCAGCTCAATCTGATACACGTTTTTCATATAATTTAGATGTCTCTTTGGAGTTCTCTTTTTCACTGAGACATTCATCCACATACAAATGTCATCAGCATAACTGGACATGGGTTGCATTACTTGAGAGACACTTAGGAAGATCATAAAGAAGAATATTGAAAAGATGTGGAGCAATGACTGATCCCTGTGGAATGCCCATTGTTGGAAATCGTAAGTAGAATAGGAAATTCCAACTTTGGCCTGTATGCGTCTTTCTGAGAGAAAGGCTTTAACATAATAATAGATATTGCCAGATAAGCCAATAGACATTAACTTAAACAATAATCGTTCATGCCGACCTGATCATATGCTTTCTTTATATCAAAAAATGTGGCAAGTACATTTTTCCTACGAGCAAACTGATGTTTAATTTGTGTACTGAGCTTAATCAGATGATCTGCTGTGGACCTGCCTTTTCGAAAACCTGCTTGACTAAGAGGAATTATTTGGTTTTTATCACAATAATGTATTAATCGGTTTAGAATGATTTTTTCCATAAGCTTTCCTGTATGTGAGGTTAAGGCGATAGGTCTGTAGCTGTTTTTATCACTTTTAAGTTTACCCTGCTTTGGCACTGGCACTAAGATGGAGTGTTTCCAAATGCGTGGAATTACTCCCTGAGCCCAGCTGGTTTGGAACAATTCAATTAATAAATATAATCCAATTTTCTGGCAGCTGTTTCAATAATTCATTTGAAAACAGCATCTATGCCAACTGATGTTCTTTTTGTCCCAAGAGATAGGAGGGGGCATCTTTTTAGCTCCTGCAGCGTTAGGGGAGCATTGACATAATGACTGTTATTTTCACAGGATCTTTATACATATCCTTTTGTGCTTCTTTTTCTCTATATACTTTACACTTATCTGATAGACTTTTATCACTCATGTATCTGTGAAGATTTCTATGAATGTATCAGCTTTCTCTGAATTAGTTGGAAGTTCATTATCTTGGATTTTTA
>CM054161.1:6657231-6667231 GCA_028751875.1 Rapana venosa
TATATTATATGCTGGATAAATTGGTGTCGTCCATTTCCTCTACATATTATATGCTGGATATATTGGTGTGGTCCGTTTCCTCTACATATTATATGCTGGATATATTGGTGTCGTCCGTTTCCTCTACAGATATATAAAAGGTAAAGTTAAAGGAGTCCCATAACCTATAAGGTCGTAGGGGAGCGAGACGTCAGAGACCTCACTTCTCTAGGGCCAGCATATTGAGGGCGGCGCCCATCCCCTCTCCCTCGCTGCTTTACCTTCCCTGACCCTAAAGAGGGCAGGTACCCATTTACAGCTGGGTGAACTTGGGGAACTGTACTGAAGCCAAGCGCGCAAACGGTCACCCATCCAACTGGTAACCACGCTCGACGCTGCTTAACTTGGCTGGGAAAGCGAGTGCTCCGACCACTGAGCTATCCCGTCCCCACAGATATATATGCTGAATATATTGGTATCGTCCATTTCCTCTTCAGAAATATGTGCTGGATATATTGATGTCGTCCATTTCCTCTACAGATATATGCTGGATATATTGGTATCGTCCGTTTCCTCTACAGAGATATATGCTGGATATGTTGGTTTCGTCCATTTCCTCTACAGATATATTATATGCTAGATATATTGGTGTCGTTCATTTCCTCTAGAGAGATATATGCTGGATATATTGGTATCGTCCATTTCCTCTACAGATATATTATATGCTGGATATATTGGTATCATCCATTTCCTCTACAGATATATTATATGCTGGATATATTGGTATCAACCATTTCCTATACAGAGATATGCTGGATATATTTGTATCGTCCATTTCCTCGACAGATACATGCTGGATATATTGGTGTCGTCCATTTCCTCTACAGATATATTATATGCTGGATATATCGGTATCGTCCATTTCCTCTACAGATATATTGTTTGCTAGATATATTAGTGTCGTCCATTTCCTCTACAGAGATATATGCTGGATATATTGGTGTCGTCCATTTCCTTTACAGATATATTATATGCTGGATATATTGGTGTCGTCCATTTCCTCTACAGATATATTATATGCTGGATATATTGGGGTCGTCCATTTCCTATACAGAGATATTATATGCTGGATATATTGGTGTCGTCCATTTCTTTTACAGAGATATATGCTGGATATATTGGTGTCGTCCATTTCTTTTACAGAGATATATGCTGGATATATTGGTGTCATCCATATCCTTTACAGAGATATATGCTGGATATATTGGTGTCGCCCAAGATATATGCTGGATATATTGGTGTCGTCCATTTCCTTTACAGAGATATATGTTGGATTTATTGGTGTCGTCCATTTCCTCTACAGATATATTATATGCTGGATATATCGGTATCGTCCATTTCCTCTACAGATATATTATATGCTGGATATATTGGTATCGTCCATTTCCTCTACAGATATATTATATGCTGGATATATTGGTATCGTCCATTTCCTCTACAGATATATTATATGCTGGATATATCGGTATCGTTCATTTCCTCAACAGATATATTACATGCTGGATATATCGGTATCGTCCGTTTCCTCAACAGATATATTATATGCTGGATAAATTGATGTTGTCCATTTCCTCTACAGATATATGCTTGATATATTGGTATCGTCCATTTCCTCTACAGATATATTATATGCTGGATATATTGGTGTCGTCCATTTCCTTTACAGATATATTATCTATCTCTATCTATCTATCTGTCCCGTAGTCTGACGACCGTGGGGGCACCCTCAAAGACTCAGCAACCAGTTCCCTCCATTCTTCTCTCTGTTCTGCCTTTCTCAGGGTTTTGTTGAGTTCTAGGCCTGTCCATTCACTGATGTTATCCTCCCAGCTCTTCCTTGGTCTGCCTCTTCTTCTTCCTCCTTGGACAGTGCCTTGCAAAACTGTCTTTGTAATTCCTTGGGATCTTGTGACATGCCCATACCACTTAAGTTTACGCTTTTTCACGATCGTTAGAAGGCTCTCATAGGGTCCAATGGTTTGCTGGATTCTGTTATGCACGCTTTCGTTGCTTATGTGGTCTTTGTAGGAGATGCCAAGGAGTCTCCGAAAGCATCTCATCTCCACTGCCTGTACTCTTCTCTCCAAATCTGCAGTCAGGGTCCATGATTCACAGGCATACAGAAATATGGATATGACAAGGGAGCGCATTAGTCTGATCTTGGAGATAAGTGAGATATTCTTAATCTCTCCAGATGGTGTTTAGTTTGACAAAGCTGTTATTGTCTGTGCAGTCCTGCATTACTATTCTGGCTTGGATCCCTGGTCGGATACAATGGCTCCCAGGTACTTGAAGCTTTGAACTGTTTCCAGCTTTCTGGTCATTAACCCTGATATCAGTGCTAATGCCGTTGTGTTATTAGTCATCAGTTTGGTCTTCTCTGCACTGATTTCCATGCCGTATGTTTTGGAGGCCTTAATCCAAGTGTTTCTGTTAGGCTGGCAAGCTCTTTTTCTGATCCTGCTATTCCATCAAATGTCATCTGCGAAGCGGAGGTTTGTGATCGTTCTGCACCAATGCTGACTGATCCTTCATGATGTTCCAGTGCATCAGCCATGATTCTCTCAAGGAAGATGTTGAAAAGAGTGGTGAGAGTAGACAGCCCTGCCTTACCTCCAACTGTTGTTCGAAACCATTCTCCAATGTTGTTGTTGTAGTACACTGCACTGGGTGGCCTCGCTGTACAGCTGTTTGATGACTCTGATCAGGTTTGCATTGATGCTGTACAAGTTCATGGTTGCCCACAAAGCTGCATGCCACACCCTGTCAAATGCCTTCTTAAAATCGATAAATACGTGGTATAGGTCTTGTTGATGTTGAAGGTACCGCCACATAGTATTCTGAGGTTGAATATCGTTCTGTTGTGCTGCGCCCTGCTCTGAAACCTGCTTGTTCCTCAGCAATGATGGTCTCTGCTTGTGGCTTCAGTCTATTCAATATTATCTGCAGCATGACCTTGCTTGGGTGACATATGAGGCTGATTGTGCGGTAATTAATGGCATTGTTGTAGATTTCCTTTCTTGGGGAGGGTGATGATTGAGTGACTGCGTCCATGGTGTTGGCCATTTCCTGTCTGCCAGATCTTGTTGCAGATTCTTAGTAGGGCAGCTGATCATGGCTTCCCCTCCAGCTTGGACCAACCTCAGCTGGAATGTTGTCAGCCCCTGCTGACTTCCCCTTTTTCAGCGATCTGACTGGCTGTTTCCACTTCTTCTCAGACGATAGGGTGACTGTCTGTGTCTTTGCTTTCGGGTACATTAAGGACTTCTGGATCTCCTGCGGTTCTATAGTTATACAGGTCGGAGCAGTATTCTGTCCATCTGTTCAGAATTACCGGTCGTCAGTGAGACACTTCCCATTTTGTCTTGGATTGTTAAACCTTTTCTCTGTTTCGTGCTAGTCAGGTCCTTTCACCAGCATGTATGCTTTCTTGCTATTGTTTTTCTTGATGTTCTCTTCAATGTCTTGGCACTGTTCACCGATCCATTTCTCTTTTGCCTCCGTCATGGACTTCCTGATTCTTTTGTTGACTGCCCTATATTGTTCTGCTCTTTCTTTTGTTTCATTTTTCTTTTTCTTCAACTCTCTACGCTTGTCGCATAGTGTAGGATGTTAGGTGTGACCCATGGTTTTTTGACTGGTCGGGCGTTTGCCAAGAACTCGTTTGCTGATTTCAGTCACTGCTGTATTGAAACTATTCGTCAGTGTGTCTATGTCTGAGTCTAACACAGTGAGTGCTGCAAACTTTCCACCTATCCTTGCTTGAAAAATTTCTAATACCTCTGGGTCCTTCAGCTTCTCGAGGTCAAATTTGATCCTGATGTTGTTCGCTTGTGGATTTTCTTTAGACGTAGTCGGAAAGTCATCATCACAAGATCATGATCACTCCCTATGTCTGCTCCTGGAAAACTTCGTGTCTGTGCGATGTTAACGCTAGACTGAAACCGTCTTTTCACCATGATGTAATCTATTTGGTTGTGTGTGTTCCCATTTGGGCTATGCCATGTCCATTTTCTGGATTTCTTGTGTGGGCCAAGTGTATTCACTACTGGAGGTGGTTGTTACTGGCAAACTCCAGGAGTCTCAAGCCTCTTTCATTTGATTGGTTATTACAATGTGGCCCACAAACGCCCTCCCAGTCTTTCCATGCATCTTCTCCTACCTTGGCGTTCCAGTCGCCTTGCACAACGAGGATGTCTTTCTTGGGTGTTTGATTCAGAACCTCTTGTAGCTGGTCATAAAATTCTTCTACGGCTTCATCTGTGCAGTCTGATGTAGGGGCGTATGCCTGTACTACTAGTTATGTTAAAGGGGTTGCTTCCAGGCGGATGGTAATAAGTCTGCTGGACACAGCTGACAGCTCATGACGGTGTTCACGGTGTCTTTGTGAACGAGAAACCCCACGCCCGTGTTCATGTTTATCCTGTTTTCCACTGTAGTATAATTTGTGGGTCTTCCTGGGTCGTTGTTTCTTCCATGTTTTTCCACCTGACTTCGCAGAGCCCAAGGATGTGCCAATGATATCTGGACATCTCATGTGTCAGTTCTTCCACTTTGCCTGCAGCTCTTAGTGTTCGTACATTCCATGTGCCAATGATGGTGTTGTTCTGGCACGAATTTTTGCTGCGTTTTACATCAGTAGCATACTTTCGACATCTGTCCTGATGAGCAACAGAAGGCGCGGTCCTTGGTAACCCGGGCGACGACCGATCCGGTATGGAGATTCTGGCTGTCTTTGTCATTGGTGTATCTTGGGCAAATGAAACCTGGCGGAGCCCATCCCTCTCCAGGTCGGATTTTTTGGTTGGGTTTACTCCCCACATGTGGCAGGTGGTACTGGGTTACATGGTTACTAGTAGCAGAGGGAGTCTCTGACCTGACTTATTATGAGAGAGATATATTTTATACTTAGAGATATATTATATGTTGGATATATTGGTATCGTCCGGTATTGGATTGGTATTATGGTATTGGTATCGTCCGTTTCCTCTACAGATATTTTATATGCTGGATATATTGGTATCATCCATTTCTTCTACAGATATATTATATAATAATAATAATGTATGGAATTTATATAGCGCTGAATCTTGTAAAGCAGCAAATCAAAGCGCTCAGATTTTATTTCATACCACTTTAAGTCACGGCAGATTTCTCTCCGTGAAATTCGGGCTGCTCTCCCCGGGGAGAGCGGGAGAACGCGTCGCCACTTAGCGCTGCGCCACCCATTAATTTTTTTTTTATATTTTTCTCTGCAGCTGTATTTGTTCACTATACAGAGGCTTTTTCTAAAGAATTTTATGCCAGGGACAACTCTCTAGATTGCCGTGGGTTTTATTACGTGCGCTAAATAATTACGTGTAACACACGGACCCGTTATATCGTCTCATCCGAAAGATACTTTGGCCCGACCACACTCAATGGTACTAAGGATGGGGGAAAAATTCCGGTCCAAACGGGGTACGAACCGCCGCATACTTCAGACCCGACTTTTCGCTTTCTAAGACAGGCGCGTTACTCTAGACCACCGACCCACCACCATCTATGCTAGGATAATGGTCGTCGCCATTTCTCTACAGATATAATTTAATGCTGGATATATTGGTGGTCCGTCCATTTCCTCTACGATAAATCTATATGCTGATAAATATGAGACATGTCGCCGTTTACCCCTCTACAGAATTTATGTTGGATATATTTGGTGTCGTCATTTCCTCTACAGATATATTAATTATAGATATAATATGAATGTGGAATATTATATAGCGCTGAATCTGTAAAGAAAATAAATGCTCGATTATGAATTCGGGCTGCTCTCCCCGGGATAGCGGTGAGAACGCGTCGCATTAGCGCGCGCCACCCTTTCACCCTATTTTTTTTTTTTTTTTCTAGCAGCTGTATATTGTTTCCTAATCAGATGGCTTTTTTCTAAGATTTGCCTGGACACTCATTGTTGCCGTGGTTTTCTGCTACAGAAATAATTACGTTAAATCGTGGACCTCGGTGTTACGTCTCATCCGAAAACTACGCTCAGACCACACTCAGTAATGGATGGGGAAAATTGTCGGTCCAATCTACGAACCGCCCAACTCATACCCGGACTATTTCGCTTCTGACAGGCGCGTTACCTCTAGACCAACGATCCATATTATTATATGCTGGATATATTGGTGTCGTCCATTTCCTCTACAGATATATTATATGCTGGATATATTGGTGTCGTCCGTTTCCTCTACAGATATATGCTGGATATATTGGTACCGTCCATTTCTTGTAGAGATATATCCTGGATATATTGGTATCGACCATTTCCTCTACAGAGATATATGCTGGATATAGTGGTATCGTCCATTTCCTTTACAGAGATATATGCTGGATATATTGGTGTCGTCCATTTCCTCTACAGATATATTATATGCTGGATATATTGGTGTCGTCCGTTTCCTCTACAGATATATGCTGGATATATTGATACCGTCCATTTCTTTTAGAGATATATCCTGGATATATTGGTATCGACCATTTCCTCTACAGAGATATATGCTGGATATAGTGGTATCGTCCATTTCCTCTAAAGATATATATGCTGGATATAATAATAATAATAATAACAATAATAATAATAATAGTAATAGGGGGGGGGGGGGGGGGGGGGGGGCTCCTTTTTCCGTCAGAGCTTCGTGGTTCCCAAAATGAGATTTAGCATATGCGACCCTTTTCTGGCACCTGCATTCCGACTTCGGGGGATAGTGTCTATAATTATACGACACGTACCTGAGTGTGTGTGTGTGTGTGCAAGCGTTTTCCTTCCATTTTGTCATCGGGTTCCTACCGGCACACACACACAAAAAAGAGAGAGTGTGTCATATACAGAGAGACTGCAAGAGAACTGATCTACCTTCTACGTTTGAGGTTTTTTTGTTGGTTGGTTTGGTGTTGTTGTTTTTCAACCCACCCAAATCCAGCCACTGTTATATTTCAAATTTATTTTTTGCAAATTTCAAATTCTTTCTTTCCTGTCATCCCTTTAGGGACGAGAAGGATTATTTATTTATTTTTTATATAATATCTGTGATTCCATAACGCAACAGAATCACAAGACAACGCACAAAAGAACGAACACCCACAAAGGGGGGGGGGGGGGGGGGGGGGGGGGGGGCGGGGGGGGGGGGGGGGGGGAGAGGGGGCAAAAAAAGGGCGCAGACAGAAAAAGGGAGACTATGCCGTATGACTATCGCAACAGAATGCAGAGTAATCTCACCTTCGTTGTTGTCCCTGCTCCTCTCCTGCTAAGCCCTGAGGGTCCTCGCCGTTTAACAGTCTTACACTGATCATAGTTTGCTACACAAAGAAATTATTACCATGGACATTTCTTAACCAATTCCTCCTTCCCCTTCTAATAATAATAATAATAATAATAATAATAAATGGAACTTATAATTATAGCGCTATATCTTGCAAAGATAAAATCAAAGTGCGTGCATTCAACCTAATCTTACACAGTCATACAACCAATGACAAATAATCAATAGTTTAAACAGATATTACAAACATGGTACGCTGCAGACCAAATCTATGAAATAAAATTGCAACAGTCAAACGTTTTTCAAAAGCACACACACACACACTCACACAGGTCATATACTTTAGCAGGGTGATAGGACATGGGTTAGTGAAGGTGGGATAGTTCTGATATGAAACAGGAAGGGGGAAGTCTTAGGCTTGAAATAAATATGTCTTAAGGTTGGATTTAAAAGTGTCATAGCTAGGCTTCCGGCGAAGAGAGAGAGGGAGCTCATTCCAGGTCGATGGACCCGAAATAGAGAAAGAGCAGCGGCCAAGGGTAGATTGGTTGAATCTAGATATTCGTAGGCACAAGGTATCTGCAGCAGAGATTTGGGACAAGGCGTTTTGCTTCAGGAAAGAAAACGGCTCTTCTCTGACATTTAAACCAGTATAAAATGTTTTATATATCTAATATATACCTATATATGTATATATATATATATATATATATATATATATATATATATATATATATATATATATATATATATATATATATATATATATATGTGTGTGTGTGTGTGTGTGTGTGTGTGTGTGCGTGTATGTATGTATGTGTGTGCATATGTGTTATATATATATATATATATATATATATATATATATATATATATATATATATAAAATTGACAAAATAGAGTGAGGAAAAACAAGTGCAGGTAACCAGTTACAACTTCAATCCCATCATAAAAATGATTTTTGTCCAAGATTCGAAAAAGTGAAAAGAAAAAAAAGAGTTTACTACAAGATAAAACTTTGAAGGCAGAAATTGGGGGATCGTTGAGTAAGGACCATGCCTTTGGCCTGACCTCACTGAGTTTCAGCTCCCGGTGGAGCGCTCTTCAGAGGTCCCGGCAGTGTTGGAAACCTCACTCAATCCTTTGTGGTACCTAACAGCAAGACACCCTCCATAATTTACAACTCTCTCTCTCTCTCTCTTCTCTCTCTCTCTCTCTCTCTCTCTCTCTCTCTCTCTGTCTCTGTCTGTTATTATTAAGATGTATCCCTACAAGCGGGGACTGGATGTAAAAAAGCACATGAGTGCTTATTCATTATCCTCGAAATAAAAGAATTTGTCATTGTCATTGTCAAAGAATTTGTCTCTGAAAAGTATCTTCGAATAGTCAGACAAATGGCACCGACTAAATTATGCAAGATTTCGACTAAGAACACTTGGTTTCAATGCAAACAAAAGATGGTTTCAACCTGAGACGTCCACACAGTTCCCATGCCCTATGTGTGGTCATATTCTTGTTGATGAAGTGCATTTCCTGTTTCAGTGTCAATCATATGTTTCCATACGTGAAAACTGTGGTGTTCTCCATCTAGTAGCTTTCCGAAGGCAAACTATTTTTTTCTATCTTATCTTCTGATGATGATATTGTGATCAAATCGGTTGCAGAGTTTATTGCTGAAGCACTGAAATTACGACAATTACAGCTAAGTTTTAATTAGTTTAACATTTGTGACTAAACTAAAGTAACATTTATATCCTGTAAACTCCAGCATGTTGTGACACACCTAAAGAAACATTTATAATTACGCTGTAATCTCCAGCAAGAATGTTTATTGAAAATTTTACGCACAACTTCATTGGATGGTCTAATATAGCATTCTAGAATGTTCTTTTTATTCTTTTAATTATTACTTGTTGGTTCCTGATGTTCATCCTTGTTATTACTTTGTGTTCAGTTTGAAACTGAGTTTACGTCAGAGCTGAATGTCGTATCCGCTCATAGAGAGTTCTTTTTTTTTGTTTTTTGTTTTCATTACGTTAAATGCATCATGTGATTTTTCTTGTATTTATTTGTATTTACAAAAGAAAGTCGTGTATAACCCCCCTTGTCAATAGGCCACATTGGGCAATGACAATAAATTGGTCAAAGCGTCAAAAAAAAAAGTGTCTCTCTCTGTCTCTATCTGTGTGTGTGTGTGTGTGTGTGTGCGTGTGTATACATGTGTGTGTGTGTGTGTGTGTGTGTGTGTGTGTGTGTGTGTTGTGTGTGTTGTTGTTGTTGTTGTTGTTGTCTGTCGTTGTTGCTGTGAGTGTGTAATCGTGTATGTGTGTGCGATTCTTTTATATCGAGGATAATGGAATAAGTAGTGCTTTCTTTCTTTTTTTTTTTTACATCATGTCCCCGTGTGTATGCATTTTTGTAAATTTTGTCATCCACGTACGTGCGCGCGCTCGCGCGCGTGTGTGTGTGCGTACGTGCATGCGTGCGTGCGCGCGCACATGCGCGCATTTATGCGTGCCTGAGTGCAAGTGCTCAGTATGCAACATCTCTTGTGTATTTATTTTATTCTTTTATTTCGAGGATAATGGAACAAAGCACTCATCAGTTCCCTGTGTGAATGCAGTTTTGTAAATTCTGCCATCGTTCCTACCGGCACA
>CM054161.1:6669731-6699731 GCA_028751875.1 Rapana venosa
GGAAAAAGCTATGAGATGAAGCAGGAGAGGAAAATCTTAGGTTTTAAATAAATAATTGAGTCTTGAGACTGGATTTAAAAGTACCATAAGAAGGCTTTTGATGAAGAGAGAGAGGGAGGTCCTTCCAGATCAATGGACCAGAAATACAGAAAGAGCGATTTACCACCACCACCACCACCACCACTATTACTACTACTACTACTAATATACTACTACTACTACTACTACTACTACTACTACTACTACTACTACTACTACTACAACAACAAAGGTAAAGGTGTTCCCATAACCTATGTGGTCGTAGGGGAGCAAGGCGTCAGAGACCTCAACTTCCCCAGAGGCCAGCATATTGAGGGCGGCGCCCATCTCCTCTCCCTCGCTGCTTTACCTTCCCTGACCCTAAAGAGGGCAGGTGCCCATTTACAGCTGGGTGAACTGGGGGAACTGTACTGAAGCCAAGGCGCGCAAACGGTCACCCATCCAACTGGTAACCACGCTCCATGCTGCTTAACCAAACTACTACTCCTCTTACTCCTGCTCCTTCTGCTTTGCAAAACTGCATACACACGGGGACTAGAGGAAAAAGCATAATTATTATTCTCGAAATAAAATAATAAATAAATAAATAACTACATAAACCTTGGCCTGGGGAAAGCGAATGCTCCGACCCCTGAACTATCCCGTTCCCACCACCACTACTACTGCTGCTGCTGCTGCTACTGCTGCTAAAATCAATCTGTACTTACCTTGACCAAAAATCGCTAACACAGGATTGAAGTAAAAAGATCGCTGCTGGTCTTCAAGATTTTCTGAATTCAGAAAAACAACAACTTTTTTTCTTTTAAAACAAAAAAAACACCTGTATAAAAGTCTGACTAAAGTGAATCCAATGTACACCGTATCGGAAATATTGCACCATTCAAAGGACAACACGTCGAATGAAAGCAAAGTGAGGTGGAAGGTTAAAACCTAGATATTTTTTGTCCTTGTAGCTAAATGACAAGTAGTCACTGTTCAAAAAAAACAGGAGGGGAGGGGAGAGAGAGAGAGAGAGAGAGAGAGATCTATTTTTAAAATTTATTTTATTCTTTTATATTGAGGACAATGGAATAAGCACTTGTGTGCTTTTTTTTTACATCCAGTCCCCGTGTGTATGCCGTTTTGTCAATTTTGTCATCTGTTCCCACCGACACACAATGGCCTACTCTTACGAAAAGCGGAACAGCGTGTGCGCGCAAGATCTTCTGCGTGCATTCGCACACGGGACCTCGGTTTATAGTCTCATCGGAAGGACTTTTTGGTGAGAGTGGAGTCTGCACTGATGTTAACTCCAGGGGAAAAATATCCCCCTTGAACGGGAATCGAACCCTGAGCTTCATCAGCCTGGGCACAGATCTAGTCCTTGTGAAGATGGATGGCAGTGACAAGGTCTGGAATCAACCAGGGCATAGCTGTCAGTTCCCCCCCACCACCACCACTTTCAGCTGATAATTATCATTTCCATCTCATCCCAGCCCAGCCCAGCTGGAGCTAATAATAGGGCAGGAACTGAGCGCACTTAAAGGTGAAGGTAAAGGAGTCCCATAACCTATAAGGTCGTAGGGGAGCGAGACGTCAGAGACCTCACTTCTCTAGGGCCAGCATATTGAGGGCGGCGCCCATGTCCTCTCCCTCGCTGCTTTACCTTCCCTGACCCTAAAGAGGGCAGGTACCCATTTACAGCTGGGTGAACTGGGGGAACTGTACTGAAGCCAAGGCGCGCAAACGGTCACCCATCCAAGTGGTAACCACGCTCGACGCTGCTTAACTTGACTGGGGGAAAGAGAGTGCTCCGACCACTGAGCTATCCCGCACTTGTACTTGGTAAATGGAAGGGGAGCTCTGATTATACTACAGGGCCCTGGGGGGGATGGGGGGGGGGGGGGGGGGGGGGGGGGGGGGGGGGGACGGGATAGCCTAGTGGTCAGAACATTGCGCTCGCAATCTGACAACCCGGGTTCGATTCTCGTTCAAGGGGGATATTTTCCCCTGGAGTTAACATCAGTGCAGACTCCTCCACTCTCCCCAAAAGTCCTTCGGATGAGACTATAAACCGAGGCCCCGTGTGGAAACTTGCGCAAAACATCTTGCGCACACGTTAAAATCCTGTTCCGCTTTTCGTAAGAGTAGGTCATTGTGTGCAAAACCGCATACACACGGGGACTAGACGTAAAAAAGTACATAAATGCTTATTCCATTATCCTCGGTATAAAAAAATAAATTAAAAAAAAAGACCCTTGACAGTTATGCTGGATTTGCGGGCTGTGAGCGAGAGTGAATCCATCCGCCAAGTCGCTCCTGGCTCTGACCTTCCTACTACTACTACAGGCAGACGGAGGTCAACTGAGGAGCAAGAGGAAGCACGCACATCAAGCCCTGTCCGAGAATAACGAAAAACACAGTGGGCAGCCCTGCAGTATACGTCACCAGAGGCGTTCCACCAGTCGTGGTCATCTCTCACCACAGGCCTGTCTGCTGACAGTTACATAAGTCAACCAGCATGACACATACCAGTGTCTCCAGGTCAACACACACACACACACACACATACATAATATATATACCGAGCTTGAAGAGGGAGAAGTAGAAGACTGTTCAACAGTATAAGATTTATAAATGTGTGGCATGTTGATTTGCATCTGAACAGAAGTCTTATTTATTACAAGTCCCAAGTCTGGTTCTAAAGAAGCGAATGGCTGGCGTTGGCAACTTGACATAGTGTCTCAACAGTTGGGGACGGGATAGCTCAGTGGTCAGAGCACTTGCTTTCCCAGGCTAAGCAGTGTGGAGCGTGGTTACCAAGTGGATGGGTGACCGTTTGGGCGCCTTGGCTTCAGTACAGACCCCCAAGCTGTAAAAGGATAAAAGGTAAAGGAGTCCCATAACCTATAAGGTCGTAGGGGAGCGAGGCGTCAGAGACCTCACTTCTCTAGGGCCAGCATATTGAGGGCGGCGCCCATCTCCTCTCCCTCGCTGCTTTACCTTCCCTGACCCTAAAGAGGGCAGGTACCCATTTACAGCTGGGTGAACTGGGGGAACTGTACTGAAGCCAAGGTGCGCAAACGGTCACCCATCCAACTGGTACCTACCCTCTTTAGGGACAGGGGAGGTAAAGCAGTGCAGGAGAGGAGATAGGGGTCGCCCTAAATAATTATACTGGCCCCTGGAGAAGCTGAGATCTCTGATATCTTGCTCGATTCCTAACGACCGCATAGATTATGGTAACAGCTTGACCTTATTTTAACCTACAAATTTGAATACCAAATTAACGAAAGATGCAAAGAACTGGAAACGTCATGTTTAAGATTTGCAAAAACAAAATCTAAGGACGGAGATGTTCGAAAAAGGCCTTACCGGCAAGGGAAACAACTCCCAATGCCTTATGTGCATAACACGCATGCGCAGAGGCAGCTAAAAAAAATAAAATCGCTAAGCTTGCCTCTATTGTCTTATCATAATCACAGTAATAACGCCCAATAACTGACCTATTCTGACTTAACAAGGACACGAGGCACGACCTCAGGAAGGCACGTGGACCTGAAGGTACCATGGTGATGATTATCATCAGCACCAACATTATCATTTAGGGGCTTTAATTGTTGATGATGCTGCAATCAGTTTATGGTTACTTCTGTGAGTCCTCTACGAGTGGACGTAAGTTGAAGCCTGCCCGTTCTTTGATATTGCAATAACATAATACCACTGAGGGCACAATGATTAAAATAAATGCCTAGGGTTTCTGACAAAACTGTCATCCTTTTTGGGAAAAGAACAGCAGATGGATGGTCTTTTGCAAAAGTTTCAATGTACAAAATTATTTCAACTGATGCAGAAAAACTAAAAGGCAGTAAGAGAGCTGTCTTTGCCATTTTTTTTTCAGAAACAAAACTAGTCTCATAGGGTAACAAAGATCTGTGTTGACAGAACACAAAGTTTTTTTTAAAATTTATTTAATGGGAGGTGGATGGTGCTACATGGTGGGAGAGCACAAATTTCATTCTAACGGTTTTGCAGTGACGGTCTAGTGTTTTACAACACCCATCCCAACACACACATTATGTACACATATACACACATGTATGCACACACACAATGCAGACACACATTATGTACACATAAACATGCACAGATGAATGATTATGTACACACACACACACATGTACACACACACACACACAGAGCACACCACAACCCTCATCAAATAAATCTTTTCACTTTTATTTTCATTTCATTTCAGTCTTCATGCCATGAAACAGAAGAAGCCGACAACTGAACCATGGACCAAACCAAAAAACAAAACCAAAGAAAAAACAAACAAAAAAAGGACAAAACGACAAAAACCCAATCAATCATCAACATCACCAATATATCAACTAAAAACAAAATAGCCATACTACAATAACAAAACATAACAACCAGCTGACCACAAACAAGGTGTAAGCAACAACTCCACACCCACTGAAAGACAGACTACAGGTAACTGGCACAAGGAATAAGGATCCAAGTCCTGTGAAAATGATTAACGTGATACTGCATATGAAAAAAACAGATCTTCTGTAGGGTCTGTTACAGGTACCTGGCACAAGGAATAAAGATCTAAGTCCTGTGAAAATGAACAACATACCACAAAAGAGAAAACAAATCTCCTGTGGGGTCTGTTTATAATCATTCCTACTGCTACTCTCTGATGACAGATTATGGCTACCTATACGGCGAGGTACTTGAAAACAGTCATACAGGCAAATGTCTCATTATCCAGTGTGTACAAGTTACAGTCTCACAGTGATTCTCAGGTGGAATGAGTGAGACAGAGTACATGTTCTGGGTGACCCTCAGAGTGTTAAGCTGGGGAACGTCCAACAACGTTCAGCACTGTGCATTTTTATATATATACATATAAATGCGTTGCCATAAAATGGTGCCACCGTTTCTTTTTCTTCTCTTGTCAACTTGCAAAAACGTTTCCCCATACAACCCTTACCGCCCATTCAAAATAGAATGGAGAGGAAAAAAATACAAACTTTTGTGGAGTAAAGAGCCTATGAGGCCAATTATAAGAAGGTATAAGGGTCTTCATTTTGTTTTTTCTCTTTTGTATTAACTTACAAACGTAGTGGGCAAATGTATGATACAAACTCCAACAGAGTATGCCACCCTAAAGAATGGTTAGACAAAAGAAGCAACCAATCTCAAAAACGATGAAATTATGTATGCACTTATGTAATATGAACAAGAATAAAACAAGCACAAATTTACAGAATCTTATGAAAAAAATGATCCCCTCATTTTCTTCTGCACAGACCAAAATTTGTCGAGAATAAGTCAAAGAAGTAGAAATGAAAGTGACCATGGCAGTGTTAGAATAAGTGTGAGAGTAGCAGCAGAAGTAGAAGGGGGAAAAGTAGTAGCAGCTGCAGAAGTAGTCGTAGTAAGAGTACTAGTAGTAGTAGACCTGATGCTAGTAATATCAGTAAGGTCTTCTATCTCACCAACATGTGAAAATGTACAATCCTTTTAAAGTTTATTTCTTGACTGATACACTGTCGAATGTAATTGTGATGTTCAATATTTCCTTTCTGTGGAAAAACCCCCTGCAGAGCACATGTTAAAACACATTAACACAATAGACAATGGTCATATTGTCATATATAACCACAAATAACACACAAGCCGTCAGATCAACCACGCACACACCAGCTTCAAAAGTACTGTTGTATGTATCATGAACAGTCAAAGCACCAGAATATATATATATTTTAACTCACTTCCCCACTTCTATAAGCAAAATGGATTAAAAAACCAAACAAAAAACTGGGCATACACAGGGGCTCAGTCCACAGTATCACAGAACAGAAAACCAAGAGATCTGAAAAAAAAACACCCCACAACAACAAAAGATTGATTATGAATTTTAAATTAATAAATTATCATCTACAAAATACTGACTATGCAGGCGGGCAATCATGGCCTTGAAGTCCACACACAGAATTCACGGTGATTCATCTGCAATTATTTTCAAATAGTTTACAGAACAATTTTTTTTCCAAAGTGGTTACAAAGCACACCAGCTATAGTCTTCACGCTGAATTCTTGGAATTCTGCGTTGGATACACGGAAAAAAAAAAGGCAAATTCACTCGATTCAACTGTGGTAAGTAGTTAGAAGAAGTCACGGCAAGGAGTACTTTGCTGTACATATTTTGTAGTTATCAATGCAATAGAGATTTTTGAATAAAACGAAAGGGACAACAAGAGAGATTGGGGATACATTTCCTGTATGTACACTGCTGGGGGAGGGGTTCCGCCAGGCTCCATTTGCTTATCACACACAGCCTGAAAAATTCAGTGCACAGATCCAACAAACCCTCAAGGTCAGTGAAGTGCCCCTGACCCCTCAAGGTCAGTGAAGTGCCCCTATGACCCCCCAGTTTAGGGCCCCTATGACCCCTCAAGGCTAGTGAAATGCTCCAATGACTCCAGAAGGCCAGCTAAGTACCCCACCGACCCCTCAAGGTCAGCAGAGTGCCTCTGACCCTTCAAGGTCAGTGCAGTGCACCATGGCCCCTCAAGGTCAGTGAAGTACCCCAATGACCCCTCAAGGTCAGCAAAGTGCTCCAATGACCCCTTAAGGTCAGCAAAGTGCCTCTGACCCTTCAAGGTCACTGAAGTACCCCAACGACCCCTCAAGGCATTAAGGGAGAAGTCACCACAGGATGATTCAAAACAACCAAGCCCTAGGGCCACAGACTAGAAACATCCCCAAAGTCGGAATGCAGCTACCTTCATGGTGGGCAAAAATGGTCACATACAAAAAATGTCACCATTGTGTTAACCTCGGATTTCTAGCCAAGGAACCCCTCCCCCACCTCCCCCCGGCCTCCTCAAAGGACTAGAAACAAGTGGTAAAGCTGTGAGCAGAACTCCTGCTAGCGTCTCATTTTTAGTTTCAGTGGTTTTTGTCTCCACTCTTGCTGCAGGGTTGGAATATTCCATTTATATTATACGCAGCATTGGAGTACTTCATTACGATCATGCAATATCAAATCAATCGACTCCACAATATTACACTCTTCAGTTCACAT
This sequence comes from Rapana venosa, assembly GCA_028751875.1. Lineage (NCBI taxonomy): Eukaryota > Metazoa > Mollusca > Gastropoda > Neogastropoda > Muricidae > Rapana > Rapana venosa. The sequence continues at coordinate 6,676,852 of CM054161.1, forward strand.
CATAATACTTAGATACAAGATGACCGACATGCCATTCTCTCTGCATAATCTTAAATTAGCACTGAAATCAAACAGTATCAGCTCTACAAGCACAAACTGATCAACGCCAATCCATCAAATTGATTTCTTCTTCTTCGTCAAACGCTCAGACAGCAACTATTGTTGTCTGTCATACAAGTAAAAATGTGTTGCACTGCCGTTTAACGCCTGACAAGTCAGGCCCAGCACATCCGACATCGCCATGGGTGAGGGTTATACAAATAAAAATTCCCAGCAGCTGGCTCTGTCTTCGCCAGGAACCTTGGACTTGTCACTTGGCTTTGCCTAAGTTACCGCATACCTTCGCTGGGACTGCACTACAACCTATGACACAACGACAACAGTAACTGGCTGTTTTGTCTAATATCACTTGATGTAAAAAGGCGTTAAATTAAAGAAGAACTGGCTGTTTTCCAACCTTACACATCTTTCTTTTTGTTTTTGCTTTTTTTAGTGGGGTTTTTAAAAATTTTCATCTGTGTGTGGACGCAAGCGTATGAAAGTGAATATGTTCAGAAAATGTGTAACATGAGTAAAAATGACATGATAAATTTCTCAGTCATGGAAAGTGTAGTTCTTGGTTATCTGACCACTCACAGTCCTGAAAAAGTTGCTTCCATTCTTAAAGTTGGTGAAAAGGAATCTAGCTTTCACAGAAAATGAATATACACGCACAGATATAGACAATTCACCACAACCTAATTTTACAAAATCTAACACAGAGAGTCACTCCATAATAAACAAACTTTACCTACAAACCCCTTCTTACATAACTCTCACTATCATCCTTAAAAAACAACAACAAAAAAACAACCGTATCACAACACAACATGAATCTGAAATGAACCACACCAAACCAGAAATGACATGGGAAAAAAAAAAGAAGAGAAAAATCATCAGAACCGACACTGGACTACCCACCAACCTGACCTGTGTCTATACTGACACGAGCAACACTGAAGGAAGGATGACACCATGCTACTCTTCCTTTGTTTCTATTCGATGTCCTGAAGAGAACAACCCCCCCCCCCCCCCCCCCCCCCCCACAACAAACAAGAACAAATCCTTCAACCTAAACTAAAAACCAAAACGAACCCGAAGCAAAGCCATCCATGCCCCCCCCCCCCCCCCCCAAATAAAATACAAAAACCCAGGCAAAAAACCCAATACCCCCCCCCCCCCCCCCGAAAAAACCCAACTACAAACAAACAAATAAAAAACACAAACAAAAAAACAAACCCATTCCCTCTATTGAAAAAAAGACGACCAAGATGGTAGGAAAAAAAGACATTCAACATTCAAACAAAGAAACAATTCTTTGAAGTATTCGACTAACTACTCTTGAGACATAAACACAGAAAGAAACCCAAACCACCACAACCCCCCCCCCCCTGTCCAATCCTGTTAATTTGTACAACAAAGCCATTGATAACTGAGGTAACATTTACTCCACAACCCTGAACACAACACAGACTGTAGTCAAGAGGGACACTCACACCCTCGCATCTATAACCTGAATGCCGAGAAAGAAAATATGTATCGCCAAACACAACAAAAGAAAATACCTATCAGAAAAGAAAGAAAATCCATAACACAAACTGCACAAAGAAAGGAAATCTATATCACAAACTGCACAAAGAAAGAAAATACTATCACAACAACTGCACACAAAAAAAAATACATATCACACACTGCCAAAGAAAAAATACATATCACAAACTGCACAAAGAAAGAAACACATATCACAAACTGCACAAAGAAAGAAATTACATAACACAAACTAAATAAATAAAGAAAATATGTATAAAAAACACAAAGAAAATATACACACATCACAAACTACTCAAAGAAAAAAAAACATATATCACACAACACAAAGAAAGAAAATATTAAAAGAGAATATTACAAAGACAGAAAATACACATCACAAAAACACAAACACAGCGGGTTTGTTATAATTATGGCAAAATGAATGCTGCAATCACACACCTGGCTGCAATCAGTCTTCTGGCTATTGTAGGTACATTTCTTTTTTTTAAAGTTGAAAAAAAGAAAGAATGTCAGCGCCCTTTCACAAAATCAAAAGACCCTGCAGTCTTACTGAGAAGGAACATGCATACACGCACGCACACACACCACACACACTCTCACTCATTCAAACACACACACATGCTCACTCACACACAAATACACACACAATCACTCACTCACTCATACACAATGCAAACACTCTAACTAACTCACTCTAGGTTTGTGTGTACATGTGTGTGTGAGAGGGGGGGGGGAGGGAAGCAGTTGGTGTGGTTTTTTTATATTTTTATTTTGTTTTGTCTTCTTTGTTTGTTTTGGTTTGGTTTTTTATTGTTGCTTGTTTGTTTGTGTTATGACGGGTATTTTTATTCAAGATTTTTGAATTATTTGAATTGTATGGTCTCATATTTTTCTGGGTTTTTTGTTTTATTCTAATTCCACATATGCATATGTTATTGATTTTTTTGTTTGATTTGTATAGTTTACCATAGATTAGGGTTTTTTTATTCTATGTCTGCATATACATTATCTTTTTTTTTTTTTTCTCGCTTTTTTTTCTTTCTTTAGATAGATGGCTTGATGAAAAAAAGCAAATGCACTGCTTATTCAATGTACCATCTGAAAATAAAAGTTTGACTTGACTTGACTTGACTTGACTCATTCAAACACATACACACACTCTCTCTCTCACTCACTCACTCAAACACACACTCACTCACTCATACACAACACACCCTCTTTCTCTCTTTTTCACACACACACATTTACAATAAATCGTACAATCACACATTTATAATAAATCGTACAATCACAGCAACGCAGGTACCTACATACATTCAACTTACGACAAATTAATTCACAAGACACGAAAAGAAACATATCATAACCTAACCCCAAAGAGAATTTTTAAAAATCAACCAACCAACCAACCAACCAGCCAGACAACCAAAACTCCTGACACCAAAATAAGCCGCAACCACAACCGCAAACCCTGTGATAAATTCTTCATCCTGATCCAAGCCACACAATAAAACACAACCGCAAATTTGACTTGACTAGCGAGCATGAAGCGTAATAAAAACAAACCCACAGCATTAACTTCCCCATCCATTAAAAACCGTTCGCTTTTCATGTATTAAAAAAAGTACGAAACATGTCAATTCATATATGTCACGAAGAGCATTATTTTTGACAATATTTGTTCTTAATGACAAAACTTCAGATCCAGCGTAATAAACCTAAACACCAACGAATACCAAAGCAATAATATTAAAACGTGATAAATTCAACTGTTTCAATGGGTGGTCTACAAGCGACATCGATGAAGAAGCGAGTCATCCGCAACGATGACTGTTGCTGTGTGGAGCTGAAGCATGATGTGACTGAGACAGGGCAGTGGTAAAAAGCCAGCATAAATCTGCTTTAGTTATCAAAAAACTTATAGAGTGAAAGAAGTGGGTGGTAAGCTTTTAAACTCACACAAACAAACTCCATCGATAAATCAAGAAATAAGTACCGAATAAATGAGAAAATAAGTAAAAAGCCAGCACACATCTGCTTTATATCTTGAAAGAATCATGAGCTTTAAGCACAACAACATCCATCAATACATGAAGAAATAAGGACAGAATAAACCAGCACATGATAAACCAAAAAAATTAGAGAAAGATAGAAGCACAAAATAAATGAACAAAACAAAACAAAAATAACATGAGAAATAAGTACAAAGTAATCTGAGAATAAGCAAGTCAAAGCTTACAGTTTTTATTTCACAATATTTGAGAAAAATAGGGGGAAAAAAATCTGTTGACAATACAAACGTGCAAATTGATTAAGCCGTTGTCCAAATCACAGGTACAGAAATTGATAATTTTAAACATCTTTGCTTAAAAAGAAAAAAAACAACATATCAATCATAAACGAATAAATAACTACATGAATGGAAATGATAGCAAGAAATAAAAGCAAACATAGAAACAAGAAAGATACATCAAAAGACACCCCCCCACACACCTTTCCCCAAAAATAAAAATCTGAAAAATGGAGAAAAAAAACAAACCAAACACCTGCAGCACCTAGCACAATTCATAAACTGAATTGCTGATTATTTACCATTCTTCGCAAGAATTTCTTTTTTAAATCAAAAATAAAAGCACAGAAAGAAGCAACCCCCCCCCCCCCCCCCCCCCCCGCAATAACAACCCCTAACAACAACCCCCCCCCCCCCCCCCCTAACCAAAAACAAAACCCAACGCAACCCAACACAGCAAAAAACCCTACCAAAATCTTGAAACAACCAAAATTACTAGAAAAAGATAACAGGAAAAAACCACACCAAACCCATACAAAATCAACAGCAATACTGAGACACATCACAACAAGGTTTTCGTAAACACACACCAAAAAAAAAAGAAACAAACACAACATGAAAACACACCAAACACATTAAGTTAACACGAGTGCCTATTCCATTATCCTCAAAACAACAGCACACAGCAGTCAGTTTCCATTCCCCACTTTTAGCTCCTCTCAGCTGCTATCCATCCCATCCCAGCTGGTGCTACTGCTAGTTACAGCAGGAACTGACCACACTTGGACTTGGTAAAAGGAAGGGGCGCGCTAATTCTAGCACTGGACCCTGGACACTTGACTGGGTTATGCTGGATTTGTGTGCTGTGAAACAACAGAAAACCCCCCAACTAAACCCCAGAGCTAAATTCACAACAGAAAGATAACAAACACAACATCACCAAACAAAACCAAACACAAAACTTGCGTAAATCAGAATCGGGACAGCATGGCTGAAGAGAATCGAACCCTGTACACGCACAAAGCTTTTTCCACAGCACTAGAACCAAGGCAAAGCATCAGCCGGGAAGAGAACCTGCATCCCACTTCCAACACACACAGCACCTGCAGTTTCCACAGGTACGCAAATCATCACTACCTTCATCTACTAACATCGTCATCATCATCATCATCAGTTCTGTGACCTGAACGATCATTTTTTTGAGGTAACACAAGGGATGGAGTATTGACAGATTTAACCGTTACCCTACAGGTAACCTGCTACAGGGTAACCAACCATCTACTAGCCCTTCCCTCCATATCACCCACTACTGGGTTATGGTAGCATACAATGCACATGTACTGGGAAAGAGCTGTTCTTTGGGCTGGGATAGCTCAGTGGTCAGAGCACTCGCTTTCCCCCAGCCAAGATTAAACAGCATTGAGCATGGTTACCAGCTGGATGGGTGACTGTTTGCGTGCCTTGGCTTCAGTACAGTCCCCCCGAGTTGTAAATGGGTACCTGCCTCTTTTAGGGTCAGGGAAGGTAAAGCAATGAGGGAGAGGAGATGGGCGCCGCCCTCAATATGCTGGCCCTTGAGAAGATGAGGTCTCTGACGCCTCGCTCCCCTACAACCTTAAAGGTTATGGGACACCTTTACCTTAGGGACAGTGTATTACCCAGCCTGGTCAGTTTCCAAGTGTTCTAGTGCATAAGCACAGCCATGTCCAGTCTTTGAACGTTCTCTGTCCACAACTCTTCTTCTTCTGCGTCTTCCTCTCTCCAAGTGTCCCCTCAAGTGCAGTCGTGGCACAAGAACTGTGACGTGTATTGTGTGACCAAACCACAATAGCTCTTTCCTTAGTATTCTACTCACATGCCGGCCAAAAAATGAAATATTGTACAATATCAGGGAAATGTTATCATGGTGCTGCTGTACAAGAACTCGACTGTTGTTATTGGTCATTACAATCATTATCTGTATAAACGCTTCAGACTGGTTAGTATATATATATAAAAAACACGAAACAGGCTAACATCTACTAAAAAAACATATCATACATAAACCCTGGCTGTATCTACACGCAGATAAAAATCTATACTCCACGGGAGACTAGACACATCACTTTTTCCTTCTGAGAAGTTTCAATCTAAAAAACCCACACAAATTGTAAAAGATGGAGAGAGACACATGAAGGTAGCTCTTAGACATTCACTTTCCTGAATAACGCGCTGCAACAGTACTGTGATACTTGTACAAGGACCCAAAGAAGAAAGAGAGGGATGGAATCGTTTGTTAGAAATCTTTGTTCGTACGCTGATAACAACGAAGTATACACTTTACTTTTGAACTAAAAAAGAAGAAGAAAAAACCAAAATTTAAAATGAAACGAAGCAGGTTCAATCCAAACCAGTCTTGTTGTTTATAGCTGAATAAGGGAGAGAGGGTAAAAGAAAAGTTAAACATTACAAAACCGAAAAAAACAAATAAGATTTTAATATACATATAAAAAGAATATCTTACAACGAAACTTTTAGAATGTAGTTCCCCCCCCCCCCCCCCCCCCCAACAAAAGTTATTCTTGAGACAAGCTTACAGCCAGTACAATGGAGCCTGACAGTCAGTCAGTCACCTGCAGAAGAGGAGTCTCCTGTCAATGTTATTTACAATTTTACGCTTGCCTACCTGTCGTTCTTATGAGACTAGATGACAGGGAGTCCCTATATTCTATTCTGGAACACAAAATCGTATTGATCAGTGTTTTGAATCCAGAGGAAAAGCAAGCACTAGGAGAGACTTGAAGAAAACACTCGGTGAACATCCTCATTTTTGACAGGAATAGCCAACCCCCCCCCCCCCCCCCCCAAAAAAAAAAAAAAAAAAAAAAATTTACACAGTAATTTATTGCTCCTTTCAACAACACTCCCTACTTAAGTCATATCAAATTACCGTGTGTGTGTGTGTGTGTGTTGTGCGTGTGTGTGCGTGTGTGTGTGTGTCTATATATATATAGACACACATGTGTCTATATATATAGACACACACACAGATATAAGTATGTTGATGTATGTAGGTATCAGTATACGTGTGTGTAGAATGAGTTTAGATGACATCAGATCTATTGAGTTTTATGGAAACAGGAGTCATATAATTTTCTGTTCATGAACATAACATTAACAGTTGATCTGAGCTAACTTTACGTAAGAAAGGAAAGCAAAACGTTTAAAGAATATCATTGACGGACATGAAATTTTATGTACAAAACAGCATCAACACTTATTTATACACATTATCTACAATTCGAAACCTTCGACGGTCAAGTGACTATAATTCTCCATGTTTGACCCAGCACTTATTATGTACAAAAGACAACAATAATTATCATAAGTCACGATGAACTGTGTGTGTGTGTTCGTTTTGTACAATCTTTATATTTCTTTAGGTTGGTCCTGGCAGATTTGGTGTTGATGTGTGTATGTGTGTGTGATTGTGTGTGAGTGTGCACACACGTATAAATATCATTATATGAGTGAATAAATACATAAACCAGTCTCCAAACATACACGTCAGCACAAGGTAGAACTAGAAGCGTGCATGAGTGCGCGTGTGCATGCATGTACATACGTGCACGCGCATGTTTGTAGCGAGAGACGCGTTCAAAGGCTGAACTATCCTCACACAGGCAGAGAATGAACGAAAGGCGGTGCAGAAAGACATCAGGAGGGCAGCTTGCTAGGCTAGGTCATGTGACAGCTTCCTAGGTCACATGACAGCTTCCCTAGGTCATGTGACAGCTTCCTAGGTCACATGACAGCTTCCCTAGGTCACGTGACAGCTTCCCTAGGTCACATGACAGCTTCCCTAGGTCACATGACAGCTTTCCTAGGTCAGGTGGCATCTTCCTAGGTCAGGTGACAGCTTTCCCAGGTCATGTGACAGCTTCCCAGGTCACATGACAGCTTTCCTAGGTCAGAAGACAGCTTTCTAGGTCAGACAACAGCTTCCTAGGTCATGCAGCAACTTGCAAGATCATGTGACAACTAGCCAGGTCGCCTGATGGTTTGCCATGTCGTGCAACAACTGTCAAGGTCATATGACAGCTTCCTAGGTCACACAACGACTCCTGAATCACATGACAGCTTGCAAAGTCAGGCGACAGCTTCCTAGGTCATGTGGACAACTCCTAAGTCACATGACAGCGTGCTAGGTCACATCACACAGCTTGCACGGTCACAAAACAGCTTGCTGGGTCACACGATCGCCGCACGACCAATGAGAGGACAGGTTAACACAAGACGAAAGCTGGCAACAGTTTGGGGTTTTTTTTTGGGGGGTTGTTTTGTTTTTTGCTTTTTGTCCCTTCACCGCTTCTGCTTTAAACACAGGAAGCTAAGCTGGTCGAGAGATGACAAGAGAGAGAGAGAGAGAGCGAGCGAGCAAGAGAGAAAGAGAGAGAGTTAGTTGTCTTTCTTTTTTAGCTGACGAGGTAAGGGGTCATGTGATCACTGGTCACTGACAGCGGGCAGCGCCCAGCAGATGGAAGAGCGGTCGGCGCTCGTGGTGACGAAGGCCAGCTGGTTCGGATGCCAGCGACCTTGGATGACCTTGTCCTTGTGCTCCCCGACCACCACACTGGGCAGAGGTCGCAGGAGGTCGCCTGTTCGGGGGTGAAAGTAGGGTAGGGAGGTGTCAATAACGAGCGGGGGTGGTGAACAGTTGGATTATTAACTGTGTAGATGATGATGATGATGATGATGATGATGATGATAATAATGATGATGATAACAACAACAATGAAATGATAATAATACACATAATACCGCTGCTGCTGCTACTACTGCTGCTATTACTACTACTACTACTACTACTGAAATAATAATAATAATAAAAATAATAATAATAGAATAATGATGATGATGTGGTGATGATGATGATAATAATGATGATGATGAAGATGGTGATGATAATAACAATGATAATAAAAAATGATATAGAGAATTTCTAAAAATGTTGAATCTTGTAAAGCAAACAAATCAAAAACTCTTGCAATTCAAAATTATTCATGCGTGTGCGACCATTCACAAACAAGATCACCAAACAGATCTGTATTTATAGTCATTCTGTTATTTTCTTCTTTTGTGCTTCAGAGGGGTCTTTAGCATTGATAATGATGGAAGTGTTCAACAAAGATACAAAATTGTTGTTTGTCTGTTACATAATAATGGCTTCAAGATGCATGTACACACACACATACACACACACACCAACACCACTACCATTTCAAACACCAACCCCCCACACATACACACCAACCCCCACCACCACCATACCTACCACCACCAACCACCACGACCACACCACCACCACCACACACCTTACCCCCACACCTCTCCCCCAACATGCCATCCCCCCACCCACACCATCCCCCACCCACACCCACCACCCCACCCACACCCCTCCAAACCCCCACCCCACCTACACCCCCCCCACCCCACCTACACCCCCCCCACCTACACCACCCCACCCACCCACCAACCTACCCCCCCCCCCCCAAACCCCCCCCCCCCCCCCCCCCCCCCCCCCCCCGAACCCACACCACCCCACCTACACCCCCCCCCCCCCCCCCCAAACCCTCCCCCCCACCCCCTACCACCCCTCACCCCCCCCCACCCACCCCACTCCACCCCAACCTCCCCCCCCCACACCCCCCCCCCCCCCCCCCAACCACCCACCCCCACCCCCCCCCCCCCCCCCCCAAACCCCCCAACCCCCCCCCCCACCCCACCCCCCCCCAACCCCCCCCCCCCTCAACCCCCCCCATCCCCCCCCCCCCCCAAACCCCCTCCCCAACCACCCCACACCCAACAACAACACAACACGGACCGTGTAAGTCGGTCAGCACGATCTTGCGGTCGTAGGCCACGGTGAGCAGGTAGAAGGCGTTCATGGAGAAGCGGGCCGAGCGGCACTCGCTGGCGTGGGGCGTGAAGCTCTGCACCGCCTTGGCCCCGCGGATGTCGTACAACATCACCACCCCGTCCTCGTGGCCCGAGGCCATCAGCCGCCCAGAGGGGTCCACACACACCGAGGCGAAGGGGCTGCCTGGATAGAAAGAGTGACGATGATGATGGTGGTGATGGTGGTGGTGTGTGTGTGTGGTGGTGTGGTGATGATGGTGTGATGGTGGTGTGGTGATGATGGTGTGATGGTGGTGTGGTGATGATGGTCATCATTGTGAAAGGTTGGCGTACATGAGACAGATGCAACCGGGACAAGAATGGTACGATGATGTTCATGTGAAAGGTTGACATACACAGAGACTGGGGATAAGAATGGTACAATGATGTTCATGTTCATGTGAAAGGTTGATGTACACAGACAGAGGCAACTGGGACAAGAACGGTATGATGATGTTCATGTGAAAGGTTGACGTACACAGACAGAGGCGAAGGGGCTGCCTGGAAAGAGCGACGTTGATGATGATGGTGTGATGATGGTGATGGTGTCATGTGAAAGGTTGATGTACACAGATAGAGGCGAAGGGGCTGCCTGGAAAGAGTGATGATGATGGTGGTGGTGTGATGATGGTGGTGTGATGTGAAAAGTTGACGTACACAGACAGAGGCAAAGGGGCTGCCTGGAAAGAGTGATGATGATGGTGGTGGTGTGATGATGGTGGTGTGATGTGAAAGGTTGATGTACACAGACAGAGGTGAAGGGGCTGCCTGGAAAGAGTGACGATGATGGTGTTCATGTGACAGGTTGACATACACAGAGACAGAGGCAACCGGGGACAAGAATGATGTGATGATGATGTAATGTGAAAGGTTGACATACACAGACAGAGGTGAAGGGGCTGCCTGGAAAGAGTGACGACGATGATGATGGTGTGTGAACACACACGTGCATGCGCACACACACACTCTAGTGTGTGATGACAGTGTGTGCATGTGTTTGAGTGTGTGTGCGTGCGTGCGTGTGTGTGTGTGTGCGTGATGACAGTGTGTGTGTGTGCTTGATGACAGTGTGTGTATGTGCTTGATGACAGCGTGTGTGTGTGCTTGATGACAGTGTGTGTGTGTGTGCATGATGACTGTGTGTGGGTGTATGTGTGTGCGTGATGACAGTGTGTGTGTGTATGTGTGTGAGTGTGTGTGGGTATGTGTTTGTGTGGCACTGCTTTTCAATGCCTCTGTTTAGTTTCCCAGCCAAAGTTCATGACTGGCAGCTGGCAGGGCGTGGATATAAATAAACAGGGCAAAAGGAAAGGCAGCACTAGTGGCTTGCAGCTGTAGCCGTGTTCAGCCGTAAATTACCCTTGTGTCTTTCACACATCCTCTTGCACAGTGAATTGTTTAAAAACGACAAGCAAAGCACTCTTTAAAATGAGCTTTAAACGAGCTTTCTTTTGACTCCAAACTCCATGTACTTTCTTTCATACTGGTTGATGTGACAGCAGTTCAAACAGACATGAAGATAAACAAGAGAGGTACAGGCAAAAACACAATCACAAAAAACAGATATTTCTAACTCTCTCTCTAAAAAAGCAGCTCTTTATATTATATAAACAATGAACATAGAGAAAACACAGAATATGTCTGCATGCAGACTAACCTTTTTGGGGGGCTGTTACATTGAACCTGTTGGCAGAACGAGGCCATAAATAAACACACCGTAGCGGCTACCGGCTACCGCGCGCGGCCAGCGGTGTGAGAGGCAGGGTGATGGAGAGTGTGGGGAGAGAGTCTGCCGCAGTCATTAGTGTCAGCTTTCTGACTTCTCTATAAACACTCCTGCTGGTCAGGCGTTACAGCACGTACACAGTCTACTGTTTCATCAGCTTTTAGCGGTATCCTTGCTACAGCTGGTTTGTTCATGAACCAATTCCAGTACAGCTCATAATTATAGCCCCGAGAACACAGTAGAAAACAGATGTCTTGTCAGTATCCTACACTGTCATCAGACAAAGATACCTCACAAACGGCTCAAGTTTTTATTTCACTGATGTTTCTGATACTATACAAAAAGCATTTTCTGATCCTGTTAAGAAATTGTTGTGATCAAATGTTTATCTACTTATCAGTTCTGTGTTGTGTAAAAAAGAACAAATTGCACACAGGCCTACACTTTGACATCAAAGCAACACCCAAAAAAAAAAGCGGAAAGAAAACACACACACACACAAAACAGATGACAAAATTGACAAAACTGCATATACACGGGAACTAGATTTTTTAAAAAGCGCATGAGTGCTTATTCCATTATCCTTGAAGTAAAAGAATAAGCAAAATAAATAAACACACACACATGAGCGCACGTGCATACACACACATACACACACAAGCAGACAAACATACATACACACACAAAATGGCATAAATAAATGTACACATACCCAATACTCACACAAACGCGCGCACACACACTCATACATGCGCGCGTGTGCACACCACACACATGTAACTACAAGAAGATGCGCATGGCACACATGTGCTTGAGATAACTAACAACTTGAAACTGACACACAGCCAGGAAGCACCTGGCACATGTAGGTGCTGTGGCCGATCACACACACACACACACACACACGTTTACACATGCATACACGGGCACATACGCATACACTCACGCATACATGTGTGCGCGAACACACACCATGCGCAAACGTACACACGCGCGTGCCCACGCACGCACGCACACACACACACACACGCATGCATGCATGGACACACACGCACTCACACAAAGTGATCTCTCCCCCCCCCCCCCCTCTATCTCGTATTCAGTCTCCTATTTTAGGGTTGTCTGGTATCTCTTTAAGTGGAAAGATGTTAAAATTGAAGACTTACTTACTTACACACACACACACACTCACAGAAAACACAACTCAGCCCTTCGTCTCTTGGGAGACACCGTGTTTGTAAAAAAAAAAAAGTTTAAAATTAGTTAACCAAAGTAGCGGTACAACCATCACCACAAACAAGTAAAGCAGGTATTAAAGTTTTGTTCACTAAAGTATGAGTACTGTAAAAATCAAGTAGGACATCCAGCAGCGAATGATAAATAAGCCTTTCAAATAAAAATTCGCCCAGTCGCTAATAGACAGCAAAGAAGGAATGTGTGCTGGCACCGCGAGACGCTGGACTTGGACCCCTGACCGCGCGGTGCCTAGATAGCAGCCAGATGGTATTTAGGTTACGGAGCGAAAGTTCCAGCCGCAAACTAAAGAGTCAGGTTTTTCCTGTTTTGAGCAGCCGTGGTGGGTATGTGTGTGTGCGTGATGACAGTGTGTGTGTGTGTGTGTGTGCTTGTGTGTGTGTACATGTGCCTGCGTGTGCGTGTGTGTGTATGTATGTATGAGTGTGTGTGTATGTGTGAGTGCATGTGTGTGCGCATGCATGTGTATGCCTTTCTGACTTTGTGTGTGCGTGCGCGGATGCATGAATGCATGCGTGGATGCATGTGTTACCTGAAGGACTGGGCACCACAGTGATGGCGGTGGAAGCTCTAAGGTCCCAGAACCGGGCCGTCTTGTCCTGCGATCCGCTCAGAAACATGCAGCCACCCCACGTGTGCAGAGAGTACACATGGCCTGGTGACCCAGCCACACACAGATCACATCAACATCATACAGATATATGATAACAACGATGATGGTGATGATAGTTTACATGATGATGATGTGATGATGATGTGTTGATGATGATATAATGGTGATGATGATGATAATGATGATGATGATGATGATAATGATGGTTGGGCATTGATAGCATATTGTTATTTCTAAGGCTCAAAGCACATGCTAAGTTATTTGAAATGGACACCAAAGGACTATACATTTTGTACACTCACCCCTCTCCCTTACACACACACACACACAAACACACTCACGCACTTCTACACACACAACACCCCCACTGTCTATCGCTCTCTATCACACACACACTCCCCTCACTCACATCACTGCTTATTCAATGTACCATCTGAAAATAAAAGTTTGACTTTGACTCACTCACTCACTGTCACAAAAACACACAACACACTCCATCTAATATCACTAATAGTGAACAGGCGTAAAATAGAAGAACGAACTAACACCTCCGTCCCCCCACACACACACACAACCCCCCGCCCCCACCCCACACACACATACACCCCACCCACCCCCACCCACCCACAGTCCTACAACATCAAAACCACCAGCAAACCCCAGTACACACACACACACACACACACACACACACAAAACCTCGGATGAGACTATAAACCGAGGCCCCGTGTGTGAACGCATGCAGAACATCTTGTGCACACGTTAAATCCTGTTCCGCTTTTTGGACGAGTAGGCCATTGTGTGCCGGTAGGGACAGATGACACAATTTACAAAACCGCATACACACGGGGACTGGATGTAGAAAACCACATGATTGCTTATTCCATTATCCTCGATATCAAAGAATAAATAAAATAAACACATAATATAATACCCCCCCACACACACACATAAACACACCCACACTCACCCCCCCACACCCACCCCACCAACCCACCCACCCACCCATACTTCTACAACATCAAAACCAACAGCAAACCCCAGTACACACACACACACCACACCTACACACAACACACACACACAGCATCACACACACAACACACACACCATCACACACACACACACACACATCACACACACATCACACACATCACTCACACACAACATCACACACAAACACACACACACCATCACACACAACACACCCATCCCCCCTCCCCCCCACACACACAACATACACATACAACACTCACACCATCACACACAACACACACACACACATCACACACACAACATCACACACACACACACATACACACAACAACACACACACACACAACACATCACACACACAACATCACACACTCACACACAACCATCACACACACCACATGGTCAATACACCTTGAGTGAACAGACTTAAATAAAAGAAAGAACACACACACACACACATACACACACAACAACACACACCACACAACATCACACACAGACACACACAACACACACACAACACACACAACATCACACAGACACAACATCACACAGACACAACACACACAACAAACATACACACACATCACACACACACAACAACACACACACACGACACACACACCATTACACACACACACAACATCACACACACACACACAACATCACACACAACAACACACCAACACTCACAACATCACACACACAACATCACACACACACAAACATCACACACACACACAACATCACACACACACAACATCCCCCACACACACACAACATCACACACACACACACACACACAACATCCCCCCCCCCCCCCCCCCCCCCCCCCCCACACGTACACCACACACACAACACTCACACAACACACAACATCCCCCCCCCCCCCCCCCCCCCCCACACACAACATCCCCCCCCCCACACTCACAACATCCCCCCCCCCCCCCCCCCACACACAACATCCCCCCCCACCACACAACATCCCCCCCCCCCCCCCCCCCCCCCCCCCCCCCCCACACAAAACCACAAACACCCACACAGAAACCCCAAGAACACCGCTCACCACTGTGGCCCGTCAAGGAACGTATGGGCGTGCCCGTCTCGCAGTCTGTGGCGTAGATTTTGCAGTCGCCGGCCCCCCCGCTGATCAGCAGCGACATGCGGTTGGTCATGTCCTGCATGAAGACCACGTCACGCACCGTGCCATCGTGGAACGACAACTCCATGCCCGGACCTGCGTCGTGACGGTATAGTAGTAGTATTGCTTTCATTATGGTTTAGAATCAAGACGACCGTCTTTTAACCTCTTCACTGCCCAGTGCAGGTGCATGCACCCTATATGCCCGGGGAATCGAATTCTCATGTACTGCTTGTTATGTTCGTGTCCCTCTTACTCGGAAATTATTGAATGGATAATCCTGATAGTTTGCCCAATGACAGTATCTATCTATCTGTCCCGTAGTCTGCCGACCGTGGGGGCACCCTCAAAGACTCAGCAACCAGTTCCCTCCATTCCTCTCTCTGTTCTGCCTTTCTCAGGGTATTGTTGAGTTCTAGGCCTGTCCATTCGCTGAATGGAATGACAGTATATATAATAATAATAATAATAATGTATGGAATTTATATAGCGCTGAATCTTGTAAAGCAACAAATCAAAGCGCTCAGATGACATTTTTTTTTGGTTTTAAATGTATGCATGTGTATGTGGTTTTGTAAATTTTGTCATCTGTTCCCACCGGCACACAATGGCCTACTCTTTCAAATAGCAGAAGAGGATTTAACCTGTGCGCAAGATGTTCTGCATGTGTTCGCACCACGGGGCCTCGGTTTATAGTCTCATCCGATATATATATATCGTAGATTGCTTTGAGGCAAGCTCAAATTAGTTAGCATGATATTTCACTACGAAAATATTTTTAAAATGTAAAATATTGACACAAAATACACTTTCTTCATCACCACTGTCATTCTGAGTACCCCCCCCATCTCGATAACGTCAAACATAAGACCAGGCCATATCTCAGTGATTAAAAAAAAAAGCACTATCTCCTGAATCATACAGGATTGTTTTCATCACTGTCAGGTATATCTTTAAGTTTTATTTGCCACTTTTTCCACTGTGTAAAGTTATTGATACCTTCAACAAGAAGTGTCAGCCATTTTGAACAAGAACTGCCCAAGCAGTCATGCATATTAACACAAAATATAAGCTAAAGAACAATCGTTTTTGCAACGATTTTTGCAGCTGGATGTTGCCAAGCAACAGGAGAGTGATCTCCGCTAGTTTTGGAGTTCTTTCCCTTTAACTGTAGTCAAGGAAGCTGGCTTGTTTACCTCGGTTCGAAACCCCGGACATTTTCTGGGTTGTAGGCGAATAGAGTGCACATTTAGCCCCGGAAAAATCCAGGGTGGGGCAGTCTAGTGGTTATTACTGGTTGGTGCATTGAGGACAATGCTGGGAGGGTGAAGGACTTGTTTATCCGTAGCATTTTTATTGTGGTTACTTTTATCTACTCCCAATCACATACATGTGTACACACATACACACACATACACACACATATACAAACATAAACACACAACCTACCCACCACCTCCTTCACCAAAAAACACACACACAAAACCTCTCTCCTCTTCTCTCCACACACACACACACACTCATGCACACACGCACCCACACATTTAAGCACACAACCTCTCTCCTCTCCTCCACATACATGCATGCACACACACACACTCACTCACTCACTTACTCTAATAGAAGGAAGGTGGCAGGATGGTTAAGACATTTGCCTGCCAACAAGTAACCCATGAGGTTGTGGGTTCGATTCCCAGCCTTGCCCTTTCTTCCCAGTTTGACACACACAAAAATCGAACTGAATGTCAAAGTCCTTCGGATGAGAATATAAACCGAAGCCCCTGTGTTCGAACGCATGCAGAACATCTTGCGCACACGTTAAATTCTGTTATACTTTTCGAAAGAGTAGGTCATTGTGTGCCAGTGGAAACAGATGACAAAATTGACAAAACCGCATACACACAGGGACTGGATGTAAAAAAGCACATGAGCGCTTATTCCATAATAATAATAATGTATGGAATTATCCTCGATATAAAAGAATAAATAAATAAATAAAATAAAACTCTCTCTCACACACACACACACACACGTGCGCATGCATGCACCCACTCACTCTCCCCCCAAACACACACACATACAAACAACCTTTCCAACCCACCACCCCACCCACCTCCCAACCCCCCCCCCAACCCCCCCACAAACCCAACACCCCCCAACAACCCCCACACACTCACCCTCGGTGCTGAGCGTGTCGGTGTTGAAGTGGGTCAGGCGGATGGTTTTGTCGTTGGAGCCGGAGGCCAGGAGGTCTCCGGAGGTGTTCCAGGCGGTGCAGTAGATGGAGCCCTTGTGGTGCTTCATCAGCTTGTGCACCACGCTGGCCTCGTGTGCCACGTGCTCCTCCCTGCACAACCAGTCACCCAGTCCCCGCGCGTGAGTGAGTGTGAGTGTGATATCTTCAGTCTAACGTCTATTCACGTTTTTAGTGATTTTAGACAGAAAAAAGTAAATCTAAACCAGAGAACGCAAACAATAATAGAAAAGTGTCAGATAACGGTTTTTTGTTGTTTTCATTTTGTGTGTGTGTGTGTGTGTGTGTGTGGTTTTGTTTTTTGTTGTTGTTGGGAAGGGTTTGGGGGGGGGGGGGGGGGGGGGGGGGGGAGGGGTGCGTTTGGGAATGTATGGCACTGATCTGGCAGGGTGTAATTTCCTTTCATATATGTATATGTGATGGATGCTACACTCTTTTTTTTCTTTTTGTGTGTGTTGAGGGTACTGAGCTGGTAGAGGGTGTAACTTCCTTCCATACATGTGCGCTTTGATTTGTCTTTGCAAGATATAGCGCTATATAAGTTCCATTTATTATTATTATTATTATTATTATTATATGTGACAGATGCTATACTTTTTTTAATTGTATTTTATTTTTTGAGTAAGGGTACTGATCTGGTTGTGTGTGTGTGACTTCTTTGTATATGTACATAATATTGACAGACGCTATAGCCGGGTGGTTAGACAGTTTGACTTCAATCCCATGAGTCCATGAAGTCGAGGGTTCGAATCTCGGCAGCGTCTGGTGAATTAAGGGTGGGGATTTTTTACGATCTTCCAGGTCAACTTCAGGTGCAGACTTGCCAGTGCCTTTACTCTCCTTGTGAACAAACACATGCAGAATATCAAATTTGTATGTTTAAGATCCCATAATTCATGCCAGCATTCGATGGGTGACAGAAACACGAACATACCCAGCATACATCCCCGAAGTCGGAATGTGGCTACCTTCATGGTGGGCAAACACGGTCACATACACAAACTCACCACTGGGGAACCTTGAAACTCTAGCTGAGGAAGACCAAAAAAAAAAAGTGCACTTGCTCTCACTACCGCACACACATGGGGACTGGATGTAAAAAAGCACATAAGTGCTTATTCCATTATCCTCGATATAAAAGAATAAAAAAAATTTACAAAAAATATATATATATATAAAAACTACAAACACAACTGTTTTCGCCAAGCAGCCTCAATTCCACTATCATTTTCAGGTATCGTAAATCACAAATTTACAAGCTCCTTCACAATATAAGCCACACCACCCCTAACTTCTGAAAAAAACAAAATGTCAAAGAAAAAACACAAAAGCTATGCTAACAATTACACAAGCTGCACCAAAAACATCTTGCGCACACGTTATAACCAGTTTCCCTTTTCAGAAGAGTAGGCCATTGTGTGCTGGTGGGAACAGATGACAAAACATACAAAACTGCATACACACGGGGAATGGATGTAAAAAAAGCACATGAGCGCTTATTCCGTTATCCTCGAAATAAAAATAAAAATTAAATAAACGAAAAAATCAATGATAAATAAATAAATGAACATCAGTTGATAAACGGTATTAATTCTGTTACGTCTTTATCAAACAAACAGCGTTTTACAACACATCCCCGAAGCCAGAATGTGGCAACCTCAAAGGTGGGAGGGGGGGATGGGAGGAGGGACAAAAACGGTCGCATACACAAAAATCACACCTTCACTGAACCTCGCAGCTGTAGCTGAGGAACGAACAAAACAAAAAAACCAACAACAAAACCCCCAAAATCTAAGCTACCACAGCACTCACAAACATTCTAAGCTACCACAGTACTCACAAAAATCCTAAGCTACCACAGTACTCACAAAAATCCTAAGCTACCACAGTGCTGACAAAAATCCTAAACTACCACAGTACTGACAAAAATCCTAAGCTACCACAGTACTCACAAAAATCTATACTACCACAGTACTCGCAAAAATCCTAAGCTACCACAGTACTCACAAAAATCTATACTACCACAGTACTCGCAAAAATCCTAAGCTACCACAGTACTCACAAAAATCCTAAGCTACCACAGTACTCACAAAAATCCTAAGCTACCACAGTACTCACAAAAATCCTAAGCTACCACAGTACTGACAAAAATCCTAAGCTACCACAGTGTTCACAAAAACCCTAAGCTACCACCGTACTCACAAAAACCCTAAGCTACCACAGTACTGACAAAAATCCTAAGCTACCACAGTACTCACAAAAATCCTAAGCTACCACAGTACTCGCAAAAAATCCTAAGCTACCACAGTACTCACACAAATCCTAAGCTACCACAGTACTCACAAAAATCTATACTACCACAGTACTCACACAAATCCTAAGCTACCACAGTACTCACATAAATCCTAAGCTACCACAGTACTCACATAAATCCTAAGCTACCACAGTACTCACACAAATCCTAAGCTACCACAGTACTCACATAAATCCTAAGCTACCACAGTACTCACAAAAATCCTAAGCTACCACAGTACTGACACAAATCCTAAGCTACCACAGTACTCACAAACATCCTAAGCTACCACAGTACTCACAAAAAATCTAAGCTACCACAGTACTCACAAAAATGAAACTACAACAGTACTGACAAAAATCCTAAGCTACCACAGTACTGACAAAAATCCTAAGCTTCCACACTACTCACAAAAACCCTAAGCTACCACAGTGCTCACAAAGCTACCACAGTACTCACACAAATCCTAAGCTACCACAGTACTCACAAAGCTACCACAGTACTCACAAAGCTACCACAGTACTCACAAAGCTACCACAGTGCTCACAAAGCTACCACAGTACTCACAAAAATCCTAAGCTACCACAGTACTCACAAAGCTACCACAGTGCTCACAAAGCTACCACAGTACTCACAAAAATCCTAAGCTACCACAGTACTCACAAAAATGAAACTACCACAGAAACTGCCACAGTACTCACAAAAATGAAACTACCACAGTACTCACAAAAATCCTAAGCTACCACAGTACTCACAATAATCCTAAGCTACCACACTACTGACAAAAATCCTAAGCTACCACACTACTCACAAGCTACCACAACGCCCAGCACTGACCTGAGGTTAGCGATGTGGGGGAAGGAGCAGATGCGCAAGGTTTTGGAGTTGCTGCCCACGGCGTAGAAGTTTCCGGTGGGGTGGAAGGCCACGGTGCGGATGGCCTGCATATCCTCCATTGATGTCACCTGCACGAAGCGCGGCTTGCCCCCGCCCCCCTGAAAGCAGATGCGGTGACATGCAGCAACTCACAGTGATTTTTATGCCTAGACACACACACACATGTACGTGCACGTGCACACACACACACACACACCGCACACATACACACACACAGGTCCAGCATGTGGACAAAAAAACTCGAACAGTCTTAGGTTCAATTCCACCCCAACTCCCTCTCTCTCTCTCTCTCTCTCTCTCTCTCTCTCTCTCTCTCTCTCTCCTCTCTCTCTCTCTCTCTATGTGTTTTGTATTGTTTTCTATGCAATTCTGTCATTATGCACATTTTTTCCTTATTATTTATTTCTTCTTTTTTTTCCCCGAGGGCTGGATGTAAAAAAGCAATGTAATGCTTAATCTATTACCCTCTGAAAAATAAAAATTGTTCAAAATTGTTCTCTCTCTCTCTCTCTCTTTCTTTTCTTTCTTTCTTTCTCTTATATATCCCTAAGGGCAGGACTGATTGTAAAAAAAGCACATGGGTGCTTATTCATTATTCTCGAAATAAAAGAATTTGTCACTGTCATTGTCACATGTACGCACACGCGTGCACACACACACACACAGAAGTTCACACATACACTCACTCACTCCCTCACTCACACACACACAGGTGTTTACACACACACATACAGATGTTTACACACAAACATACAATGATACACACACACACACACATACACTCACACATATATATACACACACTCACTCACACTTTCTCCTTCAGATGAGACTATAAACCAAAATCCCGTGTGCGTACACACGCAGATATCTTGCGCACACTTTAAAATCCTGTTCCGCTTGATGTAAGAGTAGGCCATTGTGTGCCGGTGGGAACAGAAGACAATTTACAAAACCGCATACACATGGGGACAGGATGTAAAAAAGCACATAAGTGCTTATTCCATTATCCTCGACATAAAAGAATAAATTTTTTAAAAATTTAAAAAATTAACACACACATATACACACACACACACTTACACACTCATACATATACACACACACATACACACTCACTCTTTCCTCTCCTGTTAACAATTTATTGTAGTTAGTCCCTCTTCATCCCCCTCTATTTTTTATGTGTAGTTAGTCCCTCTTCACCCCCCTCTATTTTTTATGTTTTCTTGCAATCCCCTCCTCTCTCTCTCTCTCTCTCTCTCATCTCTCTCTCTCTCTCTCTCTCTCTCTCTCTCTCTCTCTCGGGGTACAGGATAGTTTGAACATTACGCTCGCAATCTGACCAGCCGGGTTCGAATCCCATTCAAGGGGATATTTTCCCCTGGAGCTAACATCAGTGCAGACTCCACTCTCCCCAAAAGTCTTTCGGATGAGACTATAAACTGAGGTCCCGTGTGCAACATCTTGTGCACACATTAAATCCTGTTCCACTTTTCGTAAGAGTAGGCCATTGTGTGCCGGTGGGAACAGATGACAGAATTGACAAAACCGCATACACATGGGGACTAGATGTAATAAAGCACATAAGTGCTTATTCCATTATCCTCGACATAAAAAATAAAATAAATAAACATTTATATAAAATATAAATATCTCTCTCAATCCCTCTCTCTATCTCTCTAGCCTACTACCACTAAAATTAATGTGAACAGACTTTTAACATACAACAAAATCACTCTCTTTCCTTTGCCTTCACTCCCCCCCCCCCCCCCCCCCCCCCCCCCCCCCATCTGATGTACTTCTTACACAAGCGACCTACAATCTACCCAGTGAAGTGAAACATACAGGGGACACTTCTGCCCAAGTCATGTTGGAGATTTCCGCGACCG
>CM054161.1:6704731-6742231 GCA_028751875.1 Rapana venosa
TGCATAATATCAACCATTTCCCCACTCCCCTAAGCATATCCAAGCACTCATGCACATGTACAAAATATCAGTTTATATACATTGGTAGGTGAGTAAATATGACATGCATTTCGACATATAATGACATCTACCAGCCCCCTCCACATCTTTTACATAGTATGTGTGTGTGTGCGTACAAGGTCAATAAAAGCAATCTGTTGTCACACCTTTCTTATTTCAAATGTTACCTGCACACAACTCTACAAAACAGCATGCTGAAATTCTTCACATTTTTTAGTTATTTCAAACCCCGGTAATGGTAATCACATGGGTTATATCATTTTCAAAACTTTTTTTCTCACATAATCATGCAATTAATTGCAAAGCATTCCCCCCCCCCCCCCCCCCCCCCACCTTACATCAAAACATCATTTGGTTCAAAACTGAAAGTCAAATTAACAAAATTCACATGCACAAGTTATAGATGAATCCAATCCTGTTTTTTATAGCCCCCCCCCCCCCCCCCCCTTCCAACCCACAGAGGCTATATTAGGACTGTCACCTTGTCAACTTTTTATTGATGAATCAATGAATCTATTACCTTATCATCATGAGTATCTTGAACAGAGAATGATATATATTCATTCATAACCAAATATTGGGGGGGAAAAAACCCAACTCCAACAGTTTGGTTTCTAAAATAAAATACAAGGAACGTGATAGCGATGTCACACAAGCTGCTCTTTTCTGCGATCTCTTCACAAGTTTCGATATTCAACACAAAATAAATACTGTATGGTACAGTGGTTGAAAATATGAACAGCAAAATGCACCAAAAAAACTTCCCGCAAGGCTTGATTCTGTCTGAAATATTTCGTTTCTTTGACACTATTTTATTCTTCTCAAACTGGCCACTGAACAAGTATACACATGTATTCTTCACGTAACACACCGAAATAATGTAACAGGGCAGTAATTAGATTACCTCCCATGCGATCAGCATCACAGCGTTACATTTCTAAATCTGGACACACCTACGAATTGTTTGACACTCAGTCTCCTTGGGTGGTTGTTTTTAACTGTTGCTTACACTTGGCCTATGTGGTGAAATGTAGAATTTATACAGCCTCCTGTGAGAGACCACGTCCTATCTATCTAACCATGCCTTGTACCCTGGGTTTGGGCAGAGAAGGGAGATTACATATCTCCACTCTGTTACAGTTGGATAGGAAGGAAGGTGGCAGGATGGTTAAGGCGTTTGCCTGCCAACAAGTAAACCGTGAGGTTCTGGGTTTGATTCCCAGCCTCCTCGCCCTTTCTTCCCAGTTTGACAAAAAAAAATCGAACTGAATGTCAAAGTCCTTGGGATGAGACTATAAACCGAGGCCCCGTGTGCGAACGCATGCAGAACATCTTGCGCACACGTTAAATCCTGTTCCGCTTTTCGAAAGAGTAGGCCATTGTGTGCAGGTGGGAACAGATGACAAAATTTACAAAACCGCATACACATGGGGACTGGATGTAAAAAAGCACATGAGTGATTATTCCATTATCCTCGAGAAAAAAAAATTGTTATCTGAGCGCTTTGATTTGTTGCTTTACAAGATTCAGTGCTATATAAATTCCATACATTATTATTATTATTATTATGTACTGGGATACTAGGAAAAACATGAATCACCTATACATTTACCTGTATAAGAAGTAAACGAGTGTCGTCCTCATCAACACTGCTTAGAAAGCTGTCTCCCTTTAAAGATAAAAATTCATACACCACAGTTTTCCCCAACTACCATACAAGTCTGTTCTCCTCAACCCTCATCTCAACATCATGCACTAAATGAACACAGGGCCATAGTCTATCTACCCCTCTGTAAGACTAGCACCCAGACCACCACTAGTGATCAAACGTTACAGAGGCCAGCTTAGGACAGCAGCACCTGAACCACAAAGCCTCTTCTGCTGTGGGTGAGCACACTACTTCAAGACCTCTGACTATTTGCGATAGAACATGCAAGTGTTCGCACAATCTCCTGCAAAAAAGCCTGATGTCTATATATAGATATAGACACATTATATATATATGATAAATATGTTTATTATGTGCCAGCAGCCAAACCAAGCAGCACCACATGCAGGTAAGAGAGCCCTCTGCAGTCTCTAGCTGGGGAGTTCACACACACACACACATGCATGCACGCACACATACCCACACCTCTCACACAAACACACACACTCACACCTCTCACATGCAAAACACACTCACACCCACCACCCACATCTCACACACACACAATCTCTCTCAAAACCCACCCACATAAACACACATGTGTGCACGCATTCACTCACACACACACAAAACACCCACAAACACTCTTACACCCACACACCTACACACACTCCCCACATCTCTCACACAAACACACACACCCTCATCTCTCACACAACACACACATACTCACCCACCCACAGTTCTCTCTCTCAAAACCCACACTCCACAGTTCTCTCTCTCACACCCACACCCACAGTTCTCTCCTTCTCACACACACACCTCTACCCCATACACTCACCCACCAACCCACAAGACATCTCTCTCTCTCACAACACACACACCCACATTTTTCTATCTCTCTCACACACAACACCCCCCCTACACACACAACTCTACCCACCAACCCACCCAAAAAATCTCTCTCTCAAACACAAAACACACACACCAACACACATTTCTCTTCAACCCACACACAACACCCCCCTACACACACACTCACCCACTAGACATCTCTCTCTCTCTCACACACAACGCACGCACACCCACATTTTT
Source organism: Rapana venosa (assembly GCA_028751875.1). NCBI lineage: Eukaryota > Metazoa > Mollusca > Gastropoda > Neogastropoda > Muricidae > Rapana > Rapana venosa. The sequence continues at coordinate 6,707,535 of CM054161.1, forward strand.
CCAAGACTCTCTCTCTCACACACACACACTCACCCACCCACCCACATCTCTCCCACACAAACAAACACACACACACACACTCTCTCTCTCTCCGTCTCTCTCTGTCTCTCAACAACTAGCAGGGGTAGGCCTGCATGCACTGTGACCAGCTACCACAGCGCTGACAGACGACGATCGCTTCATCCCACCCACATCTTTCTCTCACACACACACATATACACCTACCCACCACATTTCTCTCACACACACACTCACCTATCAACATCTCTCTCTCTCTCACACACACACACAACCCACATTCTCTCTCATCCACATACTCACCCACAAGACATCTCTCTCACACACACACCCACCAACCCACAAGACCTCTCTCACACACACTCACTCACCCACCCACCCACATCTCTCTCACACTAACAAACAAACACACACACTCTCTCTCTCTCTCTGTCTCTCTCTCAACAACTAGCACGGGCAGGCCTGCATGCACTGTGACCAGCCGGCACAGCTCTGACTACCTCTGACAGACGACGATCGCTTCATCCGTGACTGCGCTGGGGCGGAGTTGTTCCCTTCTGCCTTGTGCTTGTTTCGGGCTGAACACAAGAGGCAGTTGAATTTTCACTGGGAATTTTTTTCTGGATCTTCTAAAATTTTATAGAATTGAGACAAAAAGCCCAACAGCATTAAGAAGAAGAATCGATGGTAACCAACTACATGCAAGGCAAATAGTAATATCAAAACTTGTTTTTTTTTTTTAATTTCTCAGCTGGAGTTCTAAGATTCTAATATTGATTTTTTTTTTTTTTTTTGGGGGGGGGGGGGGGGGGGTTTTGGGGGGGAGGGGGGGGTTTCATTTCTCAGCGAGACAATTTCCCTTTTGTTTCATCTCATATCTGCAGTCCCTGCCTTCAATGGCCAAAATTCCCATCACCCTGCCAAAGTGTATAACCTGTCTACATGTGTGTGCGCGTGTGTGTATGTGTGTGTGTGTGTTGTGTGTGTGTGCATGTGTGTGTGTGTATTTTGTTAAAACTGTTAATCATTGTTGGTTGCATGTGTAGGAGTGGGTTGAAACCAAGCGCCTTGATTTGTTTTTTCAAGATACATAGCACTATGTAAATCCCATTTATCATCATCATCATCACCATCACCATCATCATCATCATCATCATTATTATTATTATTATCATCATCCTTATCATAATTATAATATTGATACTATTGTTTTCATTTCTCAGCTAGAGCTCCGAGGTTCACCAATGGTATAGTCGCATTCCAACTTTGGGGATGGTGTCCACGCCTAACACTTGTGTGCATGCATTTGGAGGGAGGTTGTTTTTAAAATTTTGTCAGATCATCTGTTCCTACCAGCACGAAATGGCTTACTCTTCTGAGAAACAGAATAGGGTGTGTTTTAAAAAAACATATGCGCAAGATTTTCCGCATGTGTTAACATGTGGGACCTCAGTTTGCAATTTTATTTGAAAGACTTTTGGGGGAGTGGAGTCAGTACTGATGTTAATTCCAGAGGAAAATCCCCTAAAACAGGCGCCTCCATGGTGGCTCGATCCCGGGCCAATAGATCACGAGCACATCGCTCTAACCACTAGGCTGTCCTGCCCACAATGCTTTATAATAATATGTGCTAATCATTTCCTAACATTATATGTCTACCCGTCATGTTTTCATCTATTTCTGCAAGATGTGTGAAAAAGATATTTCTAAAAGAGCGCTTTGATTTGTTGCTTTACAAGATTCAGCGCTATATAAATTCCATACATTATTATTATTATTATTATTATTAAAAGAAGAAGTCTCACAATTTTTGACTTGATGCGTAAGGCACTTAAAAAGAAACACATTTTTAAAAATTCAGTCATAAATAAGTCCTACAAAATTGAACAGGAGGAAGAGTGGATCTTAACTCTGACACCGTACGAAATGTTTGTTACTTTTCCTTTTTTGCTGACTGATATTATCCAGCATACAACGCATCTATAGTTACTGTGTGCAAGCATGACCAAAAAAAAAATTTGTCATATCACAATAATCAGAATATTACTTTGAATACCCCTCAAGTTAATATTGTTCTGAAACAAGAACAGTACAATCATCATCACATTTGTCAAAGATGAAATAAACCCAACACATGACCGTAATGATAAAATACATCTGTCACAAAAAAATGCATAAGAGCAAAACAGTAAGAACAAACACAACAGCCAAGTGTTTGGCCGAACAAATTTTCTGTCATTCAAAACCTTCTTCAGGCTAAAAAGACTGGTTCACTGCCCCAAAACAAAAGCAGCATAATTTACAGAACACACACTACTAACAATAATATTTTCCATGTCACACTTTTCCCATCACTATAATGTCAACCATATATGTTTCACTTTCAGTGTTACATCACACACGATGCATTACAGCACACACACTCACACAAATATACAGAAAAATGCAATGATATTGCTAACAAGGTCTACAGTGGCTTAAGGGTTCTTCGGATGAGACTATAAACTGAGGCCCCATGTTCGAACGCATGCAGAACATTTTGCGCACACGTTAAATCCTGTTTCGCTTTTCGAAAAAGTAGGCCATTGTGTGCCGGTGGAAACAGATGACAGAATTTACAATACTGCATACACACGGGGACTGGATGTAAAAAAGCACATGAGTGCTTATTCCATTATCCTTGATATGAAAGAATAAATAAATAAATACATTTTTAAAAAGGGTTGAAGAAAACAAACCTGTATAAATCTGACATCTTCACACACACACACACACACACACACACAACCCCCCTCCCCACCCCCACAAACACCTAATTTTTAAAACAAAAATTCAAAGGCAACATGAAGTATTCAAAAACCACATTCTTAAACTCACAAATTCATCTCCATGTCTCAACATGAAAATAACCCCCAAACCCATGCTGTAAATCTTCACACAATCTTCCACACCTAACCTTCTCCAAGACTCCAAGGCTTCCATGCCAAGACAACACACACACGCACACACACTGTGGTCAGCAGTATAAATCTGCACCCTGTATAGTATTCTAATCTTTTAACTCATTCAACCCTGACCACCATCAGTGCTCGGGGCAGACTGAGCAGTCTTGCTGGCTTGAGCTCCAAAAGCTCTGGGGCTAGGTTACCGTTGTATTGTTGTTGTAGCATCAAATATAATCGCAACAATAATAGCAACCCAGTGAATACATAGCCCAAGAGATACTCAGGTTCAGACTAGCCATAATAACAACCCAGTAAATACATAGCCCAAGAGATGCTCAGGTTCCGACCAGCCAGACTACATAGTCTCATCCAAGCAGTGCTCATGCTCTGGGTTGAATGAATTAATCTTTTGGGTTGAATGAGTTAATCTTTGGGGTTGAATGAGTTTACATTTTGGGTTGAATGAGTTAATCTTTTGGATTGAATGAGTTTATCTGTTGGGTTGAATGAAATCTTCTTTCGAGTTGACTGAGTTAATATTTTGAGTTGAATGAGTTAATCTTTTGGGTTAAAGAGTTAATCTTTTGGGCTGGATCAGTTCATCTTTTGGGTTGAATGATTAATTTTTGGGCTGAATCAGTTCATCTTTTGGGTTGAAGAGTTAATCTTTTGGGTTGGAGAGTTAATCTTTTGGGCTGAACCAGTTCATCTATAGGGTTGATTGAGTTAATCTTTTAAGTTGAATGAGTTAAATTTTTTGGGCTGAGTGACTTAATCTTTAGACTCATCTCAAACTTGTTGAAGTGAAAAGCATAACTTTTCATCATGCGAATATCAATAACTTCAACTTGCGACAAAAACAAAACAAAACAAAACAAAAAGTGCCCCAAAATGACTGTGAATATATAAAATGTCTGAAAGGACTGAAGCCTCATAGACTCTTATTTTCGCTCACGCTACATATCACTTTATTTATTCATTTAATTTTCTGTCCCTGCCTGGAGCTCCCAGGTTCACCGATGGTGAGATTTTTGCATACGCGACCGTTTTTGCCCACCATTTAGGTAGCTGCATTCTGACTTCGGGGATGCATGTTATTCAATGTTTTTCAATTCATTAATAATTGTGTTGTATGAACATGCCGTTCGTGTTTCTTCATAAAGTGTGAGTGAGAGTCAGAGTGCATGTAAGTAAACTGTGCAGTATATGTACTGTACATGCTGTTTGCGTGAGTGAGTTTGAGTGCACCTATGTCAACTGTGCATATAATCATGCTGCTTGCATTTCTAAAAAAAGGAAAAGCACATGTTAGTGTGAGAAAATGTGTGGGTGTGTGTTGTGTTGTGTGTGTGTATGTGTTCAAGTGTGTGTGTGTGTGTGTGTGTATGTGTTCAAGTTGTGTGTGTGGGTGTTGGTTTTGTGGTGTGTTGTCTTGTGTGTGTGGCGTGTGGTGTGGTGTGGTGTGTGTGTGTGTGTGTGCGCATGTGTGTATGTGCAAGCGTGCATGCATGCCTGTGTGTGCATGCGTGCCTGAGTGTGTGTGCATGTGTGTGTGTGTGCCTGTGGGTTAATACAAATCTGTTAAGCTTTCACTCATTAGATTCACACTCAACATTTTGTTGGCTGATGTCTTCTCAATTAGAAATCGGATCATGCTACAGTCGTTAATCAGAATCAAACGACCTCAAGCCTTGTAACTTACTGGTTGAATTACATGCCACAATACCAAACATATGTTATGTTGTTTTCATTTCTTCCTTACCCCAGACAGCAGAATAGTTATTAAAAAATAAAAATGGAATATAGCTGTTCTCTTCTGTTCTGTTTTTCATTCCTCAGCTAGAGCTCTGAGGTTCACCAATGATGAGATTTTGCATATGCGACTGTTTTTTCCCCCCCACAATGAAGGTAGCCAAATTCCGACTTCAGGAATGTATACTGGGTATGTTCATATTTCTGTAACCCTCTGAACTCTGACATAAAATGACAGGAGGATTTTTTTATGTGCACATTGATTGATCAAGCATTTAGATTTGTTTTTACAAGATGAAGCGCTACATAAATTCCATTTATTATTACTATCATATTTGATCTTCTGCATGACTGTGTATCTATCTACATGAAGAGAATTAAGGCACTGGCAGGTCTGCTCTTGAAGTTGACCTGGGAGATGATAAAAATCCCTGCCCTTAATTTCTCAGCAGATCCCACAGAGATTCGAACCCAAGACTTCATGGAGCCAAGGGACAGAGTCAGACATCTTAAGCATTAGGCTATAGCATCAGTCACAAAGAACTGTTCCATGTTCGTCATATGTGTATGAACGCCTTTGTGTGCCATATTTTAAAATGCAGCTTATAGGTATGTGACTTGACAGCTGAGAACCGTCTTCTCTCCATTTTGTTTTCATATCTATCTATCAAGCCTTCAGTCTATCAAAGTGTCCTGCCATCGTTCTGGTTCCAAGATATAAACCAGGAGATACAAACTTATTTATATATTCGTCCGTTGTGTTTGACGGTGACCTCCAAAACAGCAGAGAAGGCAGCTTCTGTTTAGGAAATTGGGCAGAAATTTGACTATAGTGGAGATACCTTGCCCACGTACATCCCCGTCTTGGTAAGTGGGATAAGGCTTTTGGTTTAAAGAGATGTTCCCCAAAGGCCAACTGCCCCAAGGCTCAGCACATGAGGGCTGTCGATCAAGCCGCAAATCAGATCTTAAAACTTAAGTTCACAACGAATAAATCCCGCCATATAATCGTACTACTTTCTAGAGGGTTTTAAAAAGATGTTAAAGCCTAGCGACTGCTTCCGCTAATATGTTAAGTTTTTTAAAAAACCCCTGGCACTGTTGACTAATAAAAACAAAAACCCCAAAAATGTAAAATGTTTAATCATCAACAACAAACGGAAAACTGATAACCTCAGTTAAATCCCGGCGGCCTAGAGGGTTTTTTGAACCCCAGACCCGGCACTGTGGGGGGCAAGTGTATTAATTACCACCGCACCAAAAGTCAACTAATGCAAAATGTCAGATCAAACTCACAATTACATGCCCTTTTTTTTTTTTTTTAACAAATGTGACGTTAAAAACTAGCATTTGTTAAGGTTCTTTAAGACTTTTTTTAAAAAAATCCCGGTTTCAATTACTTAAATTGATTCCCCCTAATCACTCCAAAAAAAAAAAATTTTTTTAATAACACAGCAAAAAGAATTCAATAATATAATAATAATATTTCAACAATAATTAAAAATAAAAACCAGCCCCGCTACAACGTCACTCCTCAAAAACTCCCGGTCAAAGGCCCCCCCGGGCCGGGTCAAAAACGGCGTTTTTTTTTTTATTATATCTCATCAAAAATTTTTGCCTGGACCGCGCGTGACCCGTGGGGGGGAGGGGGTAGGTCAAGGGGCACCACTGCAAGGCCCGCCAAGCGCATGGGGCGGAATGGGAGGGAGAGCTTCGAAACCCCGATCCCCACCACGCTGCGAGATGAGGGGGTGGTCCCCAAAAACTCCCCCGCAGATGCGTGCCCGACGTCGAATACAGAATTTTTCACCCACGCTGACTCTTTCTTTTCGGGGCAAGGTGGCGACCTCACCTCCCGGGGCGGCCTTGACCTTTTGGGTTGGTGGGGGTCACGGACCCCTGGGGTCCGCGGCGAGCCGCGCCCAACGTGGTGATGGGAAGTGGGTGCCCTTGCGCGTTGTGGGGGGGGTGGGGGAGGGGGTGGGGGAGGTGGTGTCGGGGGTGGTTTCAAGCACTCCCCACCTGCTTGGTAGGGCTGCGCAGGGAGGGGATGCGTCGCCGCGTAGGGGGGGTAGTGAGGTCTAAGAACATGTTACCTGATTTCTGATTGGTCGTCGTGGTCGTCGTGGCGGCGGCGGTGGTGGTGGGGGCGGATCCCACGACCACGCCCTCCGAGAGCGGCGCCGTCTCGGCATTTCCTGCGGCCGACTGTGAGGTGTTGACCCAGTTTTTGTCTGCAACACCATGGACAGGACCGACGGCCCGCTGGCGAATCAACGACTGCGCCGAGGTGTTAGTACCCTTTGGCGTGTTAGGCGACAAGTATGTCGTTGCTGATGGCGGCGGCAGCAGCGGTGGTGGTTGTTGGTGGAGGTGGTAATGAGGCATGCGGTGCGCGTCAGAGGGACTGACATAGGCGGTGATTACAGGCGGCTTTGCATGAGCCTCCGGCATACGCATGCGGGCAAAGGAGACTATGTCTACGTCCATAGCGAAGAAGAAGAAGGAGGAGAAGGAGGAACAGAATATACAGAGCACGTGTCACCAAGCGGAATAAAGAAAGAACGTGGAATACATGTATACACAGTCGCATGCTAGTACAAGTACAGTGCTTGTCAGATTTGAGTTCCAACGCACAGGTTAAGATCAGACCCAGGACGGAATGAAAAGATGGACAGACAAAGCAGCAAGACTTGGCCACAACAAGGAGAAAAGAAAAAAAGGAAAAGAATAGACACTGCAGCAAGCATTATATTTTCCCTCTTTTTTTTTGTGGTGAGTATACAGATACACACGTGCAGTATGCATAACAAAGCCAAGCAGAGAGAGAGAGAGAGAGAGAGAGAGAGAGAGAGAGAGAGAGAGAGAGAGAGAGAGAGAGAGAGAGAGAGAGAGAGAGATGTATTGTGAAATGGTGGTGCCCTTCAGATGAAGCTACAATCTAACAGTGTGTGTGTGTATGTGTGTGTGTGTCTGTGTGTAGTGTGTGTGTATGTAGTGTGTGTGGTGTGTGTGTAGTGTGTGTGTGTGGTGTGTGTGTAGTGTGTGTAGTGTGTGTAGTATGTGTAGTGTGTGTATGACTGTGTGTGTGTGTGACAGTGTGTGGTGTATGTGTAGTGTGTGTGCATGTGTGTGTGGTGTGTGTGGTGTGTGTGTGTGGTGTGTGTGTATGTAGTGTGTGTGTGGTGTGTGTGTATGTAGTGTGTGTGTAGTGTGTGTATGTGTAGTGTGTGTATGTGTAGTGTGTGTGTGTGTGTGTGTGTGTGTGGTGTGTGTGTAGTGTGATAAGTGTGTGTGTGTAGTGTGTGTGTGTGTGTAGTGTGTGTGTGTGTAGTGTGTGTGTGTATGTGCAGTGTGTATGTGTGTGTGTGTGTGTGTAGTGTGTGTTTGTGTGTGTGTGTGTTGTGTGTGTGTAGTGTGTGTGTGTAGTGTGTGTGTGTAGTGTGTGTGTTGTGTGGTGTGTGTGTGTATGTGTAAAGTGTGTGTGTGTAGTGTGTGTGTAGTGTGTGTGTGTGTGTAGTGTGTGTCACAGTGAGTGTGTGTGTGTAGGGGGAGGGGGTGACTGTGTGTTTGTGTGGTGTGTGTGTCACAGTGTGTATGTGTGTGTGTGATGTGTGTGTCACAGTGTGTGTGTGTCACAATATGTGTATGTGACAGTGTGTGTGTGTGTGTGTGTGTGTGTGTGTGTGTGTGTTGTGTGTTGTGTGTGTGTGTGTGGTGTGTGTGTGTGTGTGTGTATGTGTGTGTGTGAAAGTTTTAAAAAAAATTTCTGATGGTACATGTGTATGTTTATTTCTATCATTTTCTAATTTTTTAAATTTTATTCTTTTATTTCAAGGATAATGGAATAAGCACTCATGTGCTTTTATCATCCAGTCCCCATATGTGTGCAGTTTTGTAAATTTTGTTATCCATTCCCACAGGCACACAATGGCCTACTCTTCCAAAAAGTGGAACGGGTTTTAACGTGTCCACAAGATGTTCTGTGTGCATTCGCACACGGACCTTGGTTTACAGTCTCATCCGAAGGACTTTTGGGGATAGAGGAGTCGGCACTGATGTTAACTCCAGAGGAAAAATCCTCTTGAACGAGAGTGTGTGTGTGTGAAAGTTGGGTTTTTTTTCTGATGGTACATGTGTGTGCACGTGTGAGTGAGTGTGTGTGCATGTACTTTTTTTTATTTAATTAGTTCTTATTCTTTCATTTCAGGATAATGGAATAAGCTATTACATGTTTTTTTTACATCCAGTCCCATGTGTACATGTAAGCAGTTTTGTAAATTTTGTCATCTGCTCCCACTGACACGCAATGGCCTACTCTTCCAAAAAGCAGAACAGGTTTTAACGAGTGCTCAACATGTTCTGTGTGCATTCACATACGGGATCTCAGTTTATAGTCTCATCCGAAGGATTTGTGTGTGTGTGTATGTATGTGTGTGTGGGGGGGGGGGGGGGAGGGGGTAGGGGGGGGGGGGGGAGGGGGGGTGTGTATGTATGTAAACTCCTAAGAGTGTGTGTGCGTGTCTAAGTATGGGTGTGTCTGTCTGTTTGTGCAGTGTTGTGTTTGTGTGTGTAAACTCCTAATGTGTGTGTGTGTATGAGTGTGTGTGTGCTGTGTGTGGTGTGTGTGTGTGTGTGTGTGTGTGTGTGTGTGTGTGTGTGTGTGTGTGTGTTGTGTGTGAGTGTGTGTGCAGTGTGTTTGTGTGTGTAAACTCCTAAGTGTGTGTGTGTATGAGTGTGTGTGTGCGTGTGTGTTTGTGTGTGTAAATCCTAAGTGTGTGTGTGCGTGTGTGTTTGTGTGTGTAAACTCCTAAGTGTGTGTGTGTGTGAAACACTCTTAACCACTAGACTGCCTTACCCCGGAAATTTTCCGGGGCTAAACGTGCACCCTATACGCCAACAACCCGGAAAATTTCCGGGGTGTCGAACCGAAGTAAACAAGCCTGATTCCTTGACTACAGTTAAAGGGAAAGAACTCCAAAATTAATGGAGGTCACTCTCCTGTTCCTTGGCAACATCCAGCTGCAAAAACGATCGTTTTTTAGCTCGTATTTTGTATTTTTATGCATGACTGCTTGGGAAGTTCGTGTTCAAAATGGCTGACACTTCTTGTTGAAGGCATAAATAACTTTACACAGCTGTAAAAGTGGCAAATAAAACTGTAGATTTACCTAACAGTGATGAAAATGATCGTGTATGATTCAGCTGATCGTGCATTAAAAAAAAAAAGAATGAGATTTGGCCTAGACTTTTGTTTGATGTTATTGAGATCGGGGTACTCAGAATGACAGTGGTGATAAAGAAATCATATTTTTGGTCAATTTTTTTACATTTTAAATATATTTTCGCAGTGAAATATCATGCTAACTAATTTGAGCTTGCCTAGAAGTAATCTACGATATATATACTGTCATTGGGCAGACTATCAGGAATATTCATGTAGTAGTTTCTGAGTAAGAGGGATATGAACATAGCAGTGGTACATAAGAATTTTATTCCCCGGCATACAGGGTGCACTTGCACTCGGCAGTTAAGAGGTTAATGTGTGCGTGCGTGTGTGCATGCATGTGTGTGTCTTTTTCATGCATTTGTGCATGTCTACATCTATTCAACTTTCAAGCATTAGTTAAGAACTATCTCTTAGCTTACCCTCAATAGTAGTTTTGGCAAAAATACAAGATGAGAAAAACAGACTCTGACTGTAAAAAGAAAACCTTTTATCCATGCCTACATTTAAGAGCCACACAAACAATGCCAACACAGCAACGACACACCACAAAACAGAAACCTCCACACATTAAGCAATTCATAACATCATGCTACAACGATAAGACCACGCCTCAATACATAAGTCAACAAATACTGATATGTCACACAACATTTTAACACATATGTGACCCTCCACCACAAAATGAGTCGCTTTGCACCTGACCCACTTTTCTGCTAGGAGCCATTTTAGGCAGGTGGGGGTCAGGTTGTCGATTTTAAGATTTTGATTGATTATAAAACTATAGCCATTTTTCTACCTTGTACTGAAGTATCAAGGCCTAATTTTGGTTATTTTTGCTTTAAATACCTGTTTACAAACACTCAGACCCTCATTCTGACAACCTATTACGATGCCAAAATTTGTCAATTTCTTATTGTGTCACTTCTTGGAGTCTATTGTTTCAAGTTGTAATAACTTTTCATAGAATTGTCCGATTTTTAACCTGTTTTCTGTATTGAACAGCCTTTATATTGCAGATTAATAATACCATGTTAACAACTAAAACTAAACCTTTAATTATTTATTTATTTTATTTTATTCTTTTAAATCGAGGGTAATGGAATAAGCACTGGTGTGCTTTTTTTTACATCCAGTCCCCGTGTGTATGCGGTTTTTGTAAATTTTGTCATCTGTTCCCACCAGCACACAATGGCCTACTCTTACGAAAAGCGGAACAGGATTTAAAATGTGCGCAAGATTTTCTGCTGCGTTCGCACACGGGACCTCGGTTTATCGTCTCATCCGAAGGACTTTTGGGGAGAGTGGAGTCGGCACTGATGTTAACTCCCGGGGAAAATATCCCCTTGAGCGGGAATCGAACCCGGGTTGTCAGATAGCGAGCGCAATGTTCTGACCGCTAGGCTATCCCCTCCCCTTGAAGTAATGCAACTCATTGTGTGGTGGAGCGTCACATTTAACACTTGCACAGAGAACCACGACTTTTTTCTTGAAGCACAACCATCAAAGGCAAATATACTGAATACATAAAAAAAAAACTACGTTTTTACTTGAAAACATGTCAAACAGCTAAACACTGAACTAAACAGAAAATATTTTAACAACGATAAATCACTAACACAAGTCAAAGACAATATCACACAAAAAAAAACTAACACAGAAAGACAGATTTAAAAAAATAAAACAACTCCCAACACATGCACTCAAAAACGGTGATAACAAACATGTAAAAAACAAACAAACAACCCAACCCTAAGCTAACATTAACTCATTTAATCCTGAGTACTACTCAGGCGAGATGGAGTTGTCTTACAGGCCTGTGTCTGAGCAGCTCTCTGGCTAGGTACCCGTTGTGTTGTTGTTGTTGTGATTATCTTTATGTCGCAACAACAACACCACAATGGATACCTAGCCTGAGAGTTGCTCAGGCTGACAAGATTATTCAGCCTCACCTGAGCAGCACTCAGGCTTGGGGCTGAATGAGTTAAAATGCTGCAACATTTTATTTTAATGAAGAAAGCTGTAATTGACTTTCTCTCTTTCTGGCTGTTTAATTAACTCTTTCGCTGCCATAGGTGACCTTAGTTGACAGCAAAGTTTTTCATACAGTAACAGGGTTTCACATCTACAGTTGACTTGCACGTGTGTGACAGCAGACATATCATCCTTCACTCCTGACAGTTTTAAGTAGAAAAACTGACTGTGTTATTCTGACACAGACTGAATGGAGCGCTATATAAATTCCATACATTATTATTATTATTAAATCGGCAACAGCGCTGAAAAAAACTTGGCGCTAAAGAGAGTTCTTCAGTCGGAAACTTGGCAGCGAAAGAGTTAAATAAATAAACGATACTTTGCAGAAAATAACACTCACACAGATAGCCTCAAAGCTTACACGATAATTTCTGGTGCAAATGACAAAACGACTCGACTGGACAACAACAATAAAACGACCAAAATGACCAAAAACACAAACAAATGCGACATCAACAACAACGTCTGGACAACAGCCACGTGGCAGCTGACCTTTATCCTCGGGCTTGGAAAGGCCGGGGCTGGAGGGGTTGTCATGGAAACGGTTGTCCAGGGTGAACTGTTGCTGCTTCACTTCCAGCTCTTCCAGTTCTTTCTGGTACGCCTCTCTCTGTTTCTCCTGACGGATCAATGACAACAACGACGACGGTATTTTTTAGTGTGACAAGCTTTTTTTAAAACCCTTTCACAAGGGAACAGTGATAACAAACATAAACTCCACTTCCCCCTCCCCCCCCCCCCTCCCAAAAAGTTCTTCGGATGAGACTATAAACCAAGATCCCATGTGCGAATGCACGTACAACACCTTGCGCACACGTTAAAACCTGTTCAGCTTTTCAGAAGAGTAGGCCATTGTGTGCCGGTGAGAACGGATGACAAAATTGACAAAAACTGCATACATACAGGGAATGGATGTAAAAATAAAGCACACGAGTGCTTATTCCATTATCCTCAAAATAAAAAATAAAATAAAAATAAAATAAGACAATAGCTCAGTGGTCGGAGCACTTGCTTTCCCCCAGCCAAGTTAAGCAGCGTCAAGCGTGGTTACTTACCAGTTGGATGGGTGACCGTTCGCGCCTTGGCTTCAAGTACAGTTCCCCCAGCTGTAAATGGGTACCTGCCCTCTTTAGGGTCAGGGAAGGTAAAGCAGCGAGGGAGAGGAGATGGGCGCCACCGCCCTCAATATGCTGGCCCCTAGAGAAGTGAGGTCTCTGACGCCTGGCTCCCCTACGACCTTATAGGTTATGGGACACATTTACTCCACACACCAACCTAACCACCCAGTCTATACTCCCCACCCCCCACCCCCACCCACCCCAACTCACCCACCTGCAAATTCAACTGCTCCGTCAGCCGTTGCCTCTGCCGCTGGTACTCCTTGTACAACTCGCTGCTGGAGTCGCGCACGCTGCCCCCTGACCCCTGAACCTGGCCCGTCTTAGGGGTCGTGCTATGCTCGACCCCGGCCTGCGTGGGGGAGGGGGAGGTCGTGCGGGGAGGGGTGGTGGTGGTGGTGGGGGGGTTGTTGTTGCTGCTGCTGCCGCTGCCGCTGCCGCCGCCGCCAGTGGTGGTGGATGTGTGTTCCGAGAGGCGTCGCACGGGTGTGACGTTCGGTGACGCCTGTTGCGGACTCTGCGACTGCTGAAGCACGAGGGAGGACCGAGGGGAGGCGATTCTGGGGTCTTCGGCGATGGAGGCGCGCGTGTCGACGGCCTCGCCCTTGGCGAAGAGCTTGTCCATGGACACGAGCATGGGGTTGCGGGCCAAGGGGGTGGGAGGGGGTGGGGGCAGGGTGGAGAGGGTGGGGGCCGGGGCGAAGGAGCGAGACAGGGCCGCCAGGTCGCCGGAGGTCACCTAGAGGGGAGAGCAAGGGTCAAGGTCGGGGTTAGCTTTTTTTTTTGGGGGGGGGGAGTGAGGGAGGTTAGAGAGAGAGACAAGAGGACATGTCTGGAAGGAAGTGCGGAGACGGGTTAAAACGTGGGTGGGTGGTGGGTGGATGGATGGATGGAGAGGGAGGGAGAAGGGGAGGGAGAGGGAGAGAGGGAGGGAGAGGGAGGGGGGAGGGAGAGAGATGGAGAGGGAGAGAGAGGGAGAGAGAGTGACTGAGCGAGAGACAGACAGACAGAGAGAGAGAGGGAGAGACAGACAGACAGACAGATAGGTAAGGTAAAGGTAAGGTAAAGGTGTCCCATAACCTATAAGGTCGTAGGGGAGCGAGGCGTCAGAGACCTCACTTCTCTAGGGCCAGTTTATTGAGGGCGGCTCCCATCTCCTCTCCCTCGCTGCTTTACCTTCCCTGACCCTAAAGAGGACAGGTACCCATTTACAGCTGGGGGAACTGGGGGAACTGTACTGAAGCCAAGGCGCGCAAACGGTCACCCATCCAACTGGTAACCACGCTCGACGCTGCTTAACTTGGCTGAGGGAAAGCGAGTGCTCCGACCACTGAGCTATCCCGTCCCCAAGGACAGATAGACAGAGAGAAAATGAAACAGAGAGACAGAAAAAAATACAGACAGAGAGTAATGGGGAGCCTAAGGGAAACACGTTGTTTTTTTGTTTTTTTAACTTAGCAATGAAGAATACAGAGGCTCCACAGACATAACTAAAAGGTTAGCCCACCACCCCCATATAATCACACACACACACACACACGCTGACCCGGGTTCGAAACTCATTCAAGAGGATTTTTCCTCCTCTCTCCCCAAAAGTCCTTCAGATGAGACTATAAACCGAGGCTCCTTGTGCGAATGCACGCAAAACATCTTGCACCCATATTAAAACCCATTCCGCTTTTCGTAAGAGTAGGCCATTTTGTGCCGGTGGGAATGGATGACAAAATTGACAAAACTCATGCACATGGGGATTGGATGGAAAAAAAAGCACATGAAAGCTTATTCAACTATCCTCGAAATAAAAGAATTAAAAAAAGACAAGAAAAAAAAAGATGAACACACACATGCACACAAGCAGCCCCCCCCCCCCACCAAAAAAAACCCCAAACAAACCCACCCCAACCTAACAACAAAACACAAACCGCTGCACTTCAAGTAAAGTAACCAACATTGCCACCTCACAAAACCATCTGCCATACAAGTACTTCTTTACTGTTGCGTGATTTTTAATTCCTGTACGCTCATTTATTTATTTATATATACCCCTTTAAGTCACCAGATTTCTCTGCATGAAATTCAGGCTGCTCTCCCTGGGGAGAGTACGTCGCCACAAGAGCAGCGCCACCCTTTTTTTTTTTCTGCAACTGTATATGTTTCCTTATCAGAGTGGCTTTTTTCTAAGAATTTTGCGAGGGACAACTCTCTTGTTGCCGTGGGTTCTTTTACGTGCGCTGAATAATTTTGTGTAGCACAAAGGACCTCGGTTTATCGTCTCATCCGAAAGACTAGCACCCAGCCCAGTTCTCCTCTCGTGGGGATGCCAGAGGCCTGTCACAACAAACAGCACCCACCCCTGCCTTCTGAAAATTCTGATGTAGGAATTCCCTCTTTTCTATCCCTCTCTTCCTTTCTGCCTTGCTCCTTTTCTTCCGATCACCTCCTTCTTGTCTATTTTCTGCCTTCTTGGTCCATTCTCCTGCCTTATTTCCCCTGGAAGACTTAAAACACAACAATTCTCTCCCACGCTGAAGTCGGATGAGCTGGGCCTGAATTGTCAGGCGCATGATGGCAGCGCAACACATTTTCGCTCATATGACAGACAACAATATTTGCTGTCTAAGTGTTTGACGACGAAGAACTTTTGCAAGCGCCTTACATTTAACTAGAACATCGATTCACAACAAACTGATCTACCTACATTCAGACCCAAATTTTTTTCCACGTGTTTGGCCTTTGTTTTAATTAAGCTCATAAAAGCAGCAATAATGATAATAATAATAATAAATGGAATTTGTGTAGCGCTATATCTTACAAAACCAAATCAAAACCCTAAGTTAGAAATGGAAGTTGCACCCAAAACCACCATGTTTGTAAATATCCGTTTGTTTAACCCTCTTGTCCCTGATCCGGCCGCAGCCGACAGTAACGGTGGCTGCCGCTAGATTCCAATACGACCGCAGCCGACAGTTGGTGCTGCCCACGTGGGCAGTACTTTTCCATCACACACAGATCTCGTGGTTTTCACACTATGTGTCTGAAAATTGGTGGGGCGATGCAGGGAGGGTGTCAGAGGATGCCAGTGATAAATTTAGACCACTATCATGCGTGTAGTAGGGAGGGAAGGAAGAAATAACAGCCAGCAACCGGAACGCTTTTCAATGGTGCAGCGGTGGCGGAAAAAAATGGCGTCTTCTTTAGTAGTAGACGATTCATCTGATTAGCTAGATGATAAATTGAATGTTATTGTCTTGGAAGTAGAAACATTTGAAGGAGAATTGTTAAGTGAGTCCGATATTAAACGCTTACGAGGAAGAGAAAGGAAATGCTGCAGTTAGGGAGAAGAGTGAGCCAGAAAATAACTGCTACACGGCACATTCCTGACCTGTGCTACACACACACACGGACTGTGGAGAAATTTGACCTCCCGGCCTGTCCGCGGCATAGACGCCTGAAAACGATGCCTTTTGACTGTTTTCTCATTATTACCACACTTTTGCTTTGAAACTGCAATGGCAGAAACGAACAGATATGCCGATAATGAAAATAGCAAGAAGGAAAATAAAATAGGTCTCCGTCTGCCAAGATTCGACAGGTGAGAGCAATGGGTACACCTCTCCCCCCCCCCCCCAAACACACACACACATCCATAATTTGTGCTTTTTGTGATGTGATGTGACTCTGTGCCACCACTACGACTACTTTAGAGACTACCAACATTAAAATTTTGTAGAGTTACAGAAGTTCTGTGTTGTTTCCAATTTGTCACACCTGTGCTGTGACACTGGTGACAGTGTGACAGTCATGTACAATAATACACTTCTGTACACTTAACAAACATGTGATAGCACACGCAGATATGAACTGCAGTATAAAGGTCACATGTTGATTAAATATGACTTGTTTTCAAAAGAAAAAATAGTTAAACAAAACTTTTGTCTCCTCGAGACTTACCATAAAACAACAGGTGCTATGGGGACATTGTGTGACACATCCTTGAAGTACTATTGCACATAACTATTGGTAAACACATCAGCTGGGTATCACTTCCTTATTCAACACTAACATGCTTGAACTATTGTCAAATCCATGCAGGATTTGCTGTTTTATCATATATACCATATTTTTACCTGTGATTGGTGACAAATAAGGTGACAATGACAAGACATCTGGTGACCAGACACATAAACTTCGTGAACAGACGTAAAATTGAAGACACATAAACTTCGCCTAAATGCAAGTACAAAGACATACCTACCTTGTGACAAAATTTCAGCTTGACAGCTTGTCATGCACACACACAATTGTCTTAGGAGTAAAGTAAGTCAGTTGGGGGTAGAAAACCTTCAAGGAATTCAAAATCTACAGGCAGTTTAGCTCTGTAGAATCCAACAACAAGAGGGTTAAACTATTGATTATTTATCATTGATTGCATGACTGTGTGCAAGTAAGGTTGGTTTGAGTACATGCGCTTTTGATTTGTCTTTGCAAGATATAGCGCTATATAAGTTCCATTTATTATTATTATCATTACATGGACACTAAGTAAGAAAGAGACAGACCATGGGGTCACGGCGAAGGCCGCTGGACAGTCCGTCAAACTGGGGGTTGAGGGAGCGCGTCATGATCTCGGCGGAGCGAGGGCGGGCGGCGGGGATAGCGGAGTGGGGGAACATCTTGGGTTTGATGGGCGTCACCAGGATCTGCTCCGACCAGGACGCCTCCAGAGAAGGCTTCACCAGGGGCCGCACATCCACGTTGATGGACTGGAACACGCACACCACACACACACACACACACACACACAACCTGGCTGTTATTCTCCTCTGTACTCATGCATGTCTTCACCTGCATACTCTGTCTGATTGACTGGAACATGTCTTCACCTGCATACTCCGTCTGATTGACTGGAACACACACACAACCTGGCTGTCATTCACTTCTGTACTCATGCATGTCTTCACCTGCATACTCTGTCTGACTGACTGGAACACACACACAACCTGGCTGTCATTCACTTCTGTATTTATGCATGTCTTCACCTGCATACTCTGTCTGATTGACTGAAACACACACACACAGAAAACACACAACCTGGCTGTTATTCTCCTCTGTACTCATGCATGTCTTCACCTGCATACTCTGTCTGATTGACTGGAACACACACACACACACAAACACACAACCTGGCTGTTATTCACTTCTGTACTCATGCATGTCTTCACCTGCATACTCTGTCTGACTGACTGGAACACACACACACAACCTGGCTGTCATTCACTTCTGTACTCATGCATGTCTTCACCTGCATACTCTGTATGATTGACTGGAACATACACACAACCTGGCTGTTATTCTCCTCTGTACTCATGCATGTCTTCACCTGCATACTCTGTCTGATTGACTGGAACACACACACACACACAACCTGGCTGTTATTCTCCTCTGTACTCATGCATGTCTTCACATGCATACTCTGTCTGAGTGAGTAGAACACACACACACACACACACACACAACCTGGCTGTTATTCTCCTCTGTACTCATGCATGTCTTCACATGCATACTCCATCTGACTGACTACGACACACACACCGCAACCTGTCTGTTTTATTTGTTTTATTTATTTTACTTTTAATTTTTACTTTATTCTTTTATATCGAGGATAATAGAATAAGCACTTATGTGCATTTTTACATCCAGTCCCCATGTGTATGCAGTTTTGTGAATTCTGTCATCTGTTCCCACAGGCACAATGGCCCACTCTTACGAAAAGCGGAACAGGATTTAACGTGTGCGCAAGATATTCTGCGTGCGTTCGCACATGGGGCCTCGGTTTAAAGTCTCATCCGAAGGACTTTTGTTATTCACCTCTGTACTCAGGGGATAGGATAGCTCAGTGGTCAGAGCACTCATTTTCCTCCAGCCAAGGTTAAGCAGCGTCAAGCGTGGTTACAAGTGGATGGGTGACTGTTGCGCGCCTTGGCTTCAGTACAGTCCCCTTGTTAACCCAGCTGTAAATGGGTACCTGCCCTCTTTAGGGTCAGGGAAGCTTAATCAGCAAGGGAGAGGAGATGGGCGCCGCCCTCAATATGCTGGCCCCTGGAGAAGTGAGGTCTCTGATGCCTCGCTCCCCTATGACCTTATAGGTTTGGGACACCTTTACCTTTTTATTTTACTTGTGCATGCCTTCACCTGTAAGCTCCCATCTCACCCCTCTGCAGCCTAAAATGGCTCCTAATGGAAAAGTGGGTCGGGTGCAATGCTACTCATTTCATGGTGATGGGATAGCCTCGTGGTTAGAACATTGCACTCGCAATCTGACGACCCGGGTTTGACTCCTGTTCAATGGGGATATTTTCCTCTAGAGTTAAGATCAGTGCAGACTCCACTCTCCCCAAAAGTCCTTCGGATGAGACTATAAACCGAGGCCCCGTGTGCGAACGCACACAGAACATCTTGCGCACATGTTAAATCCTGTTCCACTTTTTGTAAGAGTAGGCCATTGTGTGCTGGTGGGAGCGAATGACAAAATTTACAAAACCGCATACACACAGGGACTGGATGCAAGAAAAGCACATAAGTGCTTATTCCATTATCCTCGATATAAAAGAATAAAATAAATAAATGGTGGAGGGTCACATAGTGTGTGCATTGGTAACACACTGTCACCTAGGTTGGCAAGGCTGTCTTTAATGAAACATGCTTTCCCAATCCCCCAGAAAAGTGTAACTTGTCGTTGTGTACTTCAAGTTGAAAGCCTTGTTAACACGATGAAACTTGTGCATAGCTATCTCAGCCAGGTAGACCTTTCCATGCTTGTAACACCTGGGATTTTAATGTTTGTCACACCTGTCGCCTCTTCTTCTGTTATTGATTAGGTGTGAACACTATCTCCAACCTGATTTTTAAAAAAACACTTTAAAATATTCATCAAAAATTGCAAGAACATATTTCATGAACACACACATATATGCACACACACACACCCATACTCCCCACCCCCCTCCCCTTTTACACACTCATGTATACACACACCTTCTGTAAACAAAAGTTTGATTTTGACACAAACACACACATCCCTTGTTACACAAGTACACACACAAAAACACATTCACACACACACACACACACAAACACACCCTGCCATCCCATCCCCCCTCCCCACCCAAGCAAACAATCCCCATCCCCTCCATCACCACACCACTCTCCCCCCATACCCACTCACCTACAAAACTATCACTCCTTCCTTATATTCAAAACACACACATCTTGCCTGCCCCCCCCCCCCGCCCCCCCCCCCCCCCCCCAGCACACACACATCCCTTGCCACACACACACTCATACACCCCTTGCCCCCCTACCCTCACACACACACTATGATCACCCCTATACCTACTGTTCAACACACAGCCCCCACACCCTTGCCCACCCCCTACCCCCACACACTGTACACAACACAACTTACCCCCCACACAACCTCTTACAATACCCCCCCTCCCCGCCACCCCCAAACATACACACACCCTTGCCACCACCCCCTTACCCCCCCACACCAACACCCCTGCCAGTCCTCACACCGTCACACCCCTTCCACCACACCCTCTTAATAATAATAATAATAATATTAATAATAATGTATGGAATTTATATAGTGCTGAATCTTGTAAAGCAACAAATCAAAGCGCTTTTTAAACAAATATATATCGAGGATAATGAAATAAGCACTCATGTGCTTTTTTACACACAGTCCCCGTGTGTCTGCGGTTTTGTAAATTTGTCATCCGTTCCCACCGCCACACAATGGCCTACTCTTTCGAAAAGCGGAACAGGATTTAACGTGTGCGCAAGATGTTCTGCATGCGTTCGCACACGGGGCGGTCTCGGTTTATAGTCTCATCCCAGTTCGAATTTTTTGGGGGTCAAACTGGGAAGAAAGAAAGGGCGAGGGAGGCTGGGAATCGAACGAACCCAGAACCTCACCACGTTTTACTTGTTGGCAGGCAAACGTCTTAACCATCCTGCCACCTTCCTTCCTCTTACACACACCATACCCCCTCCCCCCCCTTACACACACCATCCCCCCTCTCCCCCCCGTCCCCCCCCCTCCCCCCCCCCCCCCTCCACCCCCCCCCCACCCACCCCACCCCAGCCGCCCACTTTTTCTTCCTACCTTCTGTTCAAACGGGCAGCCGAAGGTGTCGTAAGGGATGCTCTGCAGCCAGGCCAGGAGGCTGAGGTCGGCTTCGCTGAAGCCCGTGTCCCAGCAGCGACCTAGCTGAGGAACCCCCCCGACCCCCCCGCCCCCCTCCGACCCCCGTGGCCCCTGCGGGCAGTACCCCACGCACACTCGTACAGCACGCCCCTTTAGCACCAGCTGATCACCGGCGCTGCGAACACTCCTTTTTGGGCTGCCCCGTTAAGGACACCGGGGGCAAAGGTTTTTTGTGAATGGGCGCGTTGAAAGAAAAAGCAGAAACAAAAGAAGAGAGAAAGGAGGAACGGGGGGTTTTTGGGCTTTGGGGCCCCCCCCCCCCCCCCCCCCCCCCCCCCCCCCCCCCACGGGCCGTCCGTCAAGCCTACGGGACAGATAGATAGATAGATAGATAGATATATATAGATAGATAGAAAAGATAAAATATAGATAGATAGATATAGAAAATAGATTATAGATAGATAGATAATAGATAGCTGTTGGGGTTGGCGTTTTTTCCCCGGTAAATAATATATTTTTTGTCACCTTTAAAGAGGGGGGGGTTTCCAAATAATGTTGTTTTTTATTGTCCAAAGAGGACGGGGAAAGGAGGATGGGGGGGGGGGGTGAGGTGGGGGAGTGCGCTGGTGATAGGGTTTGCCAGGGATCAAGCCACTATGGTGGGCCTGAGGCCTGATTTGGGGATTTTTACCCTAAAGTAACACATGACCAACTCCACTCCCCCCCCCCCCCCCCCCCCTAAATATTGCTTCGGACAAGACTATAAACTGAGGTCCTGTCTGCAAATGCACGCAAAACATAGGTAACGGTGTCCCATAACCTATCTGTTCATAGTGGAGTGAGACATCAGAGACCTCACTTCTCTAGGGGCCAGCATACTGAAGGAGGCATCCATCTCCTCTCCCTCGCTGCTTTACCTTCCTTGACCCTAAAGAGGGCAGGTACCCTATTTACAGCTGGGTGAACTGGGGGACTGTACTGAAGCCAAGCACACAAACGGTCACCCATCCAACTCGTAAACACAGTCAATGCTGCTTAATACTGATCGGGGGGGAAAGCGAGTGCTCTGACCACTGAGCTATCCTGTTCCCGCACACACATTAAAAAGTCTTTCTGCCTTTCCGAACAGTAGGCCATTTCATGCTGGAAGGAATGAAGACCTTTTTTTTTTTAAATGCATGCATGCACACAAGTGTCGTGTTTATACACCAAGCCTGAAGTTGGAATGCAGCTGTATATCTTAATGGTGGGTAAAGACGGTTGCATACGCAAATTATCACCATTGGTAAGTCAACCTTGGAGCTCTAGCCAAGGAATCAAAAGTTCTACAATCTTCCAAAGAGAATCGGGCGGGCATCTTTTGCCTGATAGGAGTTTACTAACATGTGAAGTTCTTTACTAGTTAAGAAAACAAACATGGCTGTTTCTGTCGACTCACCCATTGGTTTTATCCCATTTTATGTGTCGCTTATGTGGTTCCCCCCCCCCCCCCCCCCCCCCCCCCCCCCCCAACACAGTGACCATCCTGAGTCGACCCTGTATGTTTGTCCGTCGTGTCCAACGATGACCTCCAAAACAGCAGAGGATGCAGCTGCTGTTTTGGAAACTGGGCAGAAATTTGATTATAGTGGAGATGCCTTGCCCACAGTACATCCCCACTCTCTCGGCCAAGTGGGCATAAGGACAGTCAGCGTTGGAGATGTTCTCCAAAGGCCAACCAGCCCCCAGGGCTGCAGCACATGAGGATTGTCCGAGTCAAGCCTCCTAGTCAGAGAGTCATAGTCGATCACTAAAGACTAAGCTGTAAAGTGGAACTCCATGAGTAGGAAAGCCACTGGTCATACAGCCTCTCACCTTGCTGTTGCCCCCAGCATCAATGATTTAATCAAGAACTGTGATAAAGCCCAGGCGCTGACAGCCCTAAAGGTTGGCTAAGGCGTTAGTACAAAGAACAACAGAAGAGCTGGTTTTAATCCTATTTCACCCTGTATAGCTGCACAGTTTTCATCTGAGATCTGAATTTCAAACATGGTGACAGCCCTGATATATGGCCTCTGTGGTTGGCAAGGCTATGAACACCATGAC
This sequence comes from Rapana venosa, assembly GCA_028751875.1. NCBI lineage: Eukaryota > Metazoa > Mollusca > Gastropoda > Neogastropoda > Muricidae > Rapana > Rapana venosa. The sequence continues at coordinate 6,730,929 of CM054161.1, forward strand.
TGGACTGGGCATTCCCCAGCTTAACACCCTGAGGGTTTCCACTGTATGTGATCTTCCTAACATAACGAGTCCCATTGAACCAGGGGTCAATTTTCAATTGTTAACACGTTACCCATCTGCAATTAAAAGTCTGAAAAAAGCTATTCAATAACAGTTAAACAGACTGAAAATTGGACTATTCTACAAAGTTATTACAAACTGAAATGCTAGATTCCAGAAAGTAACAAAATAGAGAAAATGACCAAGTTTGCACTGTAACAGATGGTCAAGATGAGGAGTTGGTGATTTTAAATTTATAAATACACTTTTAAAAAGAAAGGAAACAAAATTCCACCTTAATACTTCAATACGAGGCAGAAAAAAAACCCTTACCATTTTATAATCAATGGAAATCTCAAAATCGTCAATCTGACCCCCACCTGCCTAAAATCACTCCTTGCAGGAAAGTGGGTCATGTGCACTGTGACTCATTTCGTGGCGGCTGGTCACATAGGTGCTGTCTCACTCATCACACTTGTTGTCTTATAGAGAAAAGGGGAGTGTTGTCACCTGATGTCAGGCACTTCCCAGCTTAACACCAAGGGGGACTACTGTGTCATGAGACTCAAGACAGATGGGCCTCACCATGTGACCATCAACTGTAGAGTGTGTCAGTATACACTATACAGATATATGTCTACATATGCTTTTTCTCTTTGATATATATATATTCTGATTTATAACCGATTTCTACCTTACTGTGTAAGTTTACGGGCTACAAAGTCATTAATCTACCTACTTTCTTTAATTTTGTAGGATTTGATTAATCTTTTTTTCATTCCATTTTTTTTTTCTTTTATTTCATTTCTGAGATCTTATTTATCTTACGCTAGCCTACTAACTCACTGTGTTAAGTTTTACATTCATGATGACTTTTTTCCCCCCTTTTATTTTATTTCTAAGATCTTAGTTATATCTTAAGCTACTAATTTACGTTTTCAATTTTGCATAATTCATAAACTTATACTTTATTTTCAAGTCAGAGTTGTTTCTTTGTGTGTTTTATTCCCAATTTTAGGCTAGAGCTTCAAACTTAACCAAAGGTGAGATTTCGCGTAAGCGACCACATTCAGGTTTTCAACGTAAGGAGGAGCAGTTCTCGTCTATTCTTCTTCTTCTTCTTCTTCTCTCGTTCGAATGTTTACACCGTCAGATGTGTTTGGGAGAAACAGTGGCAAGTCCTCTCCAGCTCCTCTCGTGTGGCCGTACAGCTCAGTTTGCAGGGTTCTTGCCTTTTCAATCTTCGAGCTCCCTCAGGTAATTTCCACCCCTCCCTCCCCACCCCCCTCCTCTCCCCCTCCCATCCACCGTTACTACACTTGACTGACCTTTTCCACAGGGAGGAATTTCTCCACGAGGGGCAGGACGTCCTTGAAGCACTGGACGCGGGCGTTGCTGGGGTTCCAGTTCTGGTAGTCGATGTGGTCGGAGAGCTTGGGCAGGGAGAGCAGGAAGCAGAGGTTGCTGTAGTCCTCTTTCGAGGGGCACAGGCCCTCCAGGCTGTTCAGACACCGCACCACCTGTCGGCACACAAGCCAGGGATACCGGGGGTTCCATTTAGATCAAATGTTTGAGACTGTCTTTCGGCTATTTTCTTCAACAACAAACGGCTAAAGAACACTTGTAATATCTAGTCCAGTATTAAGTAGATGAATTCTACAATAGGCTGAGGGTGACATTGCTGAAAACGCATGATACAGTGATATCATAATCAAATGTTTGAGACTTTGTCCTTCGGCTATTTTCTTAAACAACAAACGGCTAAAGAACACTTGTAATAATTATAATAGCTCTAGTCCAGTATTAAGTAGATGAATTCTACAATAGGCCGAGAGTGACATTGCTGAAAACGCATGATACAGTGATATCATAATCAAATGTTTGAGACTTTGTCCTTCGGCTATTTTCTTAAACAACAAATGGCTAAAGAACACTTGTTATATCTGGTCTAGTATTAAGTAGATGAATTCTACAATAATAGGCTGAGTGAGAGTGAAATTGCTGAAAACGCATGATACAGTGATATCATAATCAAATGTTTGAGACTTTGTCCTTCGGCTATTTTCCTAACTAAAGAACACTTGTAATATAATAGCTCTAGTCTAGTATTAAGTAGATGAATTCTACAATAGGCTGAGAGTGAAATTGCTGAAAACGCATGATACAGTGATATCATTTATTTATACATGCATACATGTATACTGTGAAAAACAACAACAACCCAAAACACAGAAAAAGTTTTACCCACAGAGACACACACACACTCTGTGACAGTCACACACACAAACACACAGTGACACACACACACACACACACAAACACACTCGCACACACACAGTCCACACACACACACAAACACACAGTCCACACACAGTCTACACACACAGTGACACACACACTGGATGAGACTATAACTAGTATTAATATAAACCGAGGTCCTGTGCCTGAACACACAGAGAACTTTTTGCGCATATATATATAATATATATATATGTTAAAATCTGTTCCACTTTTTGGAAGAGCAGGCCATTGTGTGCCGGTGGGAACAGATGACAGAGTTAAAACTGAGAACTTACAAAACTGCATACACACAGGGACTGGATGTAAAAAAAGCACAAGAGTGCTTATTATATTATCCTCAAAATCGCATGGATTTGTTTCTTTTACAAGATTCAGCGCTATATGAATTCCATATATTATTATTATAAAATAACAATTGTTTATAAAACACACACACACTACACACAATGTCCCCCCCCCCCCCCCCCCCCCCCTAAACACACACTACACAAAAAAAAACCCTCCCCTCCCTCCACATACACTTTCCATATAAGTTATAACTCTCCTCACAAGAAAGCCCCTCAGTCCAAACCTCTCAGTACTGTCTCAGTCTTGAGGCTCACCGACTCTCACCTCGTCCACAGTCACTTCATAGTTCTGCATGATGTTGGGCTCCGCCTTGATGCACAGCAGCTCCAGGTACTTATGTTTGGTGATCACGTACTGGAACTTCATCCCACAGAAGCCCTCCATCCCCAGCAAAGGCTGAATAAAGTCGATCACATCGTCCCACTGACCATCCAGAATCAACTGCCTCAAGAAGAGCAGGTCGTCGGAAAACTGACCGTTGATGATGCCCGTTTCTCGCTCCACGGACAGCATGGAGATGTTGAGTTCCCGATTCTGCAGAAACTCCAGGACCAGTTTGATGATGTCCGATTCCGACACGATGAGGCCTTTTTCTGCAGGCATTTTGGGGGGTTTTGGGGAGGGTTAGGTGAATGTGCTTGATACTGACAGATTTGTCAGAGAGTTTTCTAAGCGGAGTCTACCTCATTGTTTTTAACAATGAGCAGGAATGGGTTTTTTGGTTTTGTTTTCTTTTTAACAAATCTTTTAGGGTTAGATTGAGATGGGTGCAGCTGAAGTTGAGTGAGGGATGGTGTCACATCTGGAAAATAAAAAACACAGCATGTTTGTTTATTTAAACAAACAAAATCTTCAAGTATTATGATTAAGAAATTAAAAAAACACCTACATTTTACATTTAAATACAATTAATGAATTACAGACTTTCCAAATTTTTTTTTTTTAAAGTTACTAAGACTTCCAGGTAATCATCAGTTATAGAATAATGAAAAACCAAAAATGAAAGCTTAAATTGATCTAAATCAGACATGCTTGTTGGTTGACAATGAGCATGTATGATGTACCTAGATCAATCACGAATGCTCATGAATGAATAAATTCTTTAGTATAAGTACTATAACTGGTGCACACACACAGACACACACACACACACACATGAAGTACCAGTCTACTACACACAAAGTCACACATGTATACAGATGATACACAGACGAGACGCACACACTGACACAGTCACACTGTAGATGTTGTACAAATTACAATATATACATATGTATATATTATATGATGTATCATTGTATACATGTATGTACATGTATGTATACATACATACATACATTACATGTATAGTTGTATACACACGTATGCATTCAAGCATACACACACACTACATCAAGTATCACTGTGTTTTCAATCTGTGTGATGTGTGTGTGTTACATACATGTATATTGTGTGCATGCACGTGTGCATGTGTGTGTGTATACGCGTATGTGCATGTGTGTGTTATCATTTTTCTTTATTCCAAGAATGATTAATTCAGCAACACTCATGTGCTCCTTAACATCCACATGGTTCAGTTCCTGTATTATTGTGTACACACATAATGCAATTTTGCAAAAAAATTTCATCCATACCCTCAGCACACAATGGCCTACTCTTCTGAAAGGTAGAACAGGATTTACAGTGTGCACAAGATGTATGTGGTGTGTGTGTGTGCGTACGCGTGTGTGAGTGCATGTGTGTGTGCATGTGTCAGTGCGTGTGTGCGTGGTGTGTGTGTACTGTGTGTATACATGCGAATGTGTGTGCGAGTGTAGTGTGTGCAAGTCTGTGTATGCGTGTGTGCATGTGTCAAGAGTATGTGTGTGTGTGTGTGCATGTGTGTGTGTGTGTGTGGTGTGTGTGTGTGGCTGCTGTTTAACTCAGCATGGATGTTTTCACTTTAACTAATTTAAGCATTAAAAATTCAAATATTGGAGAGAGAGAGAGAGAGGAGAGAGAGAGAGAGAGAGAGAGAGAGAGAAGGAGAGGAGAGAGAGAGAGAGAGATATTATGATAATCCATAACGGATTTGTGGAAAGAATGGGTTAAAGATTGTGTAACAACTGATTCCAACAGTCCAATGTGTGCATATGTGTGTGTGTGTGTGTGTGTGTGTGTGTGTGTGTGTGTGTGTGTGTGTGTGTGTGTGTGTTGTAGACTTGAGTGTCAGTACCATGTGTGTGCGTGTGCGTGTGTGCGCACGCGCGTTTATGTGTGTGTGTGTGTGTGTGTGTGTTCGTTCGCGCGTGTTTATGTGTGTGTTGTGTGTGTGTGTGTGTGTGTGTGTGTGTGTGTGTACTTGTGTGTATGTGTGTTTTAGACTTGAGTGTCAGTATCGTGTGTGTGTCAGTGTGTCATCAGATCTCAAAATGCATTCTTACACAGGCAACACAACTGAGTCACAGTACTAATCAGGCACAATTAGGGCCTAATAGTACTTAATATTAAGCGTGCTGTTACTTTAACATTTATCTGATTTCCAGACCACCCCTCTTATCTCTGCCACAAATACGCTCATATCTAGTTTTTCTCACAATCGCGGGTAAATGACTAAAAATGACACCGATCGCTACAACAGCAACTCTCAAATTCCAACAGATACCAACAAGTTGAACTTGGAAGTTTGATCTCCCTCGCAATCTCGACAACGTTTCCGTGAAAATCAACCCCAAGAAATAAATAATCGACCTTCCGTTTAAGATAAGGCACTGATATTCACAACAAAGGGTTAAAAAATGACTGCTACCACTCAATCGATGGGCGCTGCCGCTTGAAAGTACACCTCATTACAAATTTCTCGTTCCCTGTTTTGGCACTCCGGCTGGAAATGAAAACACCGGAAGTGAGTCACAAAAATTGTCTGCTATGAAGGAAGGGAGATAAGTACTTGGTAGCAATCGTAATCGTACTTTCAGTTTCGTGAGATTTGTATGCATGCGGCTCCAAAACAAAGTCATAGAAAACGGTACAAGTTAAGTATGACGCAATTGTTTGTAACAGAATCTGACAAACTGGAATTTGAGCCGATACGGATAAAGCACCAATAACTAAGGATGTATTTTGCTTTGTCGAATTGAGTTTCATTACATCTTTTACTTTGTATCAAGTAGATCGAATTGAAAGAAAATAGCCACGGAGATTTACAGTTGGTTCCCATTTCTTGTATAATTTTCATGAAGAATCGATCGGATAATGAAGGAAGGTGGCAGGATGGTTAAGACGTTTGCCTGCCAACAAGTAAACCGTGAGGTTCTGGGTTCGATTCCCTTTCTTCCCAGTTTGACAAAAAAATCGAACTGAATGTCAAAGTCCTTGGGATGAGACTATAGACCGAGGCCCCGTGTGCGAACGCATGAAGAACATCTTGCGCACACGTTAAATCCTGTTCCGCTTTTCGTAAGAGCAGGCCATTGTGTGCCGGTGGGAACAGATGGCAAAATTTAAAAAAAAAAGACCCATACAATTTTTAAAATTAAAAAAAAAAAATTTTATGTCATCTGAGCGCTTTGATTTTTGCTTTACAAGATTCAGCGCTATATAAATTCCATACATTATTATTATTATTATTATTATTGTTATTATTTATTATTATTATTATTATTATAAGTCGTAAGAAAGGTTACTGACATCATGATCGGAAAGAAGTAGCCGATTATTTTAAAGTAAGGGCTGTGTGTGTGTGTGTGTGTGTGTGTGTGTGTTGTGTGTGTGTGTGTGTGTGTGTGTGTGTGTGTGTGTGGTGTGTGTGTGTGTGTGTGTGTGTGTTTATTGTATGTCTTTGTCTCTGTCTTTCTGTCTTTCTGTTTCCCCTCCCTCTCTCTCAAATTTTCTTTACTCTCCTATTTTCTTTTTTTCATTTTTTCTTTCCTTTTTCTTCTCTTTCTATTGTCTTTCTTCCGGCACTTAAATTATTCCGGCACAAAAAATTATTTCCTACTATCCTTCTTCTTTTTTCTTTCTTTTTTTTTGGTCCCCTTCTTTGTATTAATTTTGTTTATAGACAACTTTAAGTCACAGCAAATTTCTCTGCGTGAAATTCGGGCTGCTCTCCCTGGGGAGAGTGCATCACCACAAGAGCAGCGCCACCCATTACTTATTTTTTCTTTCTGTCTACATGCACATTTGTTCCCTATCAGAGTTGCTCCGCCCCCCCCCCCCCCTTTCATTGTTCGTTTACATTGTTTTCTTTCTTTCTTCTCTCCTCAAAACACATTAAAACATGTTTTCAATGTGTGAACGATATTTTCATTGTTCTTTTACATTGTTTTCTTCTTTCTTCTCTCCTCAAAAACACATAAAACAGGTTTTGACATGTGCGAAAGATATTTTCATTGTTCGTTTACATTGTTTTCTTTCTTTCTTCTCTCCTCAAAAACACATAAAACAGGTTTTGACATGTGCGAAAGATATTTTCATTGTTCGTTTACATTGTTTTCTTTCTTTCTTCTCTCCTCAAAAACACATAAAACAGGTTTTGACATGTGCGAAAGATATTTTCATTGTTCGTTTACATTGTTTTCTTTCTTTCTTCTCTCCTCAAAAACACATAAAACAGGTTTTGACATGTGCGAAAGATATTTTCATTGTTCGTTTACATTGTTTTCTTTCTTTCTTCTCTCCTCAAAAACACATAAAACAGGTTTTGACATGTGCGAAAGATATTTTCATTGTTCGTTTACATTGTTTTCTTTCTTTCTTCTCTCCTCAAAAACACATAAAACAGGTTTTGACATGTGCGAAAGATATTTTCATTGTTCGTTTACATTGTTTTCTGTCTTTCTTATTTATTTATTTTATTCTTTTATATAGAGGATAATGGAATAAGCACTCGTGTGCTTTTTTACATCCAGTCCCCGTGTGTGTGCGGTTTTGTAAATTTTGTCATCTGTTTCCACCGGCACACAATGGCCTACTCTTACGAAAAGCGGAACAGGATTTAACGTGTGCGCAAGATGTTCTGCATGCGTTCGCACACGGGGCTTCGGTTTATAGTCTCCCCTCAAACACATAAAATAGGTTTTGACATGTGCGAAAGATATTCTGCGTGCGTTCGTACACGGGACCTCAGTTTATAGTCTTATCTGAAGGACATTCAAGGGAGTAGTGTCATTTTCATTTTCGTTTTACCACTTTAAGTCACGATATTTCTCTGCGTGAAATTCGGTCTGCTCTCCCCTGTTGAGCTCGTCGCCACAAGAGCAGCGCCACCTTTTTTTTTTTTTTTTTGGTCTGCAACTGTTGTTTCCCTATCAGAGTGGCTTTTTTCTAAGAATTTTGCCAGGGACTACTCTCTTGTTGCCGTGGGTTCTTTTACGTGCGCTGAATAATTTTGTGTAACACACGGGACCTCGGTTTATCGTCTCATCCGAAAGACTAGCGCCCAGACCACCACTCATGGTCTAATGGATGGGGGGAAAGTTTCAGTACTGATGTTAACTCCACGGGGAAAATCCCTTCGAATGGGCGTGTAAATAGTAGCTCAAACCCGCACCGTCAGTTGGCGAGCTCAATGTTCTAACCACTAGGCTTTCCCACCCTGGGGTTCTCTATGAGACTTGAGCAAAGGGACTATGGATTTAGGAATACAATTTGGTTTTGTTTTATTTTGTTATTGTTGTTGTTGTTATTATTGTTGTTGTTTAGTTCAATTTTGTTGTTGTTGGGTTTTGTTGTTGGTGTTGTTGTTGTTTTTGCTCTTTCAGTGCACATGACGATCACCCAGTGTGATAAAGACGTTATCATCATCATCATCATCATCATCATCATCATCATCATCATCATCATCATCATCATCATCATAATACATGGAATTTATACAGTGCTATATCTTGCAGAGCTGCTCAAGCATGGTGGCGAAACAGTCACCACACATGTTACAGCTATCTGTCAGAGGATTTGGGAGACAAAACAGTGGCCAACAGAATGGACACAATCACTCATCATACCCCTGCCCAAGAAGGGGAATTTACGCCAATGCCAAAACTATAGAACAATCAGCCTCATCAGCCACGCCAGCAAGATCATGCTCAAAGTCATTTTGAATCGACTCAAGAAGGAGGCAGAAGAACACCTTGCAGAGGAACAAGCTGGGTTCAGGGCAGGCAGGAGCACAATCGAAAAGATTTTAAACTGCCACATCCTGATGGAAAAACATCTTCAACATCAGAGAGACCTGTTCCACAACTTCATCGACTTCAAGAAGGCTTTCGACAGAGTATGGCACGAAGGCCTGTGGCAGGTCCTCAGAATGTTTGGCATTGAAGAACGACTAGTGCAAACCATTCAAGCACTATACAACACCACAAGCAGTGCAGTCCTTCTGAACAATCAGGTCGGGGACTACTTCAAAACCACAGTTGGGGTCCGACAAGGATGCCTGTTATCTCCAGTCCTGTTTAATCTGTTCTTGGAAAACATTATGAGAGAGACCCTCCATGACTTCCACTCTACCATCTCCATTGGCGGCAGACCCCTCAACAACTTGCGGTTTGCCGATGACATTGACCTCATGGGCGGAAGTAACACAGAGCTGCAAGATCTTACGACCAGACTTGAGAACAGAGCTGGAGCATATGGGATGGGGGTGAGCTCGGAGAAAAGTAAAGTACTCGTGAACAGCACGAGCAACGCCACTGCTAAAATTTACATGAACGGCCAGCAACTGGAGGAGGTAGACGCTTTTAAATACCTTGGCGCTACACTCACAAAGGACGGGCGATTGACGACAGAAATCAAAGTCAGACTAGCCATGGCAACATCTTCCATGACAAAACTCACCAACATATGGAAAAGTAAAGAGATCAGTTTCCCAATCAAACTAAAGCTATACAAAGCCCTAATTCAGACTATCCTGCTGTACGGAAGTGAAACCTGGACATTGACTGCTGAAACAGCAAAGCGAATCCAGTCATTTGAAACCAAATGCCATAGAAAACTGCTGGGCATATCCTGGAGAGAACGAAAGACCAATGAATTTGTCAAGAGTCAAATAACACGGCTGGCAGGTCCACAGGAACCCCTTCTCACCATCGTCAAGAAGAAAAAGCTGACATGGTTCGGCCACGTCACCCGCCACAACACTCTGCTAAAAACAGTACTGCAGGGAACACTCGAAGGTGGCAGAAAGAGGGGTAGACAGAACAAGTCATGGATGGACAACATCAGAGAATGGACCAGGATGAATGACTCGGCACTACTGCGCAGAGCCGAGGACCGAGATGGATGGAGGAGGCTTACCACGGCATCGTCTTTCGTGTCTCCTCCACGACCGCCAAGGTCACGGGACTGATGATGATGATGATATCTTGCAAAAAACCCAAATCAAAGCGCTTTCATTCCTCCTAGTCTTTCACATGCAGCCAGTTACAAATGATGATAATGATAATGATAACGATGATGCCAGGAGATGCGTCATCTTTGAGACTCCTTGACAGAGCTGTACTCCACGCTCAATACAGCCAGTGTCAACAAGGCCCGAGAGATACAGGCACCTTCGTGTTACCCGCTCAGTCACTACCTCTAGCACGAATTTACTGATAAATTTCAAAAGATTTTTTTTTTAGAAAATGAATGATAAATAGTGTAAACGGGTTCTGCGATGTGTACTCTTCCTTCTGTTGTTGTTGTTGTTGTTGTCTTCGATTTTACGTCTGTTCACTCTCAGTGATATCAGACGAGAACAAAAAATATATATACAAGGGGTATGAGAATTGAGGTGGTGGTGGAGGCCCTACTGAAAAATGCGAGGGGGGAAAAGTAGTCTAATCATGAAAAGAAACCGTGCAAAGCAAAAGATACAATAAAAAAAAAGTTTTAAAAACCGAAACAAAAACATAAAAAGTGATTAACGTTAATGAAACTATAACAAATGTCCTATAGGACTATGCCAGAGACCTTTTGCAATATCAATGCCAAATTCAAATTATTGAATATGCTTCTAAGGGAGTTTCCAGAAAATTGGGATAAAAAAGCTTTTATATTCTTACATTCAAATATTATATGAGTATTAGAAATATTCTCGCCACAGACATTTACTGTGTCTACTGAATTTGGTTACGAATGCATTAAGTTTTATTCTATAAAACAAACTATTTTACTCTTCTTGCTGTGGAGATATTTGAGCAAGCCTTAGAATGGCTGGGGACGGGATAGCTCAGTGGTCGGAGCACTCACTTTCCCCCAGACAAGTTTAAAACGTCGAAGCGTGGTTACCACTGTTTGTTGCGCTTGGCTTCAGTACTTTCCACATACAGTTCCCTCCATGCTGTGAAATTTGAGTACAGCCTCTAAGGTCAGGGAAGGGATAAGCCAGGAGCGGAGATCACTCCCCACAATTAATGCGCCCTAGAGAATATCTCCTGATTGGCCTCTCGTCATCCCACTTACAGTCCTTAAGGTTAATGGGACTACCTTTACCCTTTTGTGTATTTTTTAGCCTTAGAGGAGTGGGCTCACGACCGCTATCATTTGCCATGAATAGATCTGTTGTTACAACTCTTATTAGGTATGACTTCGTACCTTTTCCTATTTTTTTATTTACCTAGTGGTAGCCTCTTTTCCTTTTATGTGTTGTG
>CM054161.1:6747231-6757231 GCA_028751875.1 Rapana venosa
GGCTATCAAAACTATGCTGACGTGACTTCCCATGCATGTATTGGCTAACTGCAGGTGGACGGTGGTCATCACGAACATAGTCCCGAACATCTTTTTAAAGGTGCATGCAAAGATCAAGGAAAGTGAGTTGCCCACAAGGGCAGAGATGCTGACGAAGTAGAAAGACATCCTCTCTAGTTGGCTAGGCAGAATTCTTTCACAGGAGGGAAGCAAGACACTGGGTGAGATGCATCCTGTCTTAGACATTGTTGCTGGAAGGATACTGTTACAGCACAATCTGTAATCTGAAGAAACCACGCGCTCAATATGATGCAACCTTGAAAACAAGTCCAACGGGAAGCTGGAGATTGAATTCTGGCTGATATCCACAACCTTCAGCAGAGGGAAAGATTTCAAACCTGCTGGATGAACTCTGGTCACAGAAGAAGAGGAGATATTGAGATAATCTAAGTTTGGCAAATACAGTGATAGTTCACCGTTAAGCATATTCAGATCTGTTTGAGATGAATCCACACTTTGCAGTGTATAGTGAATGTTCTTTGTGCGTTTGGATTTGATCTGACAGAGTGGATTGTTTGCTACACGTAATATTCTTAGTGCAGGCATGTTGAGGAAAACGACCAGATCAATAATGTGTATGTCATTGTTGGAAAGGTTAATAACCTGCAGATTGTAAAGCTGTACACTGGAAACGTTAGCCAAGGAACAATAGGCTAAGCTCAACACAATAAGGTAAAAACTTGAACTGACATCACTTAGAGCCATGCCCGACCCTGTGGCATCCAGGTCACGAAGATCAGGAGTCAGTTCTACAGGGAAGGGTCTGTTACATATAAGCGAGTGACCCTGACAACTGCAAGCTTGAGGACAAGCCGTGTCACACATCAGCTCGTCATCCCTCTGAGGGCACTGTCCCCAGCCATCACAGAGGCGGTCCCCATGCACACACACGGTGGAATTGTGACACCGATAGAAACCTGGACACGTGGCTGTGTCACAGTGCTGTTCATCCTCTCCATGAACACAGTCAGAAAACCCATTGCAGAGGGTGAAGACAGGGAGGCAGAAGAACCACTCTGTTGGACACTGGTAATGGCTGTCTGGGCATGTGTCATTATCTCCGATCGTCTGCCAGGAGAAATAGCCAGTCCCATCAATCGTGATAAGAACTGCTTGCTTTTTGTCTTTTTGCTTAAATTCTATGTAGAAAGCATCGTCTTCTTCACAATCGATCTCGTCAGAGTTATCCAGGCAATCTGAGAACTCATTGCATCGCTGACTAAGCGAAACACACTGGCCGTTGGAGCATTCAAACTCGTGACAGGTGGGATGATGACAGAATAATTCGTCAGTGTTACCTGGACAGTGCTGTCTGAAGTCACATACCTGGGTGTAAGGTATTGAGGTAATGCCATCCTTGTCGCATGTGAACATGGCAGCTGGCATGGTGTGAGTGCTCTGCTGAGTTGTTCCATTCCAAAACAAACAGGACTGTAAATATATCAGTTTTCCATGATGGCTGCCATGGCCACAGTGCAAGAATGTGTGTGTTGTATGATTCATTGGCCTCACAATGAAGAGCTGTTGAGTCGTAGAGGAAATGAAATGAACTGTCTCTGAATGCCTCCTCATGAGCTTGAACGCAACCTTATCAAATACCTGCACAGGTATTTCACAAATCACTGATTTCGCAGTAATGAGGTGTAAGTTTTCATAAAACCTTAATGCCATTGAGGACACTAAACTCATTTTGACTGTCCTAGAGGGCTTATAAGAATACTCCATTTCAAAATGATGTAGGCTGTAAACAACAGTGTTGTCGATCCATTTAGGGAACTTAGCATACATAAAAGATGAAAAGCTCAACCCTGCCCTCAAACCAGCAGCCACAGAAAAGCAATAATAGTCACCAAGCAGGTGCAGGATATCCCCTTGCTCTTTCCTAGACTTGATCACAGGAAATCTACCACCCACATTCAGACATTCATAAGTTTGAAATTGAATGGATGCAGTGTGCTCCACGTGTGCTACCATGAAACATTTACCTTCAGAAGCAACTAATCCCTGGCAGGCGGCACTACTGAAAAAACAGCGCTCCGTTTCGTCACGACCATCCTCACATTCTGTCTTCAGGTTGCAGGTCACATGATGCCCAAGATGAGAGTAGTTACCCACAGAACAGTTCAGCAAACCAGATGGCAACGTCTGGGGAAGATCAGACAGCAGGGACATGCGGATTCTGAGTCCAGGGTAGTAATTCCTTGAGTAGAAAATCTGCACTGTGATGTAAGACGTTGCAAAGATGAAGACTGGCCTAGACCACTCAGCTACCATGGTGGAAATGGTTTCTCCAGTGGTGTCTGGTTTCCTGTGTCTGAGCTCGATCTGCTTTGTGCAGGTGTAGGGTCCCAAGCAGAAGGACTGCTGGATGCTGGCCATGACGATGTACCCAGCGGGGAATTCCAACCGCTCTTTGAGCTGTAATCCTCCTCTGCCAATGTAGGGAGTTATAACATAACCGGGGTAGCCCAGTGGCCTTTTTGTGATCAGACCAGTACTGTTCACTACTTCAATGTGAATCTTCAGTGAAGGCTTGTTTTTATTGCGGATGAACACCTCATTTTCAATCGAACCGTAGTAAAATTCTTCGAGAGTATGGAAATCACATCTTATAGTGTCTTTTCTCCAATCTCCTATAGAGTATTCCTCTATGGTGGTTCCCCAAGCAGTCAGCATGCACCAGTACGCTAACCGTTGAATACGAACGCTTATAAACCTGCCCCACGGCACGACCACTCGCATTTTACAGAAGGAGGTAGAATCCTGACACACCCCGAACACCAATCCTTGCCGGCCAGGGAACTCGGGCAAGTCTTCCTGACAGCTGGACACATTGACTTGCAGGAGGCTGCTCTGTGTGCTGTTTCCACTGGTGAGGTAGCCCACTCCAGGGCAAGCCTCAGCCATGTTCAGATAACTGGCACGAAGCTTTTCATTGGACGAGCTGGCCCATCTTTGATCTGTGATGATAATAATAAACGTTCGTAAACACATGATGATAGGTTATACACAGTAGAGTTTAGTTTTGGTGATAGACCAGATGGTATTGTTCAGCGCACGTAAAAGAACCCACGGCAACAAGAGAGTTGTCCCTGGCAAAATTCTTAGGAAAAAGCCACTCTGATAGGGAAATAAATACAGTTGCAGACACCAAAAAAAAGAAGAAAAGAGGTGGCGCTGCTCTTGTGGCGACGCACTCTCCTCGGGGCGAGCAGCCCGAATTTCACGCAGAGAAATCTCGTGACTTAAAGTGGCATGAATAAATAAATAAATACACACATACATAAATAGATGATCAAGTGTTAAGTTCAATCCTCCACAATATTTTGAATGACGGTGTTACAGGCTGAAGTCCAATACTGCCAGACTGGACTTGTCAGGTCCTAACACATTTGATTAAGAAGGAAGGTGGCAGGATGGTTAAGACGTTTGCCTGCCAACAAGTAAATCGTGAGGTTTTGGGTCATCCCTAAGCTGACGTAGTCTGTGAAACTCTGTAACGGGCGGTTAATATAATAATAATAATAATAATGATGATAATAATAATAATACTAATAATAATACTAATACTAATATTAATAATAATGTATGGAATCTATATAGCGCTGAATCTTGTAAAGCAACAAATCAAAGCGCTCAGATGACATTGTTTTGTTGGTCTTTTTTTTTTTTTTTAATAAATATCGAGAACAATGGAATAAAGCACCCATGTGCCTTTCTACATCCAGTCCTCGTGTGTATGCGGTTTTTGTAAATGTTGGCATCTGTTCCCACCGGCACACAATGGCCTACTCTTTCGAACAGCGGAACAGGATTGAACGTGTGCGCAAGATGTTCTGCATGCGTTGTCTCTAAGCTGACGTAGTCCGTGAAGTCCTGTAACCCGAGGGTTGTCTCTTTTGCTCTACATCTTCCAAGACACGAAAGATCTGCTGCTGCTGCTGCTGCTGTACTGAGCGTTCACCTACTAGCACCCTCTTGCCTTAGGGGACTGGATGTAAAAAAGCACATGGGTGCTTATTCATTATCCTCGAAATAAAAGAATTTGTCATTGTCATTGTCATTGCCTTGACCCAAAGCAGAGGCTACTGAATTCACTCCTCACACCTGGGAATCGCTGTGAGACAGTTCAGTACAGACTGGATAATAAGTTTGTGCATGGGGGCTGGTTTTTGTTGGTTTTTTTATATTTAAAAGTACTAGGTCAGCCATGTTCAGGTAACTGGCACGAAGTTTTCATTGGATGAGTTAGGCCATCTTTGATCTGTGATAATGATAAACATTGGTAAACACACGATGAAAAGTAGAAGTAGGCGGCCATACTCCGACTTTTGAGGAGTGGCGCTTCTCATACGCTTTTCATTCCCATCACACCATACACAACCCACACCTGTCCCAAGGGGTAAGCTGTGTCAGTGAATCAGAATCGGAGTCAGAATCCTAGTCAGAATCCTAGTTAGAATCAGAGTCAGAATCCTAGTCAGAATCAGAGTCAGAATCAGAGTCAGAATCCTAGTTAGAATCAGAGTCAGAATCCTAGTCAGAATCACAGTCAGAATCCTAGTCAGAATCAGAGTTAGAAATTAGTTATTGCCATACAAGCCACATGGACTCTTTTGACCCCCCAAAAAATCATTTTCATAATTCATTAATACAACATATTATTCGTCGGTCAGCGTGACTGAAATGATGTGCATGAAAAAAAAACCCTCAACAACCCCAAAGCAAAACCAGGTTGCATTCTATCTTCCTTGTTTTTTCTTTAAATTTTTTTTTCTTTTTTTCAAAACAGGTACATACTTATTTGTTTCAGCTTGATGATTATCAGTTAACAACTATATTATTGCGTAATTTGTTTATTTATTTTATCTATTCTTTTATATCGAGGGTAATGGAATAAGCACTTATGTGCTTTTTTACATCCAATCCCTGTGTGTATGCAGTTTTTGTAAATTCTGTCATCCGTTCCCACCGGCACACAATGGCTTACTCTTACGAAAAGCGGAACAGGATATAACGTGTGCGCAAGATGTTCTGCGTGCGTATGCGTACGGGGCCTCGGTTTATAGTCTCATCCGAAGGACTTTTGGGGGAGAGTGGAGTCTGCACTGATGTTAACTCCAGGGGAAAATATCCCTTTGAACGGGAATCGAACCCGGGTCGTCAGATGTCTATATCATTCATATATTCTTTTACACCAGCATTTAGAGTTATCAATAAGGTGTTTTGTTTTTGTCCATTTCTTCTGTATATAAAACGCACTCATCCAGTAAATGAATCTCGTCTTCTATTTTGTGACAGTATTGACAAGTTCTATTCTCACTTGGTATATTCTTATACCTTTCTTCCTTTATCATCAAATCATGGCGACATGTACGAATTTTACCAAATGTTTCCCTATAGTTTTCATTTTTCGCAGTTAATCAGATCTGGCTCTAATCTGTAGTCTGTTGTCACAAAATGATAAAAGTTGAGTGTTTGTGGAAGCTTAGTACTTGTTGTAAAAAAAGGTGCTAAAGCCTGTATTACAATGTTGTTAAGTTGTAAAAATGTTGTATAGAGGTTGTCTTCATCCATAACAAGCTCTCAGCCCAATAACATGTACTGATCAAAGTCAAAGTCAAGTCAAAGTCAAACTTTTATTTTCAGATGGTACATTGAACAAGCAGTGCATTTGCTTTTTTTCCCCATCAAGACATCTATCTAAAGCACAAAAAAAAAGAGAAAAAAAAATGCAGACATAGAATAAATGACCCTAATCAATGATAAACCATACAAATCAAACAAGAAAGGTCTGTGAATAAGAAAAAACGAAAAAAACTGAGTATGGTTGCCCAGAATGCCGGACGCTTGAAAACAGTCACATCTACACGTCATAGTGTATCATCCAGTGTGGACTTGTTCACATGTCCACTGTGATGTCCTGGTGCGGTGAGTGAGACAGAGTGTATATTAGCGGGGGGATGACCCCCAGAGCGTTAAGCTGTGGAATGCACGCGCGCGCGCGCAGGCACACACACATACACACACACACATACACACACACACATGCAGACACACGCAGACACATACACACACACACACACATGCAGACACACGCAGACACACACACACACAGTCACACACACACACACACATGCAGACACATGCAGACACACACACACACACACACACACACACACACACACACACACACACACACACACACACACACACACACACACACACACACACACACACACACATGCAGACACACGCAGACACACACACACACACACACACACACACACACACACACACACACACACACACACACACACACACACACACACAACTATATTTATTTTCCTATCAGAGTGGCTTTTCCTGCAAAACATTTGCCCACGGACCACTCTCTTGTCGCCGTGGGCTCTTTTACGTGCGCTAAATAGTTATGTGTAACACACGGGACCTCCGTTTATCGTCTCATCCGAAAGACTAGCACCCAGACTCTTAATGGACGGGGAAGGGAGTTTCGGGCTCAAACAGGGATCAAACCACCATGCACTTCCGACCCGGACTTTTCGTTTTCTAGGCAGGCGCATTACCTCTAGACCTTCGATCCACTGCGCATCCATCTAACCTCCAGGCTATCCCGTCCCACCCAGATTTGTCCAGTACATTGCCAAATCCAGCAGTGGACAGGGAGGTGCCTGAATGGGTAAAGGCTCAGCAGTCAACATAGTCACTTCCCTAAAGAGTAAGCATTGCCATCTTTCCCCTAAAGAGATGCTAGGGGGGGCCTGTCAGTATAAATAGCATCCCCCACCTTCTGGAAACTCTGTGCTAGGAATTCCCTCTTTTCCATCCTTTTTTTTCCTTTCTGCTTCGTTCCTTCTTGTCTTTTTTTCTTTTTGCTTGCCTTCCTAGTCCCTTCTTCTGCCCCAACTTTTTTCTCTCCCCCAGAAAGACTGACGGGACGGGATAGCTCAGTGGTCGGAGCACTCGCTTTCCCCCAGCCAAGTTAAGCAGCGTCGAGCGTGGTTACTAGTTGGATGGGTGACCGTTTGCGCGCCTTGGCTTCAGTACAGTTCCCCCAGTTCACCCAGCTGGAAATGGGTACCTGCCCTCTTTAGGGTCAGGGAAGGTAAAGCAGCGAGGGAGAGGAGATGGGCGCCGCCCTCAATATGCTGGCCCTAGAGAAGTGAGGTCTCTGACGCCTCGCTCCCCTACGACCTTATAGGTTAAGGGACTCCTTTACCTTTTTACCCAGAAAGACTGAAAAGGTAACCTTCTTTTTTCTCTCCCACTTAAGTCGGATTGCCGGACCTGAGTTTCATAGGCGCTTACCGGCAGCACAACGCATTTTCGCTCGTGTGGGAGACAGCGATGGTTGTGGTCTGAGCATTCAACGAAGAAGAAGAAGAATTGCGGAGAATAATTGCGCAAAAGAACACGAAGAAGAAGAATTGCGCAGAAGAATTGATCAGAAGAATTGCGAAGAAGAAGAATTGCGAAGAAGAAGAAGAAGAAGAAGAAGAAGAAGAAGAAGAAGAAGAAGAAGGAGGAGGAGGGGGAGGAGGAGGAGGAGGAGGAGGAGGCAGAAGATATGATCAGAAGAATTAAGAAGAAGAAGAAGAAGGAGGATGAGGGGGAGGAGGAGGAGGAGGAGGAGGAGGAAGAAAAGAAGAATTGCAAAGAAGAAGCATTGCGAAGAAGAAGAAGAAGAAGAAGAAGAAGAAGAAGAAGAAGAAGGAGAAGAAGAAGAAGAAGAAGAAGAAGAAGAACAATTGCAAACAACAAGAAGAAACAACATTGCTATTCCAGATCCAATACTCTTAGGACGTCAGTCTGTTTGTACCAATCCAAGCCAATCCAGTTCTATCATCGGATGAGACTATAAACCGAGGCCCCGTGTGCGAACGCATGCAGAACATCTTTCGCACACGTTAAATCCTGTTCCGCTTTTCGAAAGAGTAGGCCATTGTGTGGCGGTGGGAACAGATGACAAAATTTACAAAACCGCATACACACGGGGACTGGATGTAAAAAAGCACATGAGTGCTTATTCCATTATCCTCGATATTTAAAAAAAAAAAAGTCATCTGAGCGCTTTGATTTGTTGCTTTACAAGATTCAGCGCTATATAAATTCCATACATTTTTCTTCTTCTTCTTCTTCTTCTTCTTCTTCTTCTTCTTCTTCTTCTTCTTCTTCTTCTTCTTCTTCTTCTTCTTCTTCTTCTTCTTCTTCGCAATTCTTCGCAATTCTTCGCAATTCTTCTTCTTCTTCTTCTTCTTCGCAATTCCTTCTTCTTCTTTCTTCTTCTTCTTCTTCTTCTCTTCTTTTTTCTTCTTCTTCTTCTTCTTCTTCTTCTTCTTCTTCTCTTCTTCTTCTTCTTCTTCTTCTTCTTCTTCTTCTTCTTCTTCTTCTTCTTCTTATCATATTGGTCGCAACCTAGCCTGACCTACTGCAGGGGTTAACATTGTTATCAGGCTGTGGCTACGATAGCCTTTGTGCATGTTCATCCTGACAGTGACTAGAACTTTCCTGTAGTGCCAGACTCCACGAAATACATGAATTAAGCATCAGCAGGTTTATCCATCTGGTCAGTCGCATTCCCTAGTCCTGTCCTTCCTTCTTTTTTTTGTTTTTCCACGTCGTTTTCGTTCATTCATTCATTCATTCATTTTCATTCATTTTCATTCGTTCATTCACATTCATTTACATTCGTTCATTCATTCATTCACTTCACTTCATTTTCATTCATTCAATCACTCAAACACTTTCATTCATTCATTCATTCATTCATTCATTCATTCATTTATTCATTCATTCTTTCATTCATTCATTCGTTCATTAACTCACTCACTCACTCACTCACTCACTCACTCACTCACTCACTCACTCACTCACTCACTCACTCACTCACTCACTCACTCACTCACTCATTCGTTCATTCGTTCGTTCATTCATTCATTCATTCATTCATTCGTTCGTTCGTTCATTCATTCACGTTGATGTTTCCCTTCCACCTTTCTTATATTCATTCTGTAAGTCGAGTCAGTTCCGATACTGTCCTTCAATGTAATATTCATTTCACACTGAACGCAACATCATCATCAAGTAAGAGCAGAACTTTTCCTTGCCACAGTGAACCCGAACCTTCAGGAAAACCATTAACAGCTTTAACACAAAGAAACATAAAGGTGTCCCATAACCTATGTGGTCGTAGGGGAGCGAGGCGTCAGAGACCTCAACTTCTCCAGGGGCCAGCATATTGAGGGCTGCGCCTATCCCATCTCCTCTCCCTCGCTGCTCTACCTTCCCTGACCCTAAAGAGGGCAGGTACCCATCTACAGCTGGGTGAACTGGGCGACTGAACTGAAGACAAGGCGCACAAACGGTCACCCATTCAAGTGATAACCACGCTCGACGCTGCTTAACCTTGGCTGGGGGGAAAGCGAGTGTTCCGTAACACAAAGAAGCAAACAGAAAAGAAGGGAAAAGTGCGAAAGGAATATTGACTACTTTCGAAACTCCCATGAGAATGGTTTTTAATTATGAATGAAGAAGCCCGCCGTGGCATGGTATGGAAAGGACTGATGTAACTGAAGATCAAGCGCGCGTAAGCTTTCTAGAAGGCATGCAGGGAGAAATATGCACGTGCACGCGTGCGGGCACAGACAGACAGACAGGCGTGCAGGCAGGCAGGCAGACAGACAGACAGACAACAGACCATACACACACACACACACACACACACACACACACACACACACACACACACACACACACACACACACACACACACAGACACACAAAGATACACACACACACACAAAGATACACACACACAGATACACACACACACACACACACAGATACACACACAGACACACACACTCACACACACATGAGTACTTATTCCATTATCCTCAAAATAAAAGAATAAACACAC
>CM054161.1:6762231-6787231 GCA_028751875.1 Rapana venosa
GGTTTTTGACTTCCGCCACTGCCGTTCTAAGTTGCCGGCGTTTGCGCTTCGCTATCAAGATGTCTTGGGTATACCATGGCGCACAGGTCTGTCAGGGAGGAGATGATCAGTAGGAGGTGCATGCTCATCAAGCATTTGGCGGAGAATAGTGTTATAGTGATCAGAGAGGTCAGTGTGGTCAGAGGTTGTTGAAAAACGTTCGGAAGCTTGTGAAGAGAAGGTATGAATGTCTAAGGCCTTAAGATTGCGACGAGTAACATATTTCTACTTTCTAACAGGTTTTGTGATGTTGAGATGGAAAAGAATGGCGGAATGATCAGAATGCAGTTCGTCGGTGACAGAAACAGATGTGACAAGATTAAATGAAGCATTAGTAATCAGCCAGTCTAAAATATGACCATTTCTGTGCGTTGCTTCGTTTACCAGTTGAGAGAGAGAATGGTTGGACAGAGAAAGAGAAAGACGTTTGACATCTGGAGAAGACTAGTTGTCGAAATGGAAGTTGAAGTCACCAAGAATTATAAGTTTAGTGGGAGAGAGGCTGTAGTGGTCGAGGAGTGACGGGAATTGTTGGTGAAAAAGAGAAGATGTGGTGACATGGGGTGATCTAGCCTGTTGTGTGTGCCCAGTGCGGAGTCTTAGAATGATGACTTGTTCTTCTCTTGTGAGATGATGGTAGTCGTCCTTCTCTACTCTGGGTCGGGCCGTTGATTTGATGATGAGCTGTTTGCGTGTTGCGTATGTGCGTGTGTGCGTGTTGCGTATGTGCGTGTGTACAATAATAAGTTTATATGTCTTTTCTATCAGTGGTTTTTATAACATTGTATTTTCCCCAATTGATGTGTTGTGGTTGTTTGTGTGTGTGTGTGTGTGTGTGTGTGTTGTGTGTGTGTGGTGTGTGTGTTGTGTGGTGTTGTGTGTGTGTGTGTGTGTGTGTGTGTGTGTGTGTGTGTATGTGTGTGTGTGTGTTCGTGACATTTTTATTTGAAGTTATCTTGGAATGTTTTAATCAATATGAAATGTATTTGTGTGTATGTGTCTTTCAATATTATGATACGTATTAATGTGCCTGTCAGTATTGTAATGAACCTTCTTGAAATAAATAAAGTGTTTTTGACTTGACTTGACCTGACCTTTTTGAAAAAAGCAATCTTAAAAAAAATCCATCTGTATAACATTTTGTATTCATCTTTCTTTGCTGTAATTGCTATGTAGACGGAGAAATCGTCTTGATCCGTGACAAAATTTGTGTTATGGGTTGTCGTAATAATGTTGTAGTTAAATATTATTGATGCAGCTGTGTTTGTTCCGAGATAGACTCCTCACCTCACCTCATCTATCCCGTAGTTCTTGGACAGTGGGGCATTCATGAAGATTTTGCAACCAGCTTCCTCCACTCCCCGCAATCCTCTGCTTTCCGTAGCATGTCGTTCCACTCAAGGCTACCAGTCCACTCTCTGATGTTGTCTTCCCATCGTTTTCTCTGTCTGCCTCTTCTTCATCTCCCTCCTTGTACTGTTCCCTGTATGACAAACTTGGCCAGTCCAGATGTTCGCGTAGACTGCTTGATGACAGAAAGCAAAATGCAATACTTGTTCCATGTACCATCCGGAAATTTAAAAAAAATGACTTGACTTGACTTGACTTGACTTGACTGACTTGACTTGAGCCTGCCCTGTAACAGAGAAACCATGCCCTGAAGTTGGAGTATGGCTGCCTATAAAGTGATATATATTTTTTTAAAACGAAAGAAAGAAAACAGACAAAAGAGTCATACAGGCAAACTTCTCAATCAGTGTGTTTTTCAACGTCACGTTGATTTCCCAGTAAGATGAGAGAGAGACAGAGCGCATATTCTGGGTGACCCCCAGGGTGTTAAGCTGGGGAACGCACAACAAGAACAACCACAAAGTCGGAGTGGGGTGGGGGGGGGGGGAGGGGGGTGCAAAAGCCCCAAACTACCAGCACCAATAATACTGATGATAAATCGCGCTACCCAGAGGGGATGTCTTAGCCATTTCTTCTTCTTCGTCGTCAAACGCTCAGACAGCAACTATTGTTATCTGTCATAGGAGCCAAAATGCGTCGCGCTGCCGTTAAGCGCCTGACAAGTCAGGCCCAGCGTATCCCAACTTCTGCATGAGAGAGAACTGTTATCGTTTAAGTCTTTCGGGAGGAAAAAGAACCAGTAGGAGGATGGATCAAGAAGGCAGAAACTAGACAAGAAGGAGGTGACAGGAAAAACAGGAATAAAGCAGAGAGGAAGAGAAAGAGAGAGAAAAGAGTTGAATTCCTAGCACAGAATTTCCAGAAGGTGGAAATGCCATTTCCAGTGACAGGCCTTCCCCCGGCATCCTCACACGGGGGATAACTGCGACACAATTGCAACGAGAGAGAACACTTTCGTGAGAGCTGAACAGAAGTTCCTTGATTCTGAAGAACTTCTGCTGTCCAGTTTTTCCCGACAGTTTCTTTCTTCTTCAACCTGTTTCAGGTCAAGGTGTTCCCAATAAAACGAGCGAGGCGTCAGAGACCTCAGCTTCTCCAGGGGCCAGCATATTGAGGGCGGCGCCCATCTCCTCCCCCTCGCTGCTTCACCTTCCCTGACCCATCATTCACCATGGGGTAAGACTTTCAAAAACGCACTTTTTGAAGTTTAGACAAAGGATCGGTGGTCTAGAGGTAACGCACCTGCCTAGAAAGCGAAGTCTGGGTCGGAAGTGTGCAGTGCTTTGAATCCCGATTGGGCCCGAAATCCACCCCCCTTCCCCTATCCATTAGTGGTGGTCTGGGTTCTAGTCTTTCAGATGAGGCGATAAACCGAGGTCCCGTGTGTCATACATAAATATTCAGCGCACGTAAAAGAACCCACGGCAATAAGGGAATTATCCCTGGCAAAAAATCTGTAGAAAAAAGCCGCTCTGATAAGGAAACAAATACATTTGATGACGTCATCATCATCATCATCACATCATCAGACCCGTGACCTTGGCGGTCGTGGAGGAGACACGAAAGACGATGCCGTGGTAAGCCTCCTCCATCCATCTCGGTCCTCGGCTCTGCGCAGTAGTGCCGAGTCATTCATCGTGGTCCATTCTCTGATGTTGTCCATCCATGACTTGTTCTGTCTTCCCCTCTTTCTGCCACCTTCGAGTGTTCCCTGCAGTACTATTTTTGGCAGAGTGTTGTGGCGGGTGACGTGGCCGAACCATGTCAGCTTTTTCTTCTTGACGATGGTGAGAAGGGGTTCCTGTGGACCTGCCAGTCGTGTTATTTGACTCTTGACAAATTCATTGGTCTTTCGTTCTCTCCAGGATATGCCCAGCAGTTTTCTATGGCATTTTGTTTCAAATGACTGGATTCGCTTTGCTGTTTCTGCAGTCAATGTCCAGGTTTCACTTCCGTACAGCAGGATAGTCTGAATTAGGGCTTTGTAGAGCTTTAGTTTGATTGGGAAACTGATCTCTTTACTTTTCCATATGGTGGTGAGTTTTGCCATGGAAGATGTTGCCATGGCTAGTCTGACTTTGATTTCTGTCGTCGATCGCCCGTCCTTTGTGAGTGTAGCGCCAAGGTATTTAAAAGCGTCTACCTCCTCCAGTTGCTGGCCGTTCATGTAAATTTTAGCAGTGACGTTACTCGTGCTGTTCACAAGTACTTTACTTTTCTCCGAGCTCACCTCCATCCCATATGCTCCAGCTCTGTTCTCAAGTCTGGTCGTAAGATCTTGCAGCTCTGTGTTACTTCCGCCCATGAGGTCAATGTCATCGGCAAAACCGCAAGTTGTTGAGGGGTCTGCCGCCAATGGAGATGATAGAGTGGAAGTCATGGAGGGTCTCTCTTATAATGTTTTCCAAGAACAGATTAAACAGGACTGGAGGTAGCAGGCATCCTTGTCGGATCCCAACTGTGGTTTTGAAGTATTCTCTGACCTGATTGTTCAGAAGGACTGCACTGCTTGCGGTGTTGTATAGTGCTTGAATGGTTTGCACTAGTCCTTCTTCAATGCCAAACATTCTGAGGACCTGCCACAGGCCTTCGTGCCATACTCTGTCGAAAGCCTTCTTGAAGTCGATGAAGTTGTGGAACAGGTCTCTCTGATGTTGAAGATGTTTTTCCATCAGGATGTGGCGGTTAAAAATCTGTGTGATTGTGCTCCTGCCTGCCCTGAACCCAGCTTGTTCCTCTGCAAGGTGTTCTTCTGCCTCCTTCTTGAGTCGATTCAAAATAACTTTGAGCATGATCTTGCTGGCGTGGCTGATGAGGCTGATTGTTCTATAGTTTTGGAATTGGCGTAAATTCCCCTTCTTGGGCAGGGGTATGATGAGTGATTGTGTCCATTCTGTTGGCCACTGTTTTGTCTCCCAAATCTTCTGACAGATAGCTGTAACATGTGTGATGACTGTTTCGCCACCATGCTTGAGCAGCTCTGCTGGTATGTTGTCTGCTCCTGGGGACTTTCCTACTGGTAAACTGCGGATGGCTACTTCCACTTCTTCCCTCAGTATAGGTAATGGTGAGGTACTCTTGATGTTGCTGCTTCCTCTTCTATTATGCTCTTGTCAGGTTGGATTGGGTAGTTGTATAGTTCTTGACAATACTCAGACCACCTGTTCAATGCAGCTGAGCTTTCTGTGAGGAGGTTTTCGGAGCTGTCTTCAATGACTGATGATTTGGTTTGAAGTGGTTTTGTGAGCTTCTTAAGGGTGTCGTATGCCTTTTTACTGTTGCCCACTTTCATGCTTTTTTCGATCTCATCACATTGATCACTGATCCACTTCTCTCTGGCCTTTAACATTGACTTCTTCACAAGATTGTTGGCCTCCCGGTATTCTTTAGGGTTAGAAGACCTGGTTGGTTTCAGTGCTCTTCTTGTATCGCAGAGGTCCAAGATGTCATTGGTAGTCCATGGCTGATGTTTATTCCTCTGACGACCGAGTACCTCCTCTGCTGTTTCTCGGACTGCCTCATTAAAGTTGTTGGTGAGGTCATTGATGTTATTGTCCAGGAGGGTTAATGCCGCAAAACGTCCGCCAAGCTTAGCTTGGAAGATCTCCTCGACATCTGGATCTTTCAGTTTGTCCACGTCAAATTTGATACGTGGGTTTGCAGGCTGTTTGTTTTTCTTCAGCTTCATTTTGAATACCAGCAGCACAAGGTCGTGGTCGCTGCCTATGTCATCTCCAGGGTAGGTTCTTGTTCTGGCTCTGTTGATGCTGGATTTGAAGCGCCGTGGTGTTAAGATAAAATCTATTTGGTTATGGATCTTGCCGTTTGGCGCATGCCAGGTTGTCCTCCTTGACTGCTTGTGGGGATAGAGGGTATTGGCAATGGTAAGTCTGTGGGTGCAGGCAAACTCCAGCAGACGTAGTCCCCTGTCGTTGGTCTCTCCAGTTCCAAACTGACCAACTGTTCCGGCGCATTGGTTGTAAGAGTCAGGACCTACTTTGGCGTTAAAATCCCCTTGAATGATGATGATGTCTTTCTTGGGTATCTTCATAATGGTCTCTTCAAGATCTTCGTAAAATTCTTCTACTTCTTCATCTGCATGGTCAGATGATGGTGCATAGATTTGTATGATGGTGATGTTCTTGGGCTTGGCCCGGATGCTGATAATCCTGCAGGAAGCCGGTGTACAGCTGATAAGTCATTGTCCCACCAAATCCTGTCCATCTCACTTTTCCTAGTCCAATAATGTCCCATTTATAGCGGCTAAGCTCATACTCTAGTCTTTGATTTTTTCGCACTGGTAGAGTGTACGGACGTTCCATGTACCAATGGTGATCTGTTCTCTAGGGAGCTTAAGTAATGTTTTAACTCCAGTAGCTGACTTGTCACTTCCACCCTGGTGTTGATCAATGGAAAGCGCGGTCGTTGGTAACCCGGGCTTCGACCGATTCGGTATCATATTGGCTTTGCATTTGTCTTTCATGTCTTGTCTGTGGGCTTAGGATATTCCTTGGTGGCGCCAATCTCCTCTCCAAGTCTCCATTTGTTTTGTTTTTTTCTATTGGTGTTTCCTCCCCCACATGCGGCAGGTTGTACTGGGTTACATGGATACCAGTAGCAGTAACAGACAACTTCTCTGACTGGCCTGACCTACAGGAAAGAAAAAAGTATATAATAATGGGTGGCGCTGTTCTTGTTCTCCCAGGGGAGAGCAGCCCGAATTTCACGCACAGAAATCTGTTGTGACTTATTAAATAGATATCCCCAAGTCAGAATGCGGCTACCTTAATGGTGATCAAAAAACACTGGTAGTAGCAAAATCTACCCAGTGGTGAATCTTGGAGCTCTAGCAAAGGAATGCCTCTTTGTCTGTTTGTTTGTCTCTTTGTTTTGTGTCTGTCTGTCTCTCTGTATCTCAGTATCTGTCTCTGTCTGTCTGTCTGTCTCTCTTTCTGTGTGTGTGTGTGTCAGTCTGTCTGTCTGTCTCTGTGTCTGTCTGTCCCTCTCTGTCTCTGTCTCTCTCCCTCCCCTCTCCCCAGTAAGAGCCTGCTTGACACCTGGTCTTACAGTCATTCTGCAGCGACAGCTGAGCGGAACCAGGAGTTATCTCCCATCCCCACCCGCATATTCACCCAATGTTAGTAGTTGCGAAGAATTTCACAGTGTTATTGGCAGGGGAAGTAATTCAACAGATATTGGGAAGGGAAGTAAATCAACAAACATTGGAAGGGGAAGTAATTCAACAAATATAGGGAAGGGAGATAATTTAACAAATATTTGGGGAGGGGGGGGGAGTAATTCAACAAATATTGGAAGGGGAAGTAATTCAACAAATATTGGGAGGGGACATAAATCAACTATCGGA
This sequence comes from Rapana venosa, assembly GCA_028751875.1. Lineage (NCBI taxonomy): Eukaryota > Metazoa > Mollusca > Gastropoda > Neogastropoda > Muricidae > Rapana > Rapana venosa. Next base: position 6,769,046 of record CM054161.1, read on the forward strand.
TCAGAAGTAATTCAACAACTGTTGGGAGGGGAAGTAATTCAACAAATAATATTGGTAGGGGAAGCAATGCAGCACTGCTGCTGTCCCTTACTGAGCATACCACAAGCTTATTCTTCGTTCTTTTGCATGCCCCAATATGCACATAGGGAAATGGGATAGCTCAGTGGTCAGAGCACTCGCTTTCCCCAGGTAAGGTTAAGCAGCATCGAGCGTGGTTACCACTTGGATGGGTGACCATTTGCATGCCTTGGCTTCAGGACAGTACCCCTAGTTCACCCAGCTGTAAATGGGTACCTGCCCTCTTTAGGGTCAGGAAAGGTAAAGCAGCGAGGGAGAGGAGATGGGCGCCACCGCCCTCAATATGCTGGCCCCTGGAGAAGTTGAGGTCCTGATGCTTCGCTCCCCAACGACCACATAGGTTATGGGACACCTTTACCATTTTTAATACACACAAATATCATATACATCACCGATAGAAACCACGGTTTTCCCCTATGTGTGGAATTTAAGGGGTTTAAGCCCAAACCAAAGCGTACATTGAGAACATGGCTTACAATTTAGAGAGGAAATCCCCCCTGTGGGGATGCCGGGGGGGGAGGGGGGGGGGGGGGTCAGTATAAATAACACCTCCCACCTTCTGGAAATTCTGTGCTAGGAATACCCTCCTTTCTATCCCTCTCTTTGTTTCTTGCTTGTTCTTTTTCTTCTTCTTGTCACCTCCTTCTTGTCTGTGTTCTGTCTTCTGGTCCATTCTCCTGCCCCTTCCCCCCCCCCCCCGCTTTTTTTTTTCCCCAGAAAAGACTTAAAATCTAAGAATTCTCTCCCATGCCGAAGTCGGAAGTGCTGGGCCTGACTTGTAAGGGGTTAACGGCAGCACATCGCATAGTCGCTCATATGACAGACATCAATTATTTCGAGGACAATGGAATAAGCACTCATGTGCTTTTTACATCTAGTCCCCGTGTGTATGTAGTTTTGTAAAGTTTATCATCCGTTCCCACTGGCATACAATGGTCTACTCTTAAAAAAACGGAATAGGTTTTAACGCGTGTGTAAGATGTTCTGCGTGGGTTCGCACACGGGGCCTCGGTTTATAGTCTCATCCTGAAGGACTTTTAGGAGGAGTGGAGTCTGCACTGATGTTAACTCCAGAGAAAAAAATCCTCTTGAACGGGATTCGAACCCGGATTGGCAGATCCAGAGCACAATGCACATAACCACCAGGCTATCTCATACCCCCTCCCCCCATCCCCAGGCATGGTCCATGACTATGAATGGATTGTTTCTCAATGGCATGGTCGATATTTATGAATGGATTGTTGTTTATCAATGGAATGGTCGATACTTATGAATGGATTGTTGTTTATCAATGGTATGGTCGATGTTTATGAATGGATTGTTGTTTATCAATGGCATGGTCGATATTTATGAATGGATTGTTGTTTATCAATGGCATGGTCGATGTTTATGAATGGATTGTTGTTTATCAATGGCATGGTCGATATTTATGAATGGATTGATGTTTATCAATGGTATGGTCGATATTTATGAATGGATGGCTGTTTATCAATGGCATGGTCGATATTTATGAATGGAATGTTGTTTATCAATGGCATGGTCCATGTGTATGAATGGGTTGTTGTTTATCAATGGCATGGTCCATGTCTATGAATGGGTTGTTGTTTATCAATGGCATGGTCCATGTCTATGAAGGGATTGTTGTTTATCAATGGCATGGTCGATATTTATGAATGGATGGCTGTTTATCAGTGGCATGGTGGATATTTACGAATGGATTGTTCTTCATCAATGGCATGGTCCACTTTTATAAAGAAACTGTTTATCAATGGCATTGTCAAGGTTTATGAATGGATTGTTGTTTATCAATGGCATGGTCAAGGTTTATTAATTGATTGCTGTTTATCAATGGAATGGTCAAAGTTTATGAATGGATTTTAGTTTATCAATGGCACAGTCAAGGTTTAAGAATAGATTGTTTATCATTGGCATGGTCCATGTTTATGAATATATTGTACATCATTGACATGGTCCATGCTTATGAATGGATTGATTATCAATGGTATGGATGGATGGATATTTCATCAATGGCATGGTCGATATTTATGAATGGACTGTTGTTTATTAATGGCATGGTCCATGTGTATGAATGGGCTGTTGTTTATCAATGGCATGGTCGATGTTTATGTATGGATTGTTGTTTATCAATGGCATGGTCGATATTCATGAATGGATTGCTGTTTATCAATGGCATGGTCGATACTTATGAATGGATTGTTGTTTATCAATGGCATTGTCCATGTCTATGAATGGATTTCTGTTTATCAATGGCATGGTCGATATTTATGAATTGATGATTGTTTATCAATGGCATGATCGATATTTATGAATGGATTGTTGTTTATCAATGGCATAGTCCACTTTTATAAAGAAATTGTTTTCAATGGCATGGTCGATGTTTATGAATGGATTGTTGCTTATCAATGGCATGGTCGATGTTTATGAATGGGTTGTTGTTTATCAATGGCATGGTCGATATTTATGAATGGGTTGTTGTTTATCAATGGCATGGTCCATGTGTATGAATGGATTGTTGTTTATCAATGGCATGGTCGATGTTTATGAATGGATTGTTGTTTATCAATGGCATGGTCGATATTCATGAATGTATTGTTGTTTATCAATGACACGGGCAAGGTTTATGAATGGATTGTTGTTTATCAATGGCATGGTCCATGTTTATGAATGGATTGCTTATCAGTGGCATGGATGAATGGATTGTTTATCAATGGCATTGTCAATGTTTATGAATGAATTTTTGTGTCAATTGCACGGTCAACGTTTGTAAATCAAGGTCTCCAGGGTCACTGAAAAGCCATGGGGAAGTCAGTCAGACTTAAGTGATTAATGGTGGTATCTTGAGGGCTGAAGAAACGTCATTAAATAATAATAATAATAATAATATATGGAATTTATATAGCGCAGAATCTTGTAAAAAACAAACAAATCGAAGCGCTTGCACTCAAATAATTTATACGCATGCAACTCTCCTTAAACATAATGAACAACATATTTCAAATCCATGCGCGCGCACGCACGTACGCACGCACACACGCACGCGCACACACACACACATACACACACACACACACACTCGCGAACACTCTTAGGAGGTGAAAGATGCTGTTGAAAATTAGGGACAGATATGAAGGGAAAGTCTCAGGTAGAAAATAAGTGTGTTTTGAGGCTGGATTTGAAGGTATCAAACGAAGGCTTTTGGCGAAGTGAAAGAGGAAGGTCATTCCAGGTGGATGGGCCAGAAATAGAGATAGAGCGACGGCCAACAGTGGTTTGTTTGAATCTGAATTTGTTTGAATCATTCAGAGGCCCGTGTGCGACGCATGCAAAACATCTTGCGCACACGTTAAATCCTGTTCCGCTTTTCGAAAGAGTAGATCATTGTGTGCCGGTGGGAACAGATGACAAAATTTACAAAACCGCATTATCCTCGATATAAAATAAAATATAAAAATTAATTTTTTAAAAAAAAAAAATCATGTCATCTGAGCGCTTTGATTTGTTGCTTTACAAGATTCAGCACTATATACATTGCATACATTATTATTATTAGTAGTATTAGTATTATTTTGTGTCTACGTTGTACACTGATGTTCTTCAGCGTGTGTTTTTGAGAAAAGGGGATGGAGACTTTTTCTGACCCCTTAAGCACAGGGCTGTTTCATTACTTTGCCGTGCATAGTTTAGACGTAGAGATGTTTGACTGTGTGTGTGTGTGATTGTTGTATGTGTGGTGTTGATTTGTGTGTTGTGTGCTGTTATGTGTGTTGTGTGTGTGTAGTAGTGTTGTTGTTTTGTGTGTGTTGTCTGTGTTTGTGTGTTTTGTGAAGTTTGTGGACAATTTTTACCTGTTATAACAAGTGTATGATTATCATCTGCACTGTCATAAACTGACGCTTGTGTTTGTGAGAGAGTGGCTTATCCAAGTGTTGATTACTTGACTTTGCTTGAATTCCCTGGGGAACATTAGGCCGCAATACCAAGGTGTGACTCACTTACTTATGCCTCTGAATTCCCTGGGGAACATAGGGGCGCAATACCAAGGTGTTGACTTACTTGACTTATGCCTCTGAATTCCCTGGGGAACATAAGGGCGCAATACCAAGGTGTTGACTCACTTGACTTATGCCTCTGAATTCCCTGGGGAACATAGGGCTGCAATACCAAGGTTTTGCAGCCTGTCAACTCCAGCCTCTGCTTCCCTCAGTCACCGGCACCTGACAGCAGTGTAAGATGCAGTTTATTTGAAGTTGTTTATGGAAGGTTTAAACCAATAATATGAAATGTAGCTTTCTTGTGTCTTCTTTGAAATTATGATACGTATCAACGGGTCTGTCAGTACTGTAATTGCCCTTCATGGGATTGTGACAGGGTGGTAGTTAGATTGCCTCCCATGTGATCAGAGCAATGTGTGTTACTATTTTGGGACACATCTGCAAATTGCGCTGTGCTCTGTTTCCTTGGGTAGTGGTTGAAAGCCGTCTGTTGACTACACTTCACCTTCTCGGTGATGGGTAGAATTTATGCAGCATCTCTTTATAGAGGCCACATCCTAACTGTGAGACTGTACCTCGTACCTGGGGATTGTGCAGAGATGGGACATCAATATGTCCACTCTGTTACAGGATAACTGAAGTGTTTTGGACTTGGCTTGACTTGAAGGTCCTTGTCTTTCTGAGTGGTGCCTTACCTTAGGCATTCCTGTCTCCCTGTATTTTTTCCCTTTCGTTCCTTGGCTAGAGCTCTAAGGTTCACCAATGCTGAGATTTTGCACCTGCAGCCGGTTTTTACCCACTGTGAAGGTAGCCGCATTTCGACTTCGGGGATAGCCTTCTTGTATGAGAATGGTGTCCCTTTTAAGAGAAGTTGTCAATGGCGTTTTGGAACGGAGTGTAACACTCCTGAATATCTTCTTTACCATTTTCTGGTATAGGCGTTGATTTGGATCACGTTGATCTTGAAGGGAGATGTATTGGGATGGCCTGTCAGGAGTCTTATAGATATTCTTCTTTTTTTTTCTTCGTCGTCGAACGCTCAGACAGCAACCTATTGTTGTCTGTCGCATGAGCGAAAATGTGTTGCACTGGCGTTAAAACGCCTGACAAGTCAGACCCAGCGCATCTGACTTCGGCGTGGGAGAGAATTGATGTATTTCACGTCTTTTCTGGGGGAAAAAAGACAGCAGAATGGACCACGAAGGCAAAAACATAGACAAAGAGGAGGAGGAGGAGGAGGAGAGAGAGAGAGAGAGAGAGAGAGAGAGAGAGAGAGAGAGAGAGAGAGAGAGAGAGAGAGAGAGAGAGAGAGAGAGAGAGGAGAGAGAGAGAGGTTAGAAAAGAAAGAATTCCTAGCACAGAATTTCCAGAAAGTGTGGTGATGCTATTTTACTGACAGGCTGCCAGCAACCCCACGGGGTGGTGTGGTAGATACGAGGCAGTGTTTAAAGGGACGGGATAGCTCAGTGGTCAGAGCACTCGCTTTCCCCCAGCTAAGGTTAAGCAGCATGGAGCGTGGTTGCCACTTGGATGGGTGACCGTTTGTGCGCCTTGGCTTCAGTACAATCCCCCAGTTCACCCAGTTGTAAATGGGTACCTGCCTCTTCAGAGTCAGGGAAGGTAAAGCAGCGAGGGAGAGGAGATGGGCGCCGCCCTCAATATGCTGGCCCCTGGAGAAGTTGAGGTCTCTGACACCTCGCTCCCCTACGACAACGTAGGTTATGGGACACCTTTACCTTTACTGATCCTTTGAAGCTGTTGTTGGTCAGGAAGCCTGCTCCATTCCTATGTAGGGCTTGTTCTGCACTGTTGCAGAGAACATGTCCTTCCATGGTCTGGTGTTTGCCGAGGCTTTTCCAGCTGATCTCATTGGGTTGCACAGTGTACCACGTGTAGCTTGTGAGAGTTGATGAGCCACTTCATAGAGTTTTCCTGCTTGTGCTAAAGATCCCATTTTCCATGTACGGATAGTGGCATTTCTTTAGTAGGAGTCTTGAGAAGATGTCACAGCATTGAACACTTTTTCAGACAAGAAGTGTTGGGTGATCTTTTCAGGTTGCAGCATCTCTGGACAGACAGGAAGCAGCCATGTTGTTGTTTTTCACATAAAGGTACAGAACTCGCTTGATTCTCCCCACTCTTCACTCATATTTAGTTCCCTTCGAGTTTACAAATGGTGCACACTGGGTTTTTTTTGCTTGTTTGTTGGTTTGTTTTCATTATCTATATGAAAGCTCACCGCATCATGCTTTTGTTTTTCATGCGATAAAAAAAAAGTGCATTTTTGATCAGTAAAGTTGCAACAGTTAGATAGTTCATAGCGTCTGTGATTAGTCTATTAAATTTGGGAGTCTTTTATGTGGAGGGAGTGACAAATCAAGGTGGAGCAAGGCATGAGGATTTTCTGCATTCAGACTCCTTCACAGGTAGGTACCTGTCCTTGAACTTTTGTGAAGCTTCCCTGTACGATCTTTGTAGCACCTGGAGTTTCTGCTTTGGTTAGGAACTATCTGTTTTATTATTACTAATATTACTCGTAGAACAAACATATTTTAGTTCGTTCATTTTGTTGCCTATATTCTTCTTATAGATACAGTCAACTGACTTGATACAAGGTAAAGGTGTCCCATAACCTATGTGGTCATAGGGTAACGAGGCGTCAGAGACCTCAACTTCTCAAGGAGCCAGCATATTGAGGGCGGCGCCCATCTCCTCTCCCTCGCTGCTTTACCTTTCCTGACCCTAAAGAGGGCAGGTATCCATTTACAGCTGGGTGAACTGGGGAAACTGTACTGAAGCCAAGGCGCTCAAACAGTCACCCATCCAAGTGGTAACCACACTCGATGCTGCTTAACTTGGCTGGGGGAAAACGAGTGCTCTGACCACTGAGCTATCCCGTCCCCTGACTTGAGAGACCAACCAATAAACAACACGGATGAATAAATGACGGAAAGGTGATCAAATACATGAAGGAATGAGTAAACAGATCTAAGAAAATGGCTATTCCATATGACTGTATTCTACCTTCACGTATTTCGTTGCAAATGTTATTATAAACAACCAGTCTTTTTAACATTTGTGATTATTTATTTTGATATATGGAATAGCTATGATAGAATACGTGTCAAATACCTGCACAGTGTAGACAGACATTGCAAATAACCTGCGCACATTGCACATAACGTGTGCGCATTGCATATAACGTCTGCACATTGCACACAACGTCTGCACGTTGTAGATAATGTGTTCACATTGCACATAACGTCTGCACATTGCAGACACTGCACAAAGTATAACGTGTGCACATTCCACATACGTTTGCACACTGCAAACACTGCACATTGCGCATAACGTTTGAACACTGCAAACACTGCACATTGAACATAACGTTTGCACATTGCAAACACTGCACATTGCACATAACGTTCGCACATTGCAAACACTGCACACTGTATAGAACGTCTGCACATTGCTTATAACGTCTGCACATTGCATATAACGTCTGCACATTGCATATAACGTCTGCACATTGCATATAACGTCTGCACATTGCAGACACAAGACATTGTATATAACGTCTGTGCATTGCATATCACGTCTGCACACTGTGCACACAACATCTGCACATTGCATATAACGTCTGCGCATTGCATATAACGTCTGCACATTGCAGACACTACACATTGTAAATGACGTCTGTGCATTGCATATCACGTCTGCACACTGCACACAACGTCTACACATTGCACACAACGTCAGCACATTGCACATAACGTCTACACATTGCAGATACTACACATTGTATATAACGTCGGCACATTGCATATAACGTCTGCACATTGCAGACACTACACATTGTATAATTATAACGTCTGTGCATTGCATGTCAATTCTGCACACTGCACACAACGTCTGCACATTGCACATAACGTCTGCATATTGCATATAACGTCTGCATATTGCATATAACGTCTGCACATTGCATACAACGTCTGCACATTGCAGACACTACACATTGTATAATTATAACGTCTGTGCATTGCATGTGAATTCTGCACACTGCACACAACGTCTGCACATTGCACATAACGTCTGCACATTGCATATAACGTCTGCACATTGCACACAACGTCTGCACATTTAACATAACGTCTACACATTGCAGACACTACACATTATATATAACGTCTGCACATTGCATATAACGTCTGCACATTGCACATAACGTCTGCACACTGCACACAACGTCTGTACATTGCATATCACGTCTGCACATTGCATGTAACGTCTGCACATTGCATGTAACATCTTCACATTGCACATAACGTCTGCACACTGCACACAGCGTCTGTACATTGCATATAACGTCTGCACATTGAATGTCATGTCTGCACATTGAATGTCACGTCTGCACATTGCACACGACGTCTGCACATTGCACACGACGTCTGCACATTGCACACGACGTCTGCACATTGCACACGACGTCTGCACATTGCACACAACGTCTGCACACTGCAGAGTAATTACACCATCGAAGCAAGGGGCAGAACCAAAAGTAGAGCAGTGTGCAGAAGTGACTGCCTGCTTTTCTCTGCTCTTGTTTTGGGGCTCTGTCTGCCTGTCTGTCTGCCTGTCTGTCTGCCTGTCTGTCTGTCTCTGTCTTTGTCTCTCTCTCTCTCTCTCGATATATACGCGAGACGTGTTGGTCAACACTTCACTCCAGGCTGGTCTGTCTGTCTGTCTTCAGCCTTTGGCAGCAACAACACAACACAGCCATGTCCAGGCCGTGTGGTCCAGTCTGTGATGTTAGTTCTGCATCATCCAGTTCTTCCTTCCCCTGTCTGTCTGTCTGTCTGTCTGCCCCTGCTGCGTCCTCCTCCCTCCAGTGTTTGTCCCCTGCAGGACAACAGTCTTGGCAAGAGAGCTGTGACACGTGGCCACACCACACCAGCTTCCTCCTCCTCTTGACAACAACAACAGCCAGAAGGGGTTTGTTGCTGCGGCCCAGCTTTCACGACTATCATATCACCTCTTGCCTTCCACACTGACTCCTTGGTTCTGCAGTCCTGCCAGGAAACAGAGAGAAGCCTTCTGAGTGATTTTGGTTCAAAGGCTTGGACTCTCTTCAGCAGGTCTGCAGTCAAGGTCCAGCTTTTACACCTGTACTACAGCAGCATGGAAATGACGAGAGCTCTGAACAACTTCAGCTTTGTTGGGAAGCTGGTGATCCCCTTGCTTTTCCAAATCCTGTTCAACTTACCCATGGACGAGGTTGCAAGGGATCATCTGGTCTTTACTTCAGCTGCAGAGCGGTCATCTTTGGTCAGTGTGGAGCCAAGATATTTGAAGGGAACTCCTTAATCAAGCTGGTGACCATTCATGACAGCGCTGATTGGATCGTCACTGGTGCTGTTGACCTTGACCTTGCTTATGACGATAACATGTCGACTGTGTGGTCCCAGTCTTCCCAATGAGCCCACAGCACACTCACTCGGGGTAGGAGCCAGTCGGAGTCTGAAAAATCCCTATGCCTCCTATTGGATTCGAATCCGCTACCTTTCAGTACGTAACCCAAGGCGCTAACCACTGCACCATGGCGGCGGGTCTTTCAAACCACTATTTTAAACAGCGACATAAGAGTTGGTATTCAATGGTACCTCATGAAATGTCCATATATGATTTAATTTGGTGTTCTAATTGGGACATCGACAAAGATTTTTACGTGCCATGATATGAATTTTTGTTAAAACATGCTCAAGTCTGTTTAAGCCCCATATGAAGGAGATAGAGAGAGAGAAGAGAGAGAGAGAGAGAGAGAGAGAGAGAGAGAGAGAGACGAGAGACAGAGACAGAGACAGAGACACACAGACACAGACAGAAAGACAGACAGACAGACAGAAAGACAGAGAGACAATAATGATGTTATATATAGAGAGAGCGTTTTGAGCAGAAACTATCAAACAAGGACATGCGAAATAATGACCATTCCTCCGGGAAAGAGATGACAACGATATTCTGTACAGCTGAACAACCGCACTTTGTTCTGGCCGATGTCCCGTCATTTGAAAGCAGCCATACAACTAACCGTGATGCTACTTCTCTTATCTCTCACCTCGTTTTCAAACCTCGCTGCCTTGCGACCGTACCTACTTATTAGGAAAGGATTCGGGAGTCAACCCTGAGGAAAACATCGGCGTCCCCAAGACAGTCCGAGGCTGTATACAGCAACGTGCTGTCAACCACTCCCGCGACGGCACTGGAACCATGTGTATCGGCGATTGCCTTTCCAGTGGACCATTCCAGCGACGTGGAGAGGGGAGAGAGGGGAGATGGGGGGGGGGGGGGTGTCTGCTGTATGGGTTACAGCTTGCCCTCCATACTTACTTACCCAGGCTTTGTGTTGTGGAGAGGTCACTCCCACCTACAGCGTAGTTCCACAGTCTTGGAGACTGGCAGCTGCAAATCCACTCTCACCTCGTCTTTTCAACAGACGGATGTGCTATTTCGCTGTCGTCATCTACATACGGTTTTGGCGTGACATTTTTTCCCCCAAAGACTTTGAAGTCGTGTGTTCCAATCTTAGCAGCGAGGGTTTGATGATTAAAGGGAGTGGTGGGTGGGGAGGATCTTTACAACTTCCAGCGTCAGCTTATCGTGCAGACCTGCCAATGCCTTCACCCCTGTCGTGTATCTAAGTATGGAGAAGATCCAATTCGGCCCAGGCCGAAAAGCTTTGTCCGTTATTGACGTCAACTAAGTGCTCTGGTCTGCATTAACATGTTGTTATGCCGAGATGTTGTGTTGAGATTATCCACAGCCTTGACAAGCTCTTAACATAACAACCTGCACTCTCTGGTCAAGGAGTTATGATCCTCGGCAGATGGAGTGAGGCTGCCTGTGTGGTCAAGTACTTGAGAAACAGAGTGCTACACACTAACTTGTCAGCCAGGGTGGGGTTACGATCTCACAGTGGTTGCCATGTAGGATGAATGAGTGAGAGTGCATGTTCTTGGTGACTCCTATGGTGTTAAGCTGGGTAACGCCCAACGACATCATCTACAACAACATCAACTGCAACAACATCAACAACAAAGAAGATAAAAACAGGCACATCAACACCCCTGTGGGGATGCCGGTGTACTGTTATAGTAGAAACAGCATCCCAGCCTTCTGAACATTCTGCACCCGAAATTTCCCCTTTTTCTATCACTCTCTTTGTTTCTGTCATTCTTCTACCTCTTTTTTGAGCAAACTGTATATATATATATATATATATATATATATATATATATATATATATATATATATATATATATATATATATATATATATATATAATATATTATCTAATATATATAATTATATTTCAGTATTGTTTTGTTCTAGTGACTAGGCAGTGATATTGTAAACACTGGGATGGCTACAGGATATCTATGCTGTAGTGTTATTTGGCCATATGCATTTATCTAAAATGTATTTTTTTGTACTTTGAAATGTGTATCATCCGTAACCGGGGATGAGGGGGTGGGGTGGGGTGCGGGGTAATAGAGTAAGTATAATGGCTGGCGTCACAAGCAGGGCCTGCTGTTATTGGTCTTAATTAAAGAATGGGGACGGGATAGCTCAGTGGTCAGAGCACTGGCTCCCCTCCAGCCAAGGTTAAGCAGCATCGAGCGTGGTTACCACTTGGATGGGTGACCGTTTGCGCGCCTTAGCTTCAATACAGTCCTTCAGTTCACCCAGTTGTCAATGGGTACCTACCTCTTTAGGGTCAGGGAAGGTAAAGCAGCACAATACAGTCCCCCAGTTCACCCAGTTGTCAATGGGTACCTACCTCTTTAGGGTCAGGGAAGGTAAAGCAGCAAGGGAGGGAGATTGGCGCCGCTCTCAATATGCTGGCCTCTTGAGAAGCTGAGGTCTCTGATGCCTCGCTCCCCTACGACCTTATTGGTTATGGGATACTTTAAGCTTTAATAAAGGAATATAATAATTAGGGTACTTTCTCATGCAATGGGTTTTTTTGGAATTGTGGGCCTTCTTTTTCAGAGTGATGGTGCTGGATATTTGAAGGGATGGGATGGTATTGATTTGGAGCTTGGCGTGATAAGATGTTATTGGAGTTGCTGAAACTGAATGAGGTTACATCTTTGAGGTGGCCCTGATTGTCAGTAAAAGGAAAAGGTGTCCCATAACCTATAAGATCATAGGGGAGCGAGGCGTCAGAGACCTCACTTCTCCTGGAGCAAATATATTGAGGGCGGCGCCCATCTCCTCTCCCTCGCTGCTTTACCTTCCCTGACCCTAAAGAGGGCGGTACCCATTTACAGCTGGGTGAACTGGGGGACTGTACTAAAGCCAAGGCGCGCAAGAGGTCACCCATCCAAGTGGTAACCACCTCGATGCTGCTTAACCTTGGCTGGGGGAAAGGGAGTGCTCCGACCACTGAGCTATCCCGTTGTCAGTATGGCTATAAAAACAACATGACATAAAAAAGGCACTCTTATTTCAGCGGTCGATAGGTTACAGATCACACGCACATGCCCAGGATGCATTCTGTTCCTGGAGACGATTGGCTCCGCCAGGTTCAACTGCCTGAAAAATTCAGTGCAGTTCCCCCCCCCCCCCCTCCCCCCAGTTCTCCCTCCCCAATTCAGTGACTAAAAGTGTCAGGAGAGAGAAGAAATAGAAGAATTTGAAAAAGACTTTGATAAAGAATGCAAAGAAGAATGTGAGAATGGAAAAGAAGAGAAGGAAGATGCGGAAGAAGAAGAAGAAGAAGAAGAAGAATTTGAAGAAGAATGTAAGAAGAATTTGAAGAAGAATTTGAAGAAGAATGCGAAGAAGAAGAATTTGAAGATTTTGAAGAAGAAGATTTGAAGATTTTGAAGATTTGAAGATGAAAGAATATGAAGAGAAGAAAGAAGAAATGAAGAGAAGAAGAAGAGAAGAAGAAGAAGAAGAAGAAGAAAGAAGAAAAGAAGAGAAGAAGAAGAAGAGAGAAGAAGAAGAATTGAAGAAGAAGAATTGCGAAGAAGAAGAATTGAAGAATTGAAGAAGAAATGGAAGAAGAATTGCGAAGAAGAAATGCGAAGAAGAAGAATTGCGAAGAAGAATTGCAAGAAGAATGAAGAAGAATTGCGAAGAAGAATTGCAGAAAGAAGAAGAATTGCGAAGAGAAGAATTGCGAAGAAGAAGAAGAAGAATTGCGAAGAAAGAAGAAGAAGAAGAAGAAATTGCGAAGAAGAAGAAGAAGAAGAAGAGAAGAAGAAGAAGAAGAAGAAGAAGAAGAAGAAGAAGAAGAAGAAGAAGAATTGCGAAGAAGAAGAAGAAGAAGAATTGCGAAGAAGAAGAAGAATTGCGAAGAAGAAGAAGAAGAAAAGAAGAAGAAGAAGAAGAAGAAGAAGAAGAAGAAGAAGAAGAAGAAGAAGAAGAAGAAGAAGAAGAAGAAGAAAGAAGAAGAGAAGAAAAGAAGAAGAAAAGAAGAAGAAGGAAAAGAAGGAGGAGGAGGAGAAGAAGAAAGAAAAGAAGGAGAAGAAGGAGAAGAAGAAGAAGAAGAAGAAGAAGAAGAATTGCGAAGAATTGCGAAGAAGATTTGCGAAGAAGAAGAAGAAGAAGAATTGCGAAGAAGAAGAATTGCGAAGAATTGCGAAGAATGCGAAGAATGAGAAGAATGCGAAGAATGCGAAGAAGGGAAGAAGAAGAAGAAGAAGAATTGCGAAGAAGAAAAAGAAGAAGAATTGCGAAGAAGAATTGCGAAGAAGAAAAAGAAGAAGAATTGCGAAGAAGAATTGCGAAGAAGAATTGCGAAGAAGAATTGGAAGAAGAAGAAGAAGAAGAAGAAGAAGAGAAGAAGAAGAAGAAGAAGAAGAAGAAGAAGAAGAAAAAAAAAAGAGAAAGGTGTACTAATGATTAGAGAACTGCTTATGAATCTTCATAAAGAGAAGTCAAAAAGCAATACATTTGGATGATTTCAAAATCAGTTTTGATGCATCATTTGATAGTGCAACTCTTTATTGTGGAAATGCAATCTCCTAGGCTATTGTATTTGTTCCCCAAAAGATCAATATACTAAAACGAGAACACAGTAATAGAATTTATCTTTGTTAAGTGGCAGACCGCAGAAAAGCATCCGTTCGTTGATTTTATAGCTGAGGTAGACAAATTGAGATCTGGTTGAATATCAAATACTAGCTCAACTTCGACCAATTCATACAGGAATCACAGGATATTTCAAAACGGTTGTGACGTCGCCTAAGTCTGGCTACCTCACGCTGGGCAGAAGGGACAATGGCAGCACATATCTGGAGATCACTGTCAATGTTCCCACGAGAAGCGTGGCCATAATCAGCTACAGAGACAATAGCCCGCAACTGAACAAGGTCTTTCTGAACTGTCCGGTCAAGGAAGGCTTTAAAAGGCAGCGGTGGTCCAGAGCTGAAGCCCATTCCGACTTTGCCGAAATGTGCAGGGTCCAATTCTCTGTGAGAACCACAGGAAACCATTGCACCAACACCTCATGCTTTCAGCTGTTCTTTTCCTTCGTGTCTGAGAGTCGAGCGCCGCAGAAGTTGTCGTCAGGATTGTGGAACTGTTCTGTGGCTGGCTACTCCAGCATCCACCATCACCTGGCCTGTAACCTGAAGACAGAGTGCCAGGATGGTCGCGACGAAACCGGAGACTGTTTCTTCAGCAGTCCCCGCTGCTCAGGAGGCGTGGCCATGTGTGACCGCTGCTACAAAGTCGTGGATGTTACAGATGAGAATCGTCAGCAGACACTGGACAGCAGCCAGGAGGTGGAGAAGTGTGGTTTTCTACAGGGTATCTTAGGTCTGCCCACGTGTGTACTTGATGGGTTAGGTAAGTATAGAGAAAAAACCGGGATACACCCGCTGAGGTTGTCTTTTATCTGGGTTGGTCTGTACATTCATGACATGTCATTGCCTCTTATGTACAGGTTCAGCATAATCAGCGAAGGTAATACTGTCATTCATCACTCTGCTAGCCTTGGTTTCTTCACGGCCATAGACAATCATTGTAAGGGATGCTTTGTTTCCTTAGCGTCATCCCCCATACTGCGGGGAAACGATTGCTTTGGTGGAAACTTGCGAGGGGCCATGTGTGAATTCGGCAAAAACAAGAGTGAAGAGAAATCTCCATTAACACCCAGTCTATTGTTGCACAGAAACAGTTCTATTTTGCACAAGTGGCAAACATCTTTCACAAAATGCCATAATGGTGAAGTCACGCATGCATTTCTTTTGTGTGGTTTCAACGTAAAGAAGGCGTGTAGCCCGCACACCTCCATGATAGATGATTTCCACTGTTCCTCTCACAGCAGTGTGTTCAGTGTGTCACACCAACGTCTTGCTCTCGCCGATACGTTTTCTTGCAGTGAAGGGCAAACCACTTTTCCACACACCCTAGTCTGTAACTTCATAGCCGACTGCGAAGACAGAAGTGATGAGTCATTCTGTAAGCACCCTGTGTGTGTCAAATCCTTCACGTGTTCTAACAGACAGTGTTTACCATACAGCAAGGTATGTGATCACATCCCGCAGTGTCTGGATGAGTCAGACGAAGCCCATTGTGAGAAGGGCGTTCTCGTCATACCAACGGTTTATCTGCCCTCTCCGGTGGTGATGAACTATGACGGCGTTAAGCAGTTTACAGCCGCTCCAATCCCTGCGAATGAGTCGTGTCCCCACAGCCATTATCGCTGTTCTGGAAACCATCTGCCGGACTGCTTGCCTGTGTACACCCGCTGCAACGGGGTGAACGACTGCTTCAACCACCAGGACGAGGACGGGTGTGAGGACCTCTCCTGCCCGGGATTCCTCCGCTGCAGAGCATCCAGGGTGTGTGTGCACAGGGACCACGTGTGTGACGGGTGGCCTCACTGCCCCCTGCAGGATGACGAGCTGTTGTGCGACTCTGTGTGTCCCCGTGGCTGTTTTTGTCAGGGTCACACCTTCCTCTGCCGGCAGCCGTTTGCTGCGCCGCTCTTTCTCTCACTGCGGGCTCTGGACGCCACGGGATCTGGCATGACGCTGTCTGACCTTGAGCACAGCTCTTACCTGATTCACCTGGTCCTGTCGCACTGTCTCGTGACTCACTTGCCCAAGGTGACTCTCCCCAACCTCCAGATTCTAGACCTCAGCAGCAACCAACTCAGCCACGTCAACATGGCGTCTTTCCTCAGTTTTAAAAATCTACAGTTTTTGTCCCTGTCTAAAAATCCTCTTACTGCGTTGTGTGGAAATACCTCATCAACTGACGACCATGCTATGCTGAAGCAGGTAGATCTTTCCCATACAGAATTCACAATATTTGACAGCCGAGTCTTTGCATCCTTTCCTCATCTGGAGGTGATTAACCTGACGTTTTCAGAAACTCACACTGTCAGCTCTGATGGCTTTGCATTTACCCCACAACTAAAGGAACTTCACACCGTTGGAAGCGACATTGCAACATTTCCCTATGATCTCTTTCAGAGTCTTTCTAGTGTGCGTGTGATTTCAGCACAGAACTATAAGCTGTGCTGTCACGACATCTTGCCTGATGGTGTTGACACTATCACTTGTCAAGCTCCGAAGGACGAAGTATCATCTTGTGAGGATTTACTTCATTCTAGAACATACCGGGGATTCTTGTGGCTGTTGGGCTGTCTATCGATAGTGGGCAATATCTTCTGCTTTTCTATGCGCTCCTGTGCGCAGAAAATGGCCTCTTCCAGTGGATTCAGCATCTTTGTCACCAGCCTGTCTGTCTCTGATTGCTTCATGGGCGTGTACATGGTGCTGATCGGGGCAGCCGATTTACGTTTCCAAGACATCTACCTCTACCACGACGAAACGTGGAAGAAGAGCACGACTTGCAAGCTGGCAGGTTTCCTATCTCTCCTCTCCAATGAAGTTTCAGCTCTGACCATCTGGATCATCACTCTAGATCGTTTCCTCGTGCTTCAGTTTCCCTTCAGCACCCTCCGGTTTGAAAGAAAGTCAGCCGCTGTGGCGTGTCTGCTGACCTGGGCAGTGGGCTGTTTCCTAGCCCTGCTGCCTCTCCTGCCTGTCACCGCCCACTGGGAGTTCTACAGCCAGACCAGCATCTGCATCCCGCTCCCCGTGACCAGGAAGGACTTCAAAGGAAAGCTGTATTCCTTCAGTTTGCTCATCGTGTTCAACTTCTTCCTCTTTCTTCTCATCTCTGTGGGGCAGGCTGTCATCTACACGTCTGTCCAGAGAAACACGCTGAAGACCGTGTCCAGCAAGGAATCCAAGGACTTGACCATTGCTCGCCGCCTGATCACTGTCGCTGCAACAGACTTCCTGTGCTGGTTCCCCATCGGACTGTGTGGATTTCTGGCATTGGCAGGAACCCCTGTTCCGGGAGAGCTGAACGTAGCTCTAGCGGTGCTGGTGCTGCCCTTGAACTCAGCAATCAATCCTTTCCTCTACACCTTCAACACTTTGGTGGAAAAACGAAAGAAATCTGCAGAGGCCAAACTGTTAAAGTGGATGGAGTCTCACGCAGACTTAGTTGCTAATTAACGTGATGAAATTTTGTTATGTATTTATTTTGTGTGATTTGTTACGTGTTTAAAAAAAAAATCAAGTTTACTTAATCGTAAAGCTGATTCATAATTAAATCAATGCGCACATCGATTCCTGAAATGACTTCTCCATCAATTAATTACACGTGTTTTTCTTCAGATAGCCATTCTGCTAACAGAAAATGGTGATGATGTCTTTTGCTGTTGTTTCTGGTTATTACTTTGATGTAATATACTGGTACTAGTGGTGCTGCTATTGCCGATCATGTTAGCAATGAGGATAATAATAATAATAATAAAATAATAATAATAATAATAATAATCAGTATAACATCAATGAGTAACCATTTCCATAAATGTATTTAGGAATACATTGCTACACCTGTTAAAAAAAAGCCATTTCACGTTTATTAAACTCTGATTTCCACATTTAAAAAAAGAAACAAGCAAGTGCGTGCATCATCACTCTTGCAGGACTGACTTGACAGTTCTCTTGAGTTTTCGAGGAGACGTTGAGGCATTGTTCTGAGTTTTTTACCGCCA
>CM054161.1:6799731-6802231 GCA_028751875.1 Rapana venosa
ACGAAATGTTTGTTCACAAAAATTGACAGGGTGGCGTTTGGAGCAAAATGTTTGTTCACAAAAAAGTGACAGGGTGGCGTTTGGGGCAAAATGTTTGTTCATGACAAGTTTAGAGGGTGACGTTTTTGAGGAAAATGTTTGTTCACATGTTAAGAGGGTGAAGGTAATAATGGTATCTATATTTGAAGATAATCCCTACTTTGAAATCCCACCCTCTTCCCAGTTTCTATTCCCCTCCCCCCCCTCCCCATCCCCTATATCACCACTCCCCATACAACACATGCAAGATTGAACAAACAAACAAGCAGCGAAAGGAATAAGTAAGAAAACATAAATAGATTATAAAAAGAAAGAAAGAAAAAAAAGGTAGATAGATGGATAGATGGATAGATGGATAGATAGATGAATAGATAGATAGATAGATGGATAGATAGATATATGGATAGATAGATAGATAGACAGATGGATGGATGGATAGATAGATAGATAGATAGATAGATAGATAGATAGATAGATAGATAGATAGATGGATTGATAGATAAAAATACTGAAAGAAAGAAAGAAAGGAAGGAAGGAAGGAAGGAAGGAAGAAATACTGAAAGAAAGAAAGAAAAACAGATGACAGAAATACAGAAAGAAAACAAAAGAAAGAAAGAAAGCAAGCAAAAAAGTAAGAAAGAAAGAAAAAAAAAGAACGAAGAAAGAAAGACAGACAGACAGACAGAAAGAAAGACAGAAAGAAAGACAGACAGAAAGAACAGAAAGAAAGAAAGAAAAGAACAGAAAAGAAAAAAACAAAGAAGGAAGGAAGGAAGGGCACACACAACGTCTACTACTGCACAGAGCAAATGGACGTGACATCGACGACAACCCAATCAACTAACCAACCAACCAACCAGCCAGCCAGCCTACTAACCCATCCACCCACCAAGCAACCAATCTACCAATCTATCCACTCACCTGCCTGCCAAGCAAGCAAGCAAGCAAGCAAGCAGCCAACATACCAACCAACCAACCAAAAAACAACAACCAAACAACCGACCAGCCAACTTGCTATCCAACCAAACAACCTACACACCTATCCAACCAACCAACCAGCTAACCAGCCAGCCAGACAAGCAAAAAATGCATACGCAAACACGTAATAAAACAACAATAATAACAAAATCCAAAGATGACAACATTCGGGGCAATCTCTGAAATTTTACCAGAAAAACATTTAACTGAAGATATTTCCTGTCTGATTACTGACCAAACACAAAAAACAAAAACCCCGAACAGAAATCCTCAAATGATAATAACAACAACAGCAACAAACAACAAACAGCACAACAACAGAAGCAGCAACACACAACAAACAGCATTAAACAACAACAACAAACAACAAACAGCAACAACAAGAGCACAACAACAAGCAAACAGCATCAAGCAACAACAAAAAACAAACAAACAACAACAGCAACAGCAACCACCACCAACAACAACCAATCAACAACAACAACAGCACCAAGAAGAAAAGAAGAAGAAGGAGAAGAAGAAAGAAGAAGAAGAAGAAGAAGAAGAAGAAAGAAGAGAAGAAGAAAGAAGAAGAAGGAAGAATTGCGAAAAGAAGAAGAAGAATGCGAAGAATTGCGAAGAATGCGAAGAATTGCGAAGAAGAAGAAGAGAGAATTGCGAAGAAGAATTGCGAAGAAGAATTGCGAAGAAGAAGAGGAATTGCGAAGAAGAAGAAGAATTGCAAGAAGAAGAAAATTGCGAAGAAGAATTGCGAAGAATTGCGAAGAAGAAGAAGATTTGCGAAGAAGAAGAAGAATTGCGAAGAAGAAGAAAAAGAAGAAGAAGAAAAGAAGAAGAAGAAGAAGAAGAAGAAGAAGAAGAAGAAGAAACGAAGCAGCAACAGCAACAACAAACACACTAATACCACCAACACCACACAACACCACCACCACACCACCACCACACCACCACCACCACACCACTACCACACCACCTCACCACACAAATACCACCACCACCACACCAACAACAACACCTCCACCACCACAAATACACCACACCAACCAACCAACCAACAACCAACAAACCAACCAACTAAACACCATACTTCATACGCACAACAACCATCCATCCATCCCTCCCCTTCCCTTCCCCAAATCCCACACAAAAACCAAAAACCAAACAAAACCCAAGAAACCAACCAGCCAAAACGATCTCAAGCCAGACAACACTGAACTCACCCACAGGCCTGCTTCTTTCTCTCCCAGCAGGATGAACGTGGCCATGAGCACGGACTGGACATGCGAGCTGGGCTGCCCACTCCTGGGCCGGGCAATCTGGTTGAGGTCCCTGCTCTTCAGGCGAGACACCTTCTCTGTCACCTCCTTGATTTCCTGCAGCCCAAAAGGAAACAAAACTTTTATTCTACCTATCTATCTGTCCCGTAGTCTGACGACCGTGGGGGCACCCTCAAAGACTCAACAACCAGTTCCCTCCATTCCTC
>CM054161.1:6809731-6817231 GCA_028751875.1 Rapana venosa
TGTATTTATTTTGGCTTTTTTTTTCCTACAGAATTTTGCCCGGAACAACTCTCTTGTTGCCGTGGGTTCTTTTACGCGCACTAAATAATTTTGTGTAACACACGGGACCTCGGGACCTGCAGCAAACAACAATCTTGGCGGAAGCCATAGCTGAGTGGGTAAGACCCTTCGAATTCAGCCCCCTCCGTCCATGAAATTGTGGGTTCAAACCTCCGGAGAGGCGTCTGACGTGAGGGGTTTTACGATCTCCCAGATCAACTTCATTCAAGTGCAGACCTGCCAGTGCCTTAAATTCCTTTTCACGTGTAGACACAAAGAGAAGATCCAACATTCCTGTTAAAGATGCCGTCGTTTGTGTCAGCCGTTCGGTGGGATAGGGAAACACAAACAAACCCCGCGAACAGCCCCCGAAGCGGGAATGTGGCTACCTTCGTGGTGGGCAAACACGGGTGCATACGCACGAAATCTCACCATTGGGGAACCTCAGAGTAGACCTCTGGGCTAGATGCCCAGGAACTTAAAGGAAAAAGGTAAAGGAGTCCCATAACCTCTAAGGTCGTAGGGGATCGATGCGTCAGAGACCTCACTTCTCTAGGGCCAGCATATTGAGGGCGGTGCCCATCTCCTCTCCCTCGCTGCTTTACTTTCCCTGACCCTAAAGAGGGCAGGTACCCATTTACAGCTGGGTGAACTGGGGGGAACTGTACTGAAGCCAAGGCGCGCAAACGGTCACCCATCCAACTGGTAACCACGCTCGACGCTGCTTAACTTGGCTGGGGGAAAGCGAGTGCTCCGACCACTGAGCTATCCCGTCCCCCAGGAACTTAAAAACAACAAAAAAGCTAAACTAGCCATGGATGCCAGGAGGATCGGTGGTCTAGAGGTAACGCGCCTGTCTAGAAAGCGAACAGTCCGGGTCGGAAGTGTGCGGTGGTTCAATGCCCCGTTTGGGCCCGAAACTTTTCCCCCCATCCATTATTTTATGTTAATTTTTATTTTATTTTATTCTTTTATATCGAGGATAATGAAATAAGCACTTATGTGCTTTTTACATCCAGTCCCCGTGACCATGAGTGGTGGTCAGGGCGCTAGTCTTTCGGATGAGACGATAAACCGAGGTCCCATGTGTTACACATAATTATTTAGTGCATGTAAAAGAACCCCACGGCAACAAGAGAGTTGTCCCTGGCAAAATTCTGTAGAAAAAAGCCACTCTAATAGGGAAATAAATGCAGTTGCAGAAAGGAAAAATGGGTGGAGCTGCTCTTGTGGCGACGCGCTCTCCCCAGGGAGAGCAGCCCGAATTTCACGAGAGAAATTTGCCGTGACTTCAAGTGGTATATAATAAAAGATAATATATTTTTTTAAAACCTCATTTTTTGGAAGCCCTAAACTGCTTCTTAGAGCTGACCAATAATAGGATTGAGTAATAAGTTATTCGATAATAATTTGTTAGGCTTTACAAGGTAACGGAATAACCTGGTGGTTACAGTGATGTATTCGTGATCTGCTGACCCGGGTTCGAATCTCGTTCAAGAGGACTTTTCCTCTGGAGTTAACATCAGTACCGACTCCTCTCTCCCCAAAAGTCCTTCGGATGAGACTATAAACCGAGGCCCCTGTGCGAACGCACGGAGAACATCTTGCGCACACGCTAAAACCCGTTCCGCTTTTTGGAATAGTAGGCTATTATGTGCCAGTGGGAACGGATGACAAAATTTACAAAACTGCATCCACACGGGGGCTGGATGTAAAAAAGCACGTGAGAGCTTATTCCATTATCCTTAAAAATAAAATAATAAAGTACATCTTAAAAAAATACACACACAAGCAAAAGAAAAAAAAGCAAATGTTTCGCTTATTCAATGTACCGTCCTATAAGAAAAGTTTGACTTTAAATTTGAATTCTACACACACACACACACACACAACACACAACACACACACACACAACACACACACACACACACACACACACACACACACACACACACACACACACACACACAAATCATCATCATCATCATCATCATCATCATAATCCTCCTCCTCCTCCTCCTCCTCCTCCTCCTCCTCAACCTCGTCTCACTCAATACCTTTATAATTGCCTTCTCCTTGGGGAAAGTCAGTTTGGAGTCTTGGGTCAAGATATACTGGATGACTTTCTGGTAGTTGATCTCCGCTGCTTGGTCCTCTGGCTCTCCATCTCCTTCTGCAGCAGCCAGGGCTTCAATGCTCAACCCGAACTCGGCGACTTTGTCCTTGGGAACTTTCACCACGACTGTGAAATCGTTGTCCGTACGTTTGACCTCTGTGCATGTCTTCAGCTTGTCCTCAGTCCTGTCACATTTAGGCCCGCCGAGGTTGCATGAGCGCGCGTTCGTACACGCACACACGCACGCACACGCGTGCGCACACACACACGCACGCGAACACACACACACACCGCGCACACGCCCGCACACGCTTCCATACCGTCTAAAACCACATTTTAGTAGATAGTCGTTAAAGCAAACACGCACACACACACACACATACACACGCATGCAAGCTCGCACGCACGCACGTACGTGCGCGCGCGCGCGCGCGCACACACACATACACAAACACTCACTAATATCACTATGGTCTAATATCAAGACACATTTATTTCAAACCTAAGATTCTCCCCTCTTGCATTTCATTTTTGTCCCTGCCCTCAAGCAGCCCCATCACCCTGCGGGAATGTACAACCTTTATGTGTGTGAGTGGGTGTGCATGTGTTTGCGTGTGTGCGCGCAAGCGTGTGGGTATACATTTGAATTTGTAAAAAAAAAATTTTTAGTCGTAACTGGCTGCATGTAAATGAGTAGGATGAATGAAAGCGCTTTGATTTTTTTTGGCTAGATATAGCGCTATATAAATTTCATTTATTATTATAATTATTATTAATATCACTTTGAGTGAACAGACGTTAAATTAAAGAAAATACTCTCTCTCATGCAAAGAGTACGTCTATACTGTAAATCTGAATGACTGATTGATATGAAGTTACATACACTATCTATCTATCTATTTATCTATCTGTCCCGTAGTCTGACGACCGTGGGGGCACCCTCAAAGACTCAACAACCAGTTCCCTCCATTCTCTCTCTGTTCTGCCTTTCTAGGGTTTTGTTGAGTTCTAGGCCTGTCCATTCGCTGATGTTATCCTCCCAGCTCTTCCTTGGTCTGCCTCTTCTTTTTCCTCCTTGGACAGTGCCTTGTAAAATTGTCTTTGCAAGTCCTTTGGATCTTGTGACATGCCCATACCATTTAAGTTTACGCATTTTCACGATCGTTAGAAGGTTCTCATAGGGTCCAATGGTTTGCTGGATTCTGTTATGCACGCTTTCATTGCTTATGTGGTCTTTGTAGAAGATGCCAAGGAGTCTCCGAAAGCATCTCATCTCCACCGCCTGTACTCTTCTCTCCAAATCTGCAGTCAGGGTCCATGATTCACAGGCATACAGAAATATGGATATGACAAGGGAGCGCATTAGTCTGATCTTGGATATAAGTGAGATATTTTTATCTCTCCAGATGGTGTTTAGTTTTGACAGTGCTGTTATTGTCTGTGCAGTCCTGAATACTACTTCTGGCTTGGATCCCTGGTCTGATACAATGGCTCCCAGGTACTTGAAGCTTTGAACTGTTTCCAGCTTCTGGTCATTAACCCTGATATCAGTGCTAATGCCGTTGGTGTTATTAGTCATCAGTTTGGTCTTCTCTGCACTGATTTCCATGCCGTATGTTTTGGAGGCCTTATTCAGGTGTTCTGTTAGGCTGGCAAGCTCTTTTTCTAATCCTGCTATTCCATCAATGTCATCTGCGAAGCGGAGGTTTGTGATAGTTCTGCCACCAATGCTGACTGATCCCTCATGATGTTCCAGTGCATCAGCCATGATTCTCTCAAGGAAGATCTCACCCACATACACTGGCGGAGATAATTAGTGTAAAGTTACAGTATAAATCTAGGACGATTAGTTCCACATGACACAACCGCACACAGGACGTATTCTTTGAAAATGAAGATATTATGAAATTGAGAAAAAAATATTTAATCAGCAAATGTACAACTTAAAACTTTATGTAAAATGAAAAAGTTCATTTTTATGAAGAATACAAGTAGACCAAAGAAAGAGAGAAGAATGGAAAATGAGAAACATTTTGTCATCAAAGTTTCACCACTCACATATCTGATCAAATATCACTTCTTATGGGTGAGATACGTATTTCTATAGTAAAGTGACTGCTATGTATCGTTCTTTTATCATAGAATATTCCACGTGATTCATTTTCATGTAGACAGGAGTTATAAATATGAATTAGAAATAAATGTGGACGAAGCACAGAACCCTGAGGAATACCAAATTCAATAAGTTTTGCAGAAATTTGTGGAAACTTTGATGACAAAATGTTTATCATTTTCCATTCTGCAGATATGGGAATAAAATTATAAGGGCCCTTTGTGGAAATTTATGTAAACAGAATACCAAAGAATATAGACTTTTTGAATAGTGTATACAATAAATTTATAAGCTTTTGAAAAATAGAGTATCTTATGATGAATGAGATCAAAGGCTTTTGTATAATCTCTAAACAAGGAGCCGTATAATTTGCTGACCTTTGTTGTGCCTAGTCTTTGGTCCGATAAACTAAACTTTATGCTGTGAAGCAAATATGCTTTACTCCTTAAATCCTACAAGGTTTGTTGTTTTGGATAAAGGGTCGAAGGTTGATAGATATCTACATTGGTAGAATTTTCATAGTGTGTTTTGTCTGGTGACAAACATAAAAAGATGATGATATATCTTTAATTCTAGGGGCTAAAATTTTCCATCTAAACTTAAAACATGGATTTATTCTGATTTATTTTATAAGTGAATTAGTAAACAGCTCCCCCCCCCCCTTTCAATCGATCAGCTATATAAAAATAATTGAATGAATGACTACAGGCGAATCGCCATTTATTTCCCATAAATATAATAAATAAGTTATTGTCGATGATTGTTTGAAATGATTCAGAGCATAAAAAACACCAGTTACTATAGTTTATATTGTAAGATCCTTTTCAAAACTACTCTTTGAAGTGCGTCAATGCTTTTCAATGATTTTTCAGGTATTAAGCTTACAAGGGGCAGTAGGGACGGAATAGCTCAGTGGTCAGAGCACTAGCTCTCCCCAAGCTAAGGTTAAGCAGCGTTGAGCATGGTTACCTCTTAGATGGGTGACCGTTCACACGCCTTGGCTTCAGTACAGTTCCCCAGTTCACCCAGCTGTAAATAGGTACCTGCCCTCTTTAGGGTCAGGGAAGGTAAAGCAGCGAGGGAGAGGGAGATGGGCGCCGCCCTCAAAATGCTGGCCCCCTAGAGTAGTGAGGTCTCTGATGCCTGACTCCCCAACGACCGCATAGGTTATGGGACACCTTTAGCTTACCTCTGCAGCTTGGTACTGCTATTAAGAGCAATCCTGCCTGCAGTAATTGTGAGGTAGGCTTGATGTCTATGTGGGGGGAGGGGGGGGGCGTATCCTTGAGAGAACGTGACTAGGAGGTGGCTCATTTATTTACTGGAAGACAGAGAATGGATGCCTTTTTTTCCACAAACGTTCTTTGTTTTTCATGATTTACAGACAAAGCGTTTACATAAATTTTTTTTTAATCCGGCCCTTGCCCGTTGAGGTACTACGGCGTAAAGTTAAAAGAAGAGAGAGAGAGAGAGAGAGAGAGAGAGAGAGAGAGAGAGAGAGAGAAGAGAGAGAGAGAGAGAGAGAGAGAGGCAGACAGACAGACAGACAGACAGACAGACAGCGACACAGAGACACAGAGAGAGAGACAGAGACACACAGAGACACACAGACAAACATGCAGACATAGACAGACAGAGATAGAGACAGAGACAGAGAGAGACAGACACACACAAAGACACACAGACAAACAGATAAACAGAGACATACAGAGACAGACAGACAGGCAGAAACATAATATAAAGACAGAAAAAAACCCAGTCAGACAGACAGACAGACAGACACAGAGACATATATAAAGACAAAAAACAAGCAAACAGACGGACATACACACAGACAAATAAACATAAAGAGACAGGATGACAGAAAACGGAAATCAAAAATTATTTAAAAAAACAGTGACAAAAATAAACACAGAAAAACCAACCAACCAACCAACCAACCAACCAATCAACCAAACCAAACCAAATCAAAATACTACTACTACTACTACTACTGCTGCTGCTGCTGCTGCTGCTGCTGCTGCTGCTGCTGCTGCTGCTGCTGCTGCTGATGATGATGAAGATGATGATGATGATGATGCTACTGCTGCTGCTGCTCCTACTAGTACTACTACTAGTACAACTACTACTACTACTACTACTACTACTATTACTACTACTACTACTACTACTACTACTACTACTACTACTACTACTACTACTACTACTACCACCACCACCACCACCACCAGTAACAACAACAACAACAACAGCAATAATAATAATAATAAATAATAATTATGACAACAACAACAATAACAACAACAACAACAATATTAAATATAATAATAACTAAACCAACCAATCAACCAAACCAAGACCAAAACGAAACCAACTAAAAGAAAACCTAGAAAAACTCCAGCACAATCTACTGCACACGGTGAGGTGAGGTGAGGTGAGGTGAGGTGAGGGTGAGGGTGAGGGTGAGGTGAGGTGAGGTGAGGTGAGGGTGAGGTGAGGTGAGGTGAGGTAGGTCAGAGTGAGGTGAGTGAGTGAGGTCAGGTGAGGTGAGGTGAGATGAGGTGAGGTGAGGTCAGGTGAGTGAGGTGAGTGAGGGTGAGGTGAGGTGAGGTGAGGGTCGAGGTCAGGTCAGGTAGGTCAGTGAGGTGAGGTGAGGTGAGGTGAAGTGAGTTGATGGTAGGTGAGTTGAGTTGGGGTGAGGTGAGGTCAGGTGAGGTAAGGTCAGGTGAGGTGCAAGTACAGAGAGGTGAGGTGAGGTAGGTGAGGTGAGGTGAGGTGAGGTAAGGTCAGGTGAGTTGAGTTGAGTGAGATGAGGTTGGGTATGAGTGTGAGTTAGTTGAGGTTGAGGTGAGTGAGGTCAGGTGAGGTCAGGTGAGGTCAGGTCAGGTCAGGTGAGGTTAGGTATGAGTTAGTGGTGAGATGAGGTGAGTGAGGTGAGGTGGGTAAGTAGTAAGGTGAGTTGAGGTGAGGGTGAGGTGAGGTCAGGTGAGGTGGAGAGTGAGGTAGGCAGGTGAGGTAGATGAGTTGAGGTGAGTGAGTTGAGTTAGAGTTGAGTGAGTGAGTTGAGTTGAGTGAGGTAAGGTGAGGATGAGTTGGGTGAGGGTGAGGTGAGGTAGGTGAGTGAGGTCAGGTCAGGTGAGGTGATATGAGTTGAGGTGGGGGGAGTGAGTGAGGTTGAGGCAGTGTAGGTCAGGGTGAGGTGAGGTGAGGGTGAGTTTAGGTCAGGTGAGGT
>CM054161.1:6822231-6837231 GCA_028751875.1 Rapana venosa
GAAGAGTAGGCCATTGTGTGCCGGTGGAAACAAAATACAAAACTTACAAAACCGCATACACACAGGGACTGGATGAGAGAAATAAAGCACATGAGTGCTGATGATGGAAAAAAAATAAAGCAAATGCATGGCTTATTCAATGTATCATCTGGAAATAAAAATTTGACTTCACTTGACTTGACTTGACTTAATCCATGACCCTCGAAGTCAAAGAAGAAAGAAAGAACCACTTTACTCCGCGCTAGCGTTAGGGCCAGAAAGGGCATTTATTTTTTATTTATTTTTATTTTATTTATTCTTTTATATCGAGGATAATGGAATAAGCACTCATGTGCTTTTTTACATCCAGTCCCCCGTGTGTATGCGGTTTTCCAAATCCTGTCATCTGTTCCCACCTGGCACACAATGGCCTACTCTTTCGAAAACAGGATTTAACGCGTGCGCAAGACGTTCTGCGTACGTTCGCACACGGGGCTTCGGTTTAGAGTCTCATCCGAAAGACTTTGACATTCAGTTCGATTTTTTGGGGGGGTCAAACTAGGAAGTAAGGGCGAGGCTGGGAATCGAACCCACAACCTCACGGATTGACTTGTTGGCAGGCGAACGTCTTAACCATCCTGCCACCACCTTCCTTCCTAGGCACACCGAGCCTATTTATTGTTTTATATCGAGGATAATGGAATAAGCACTCATGTGCTTTTTTACATCCAGTCCCCGTGTGTATGCAGTTTTGTAAATTCTGTCATCTATCATTCTGTCCTTCGGATGAGACTATAAACCGAGGCCCCGTGTGCGAACGCACGCAGAACATCTTGCGCACACGTTAAATCCTGTTCCGCTTTTCGAAAGAGTAGGCCATATTGTGCCGGGTGGGAACAGATGACAAAATTGACAAAAAACCGTATACACACGGGGACTGGATGTTAAAAAAAAAGCACTTGAGTGCTTATTCCATTATCCTCGATATAAAAGAATATATAAATAAATAATTAAATGAAAAATAAATAAAATACATGAATTAAATAAAATAAAATAAATAAATAAATAAATAAAAAAAATAAATAAATAAAAAAAATAAAATAAAAAAAAAATTAAAAAAAAAAATAATAAAAAAAATCAATAAATAAATAAATCAAAAAAAAAAAATCAATACCTACCTGTGTCTGGACACTGGGACACTCTATGC
The DNA here is from genome assembly GCA_028751875.1 of Rapana venosa. Lineage (NCBI taxonomy): Eukaryota > Metazoa > Mollusca > Gastropoda > Neogastropoda > Muricidae > Rapana > Rapana venosa. The sequence continues at coordinate 6,823,418 of CM054161.1, forward strand.
GAAACTCCCCCAGGTAAGTGACGTCGCTGTCCAGCAGTCCGGCCACCTGCAGCCTGTAGTTGCCCACACTGGGCAGTCTGGTCACCAGCGACTTCTCCCCTCGCCGGCTGTCCACTAATACGTACCTCTCGGTCCCGGGCCTCTCCTGACCACAGTCCAGCGAAAGATGGATGGATGGATTGATTGATTGATGGTTGTTTTTGGGGGGGCTGTTGGGTTGGTTTTTTTTTAAGAACCAGACACACACACATACATACATACATACATACATACATACATACATACATACATACATACATACATACATACATACATACACACACACACACACACACACAGAGGTGGAAACAGATGACAAAATTGACAAAACCGCATACACACGGGGACTGGATGTAAAAAAAAAGCACATGAGTGCTTATTCCATTATCCTCGATATATAAGAATAAAAAAAATAAATAAAATAAACACACACACAGATCAAACAAACAAAGAAACAGAGGAGGACGAGATGGGTGTGGGAGAAAAGAAAAACAAATCAAATGAAAGTTTTGAAAAAAACCGATAGGGGAATGAAAGTGGAGTACAGGGGAGTAGAGAGGGGTGAAAGTGGAGTAGAGGGAAGTGAAAGTGGAGTAAAAGTGGAGTAGAGAGGAGTGAAAGTGGAGTAGAGGGGAGTAGATAGGGGAGTAAAAGTGGAGTAGAGTGGAGTAGAGGGAAGTGAAAGTGGAGTAGAGTGGAGTAGAGGGGAGTAGAGAGGGGAGTAAAAGTGGAGTAGAGTGGAGTAGAGGGAAGTGAAAGTGGAGTAGAGTGGAGTAGAGGGGAGTAGAGAGGGAGTAAAAGTGGAGTAGAGTGGAGTAGAGGGAAGTGAAAGTGGAGTAGAGAGGGAGTAAAGGGAAGTGAAAGTGGAGTAGAGTAGAGTAGAGAGGGATGAAAGTGGAGTAGAGTGGAGTAGAGGGAAGTGAAAGTGGAGTAAAGGGGAGTAGAGAGGGGTGAAAGTGGAGTAAAGGGGAGTAGAGAGGGGGTGAAAGTGGAGTAGGGTAGCATTGAGGGAAGCAAACGTCTTCATGTTATTATAGGTCTTCGGCATGAGATTCTAAAGCGAAATCTGGCGAGCGAACGCATGCACAACATCTCACGCACACGTTAAAAAAACCTCGTTCCGCTTTTTTTTCTAAAGAGTAGGGGATAGCTCAGTGGTCAGAGCACTCGCTTTCCCCCAGCCAAGGTTAAGCAGCGTCGAGCGTGGTTACCACTTGGATGGGTGACCGTTTGCGTGCCTTGGCTTCAGTACAGTTCCCCCCCAGTTCAACCAGCTGTAAATGGGTACCTGCCTCTTTAGGGTCAGGGAAGGTAAAACAGCGAGGGAGAGGAGATGGGCGCCGCCCTCATTATGGCTGGCCCCTAGAGAAGTGAGGTCTCTGACGCCTCGCTCCCGTACGACCACATAGGTTAGGGGACACCTTGACCTTTTACCTTTGCCTTTGTGTGCCTGTAGGAACGGATGACAAAATTGTACCTTAACAAAACAACTGTATGCACACAGGGACTGGGTGTAAACAAGCACAGTACTGTTTATTCGTTATCCTCAGGTGTCGTGTTGAGACACCTTCCCCAAAGAAGCCAAAGTGCGGCTGCCTTCATGGTGGATACAAATGGTCACACACGCAAAACATAACCATTGGAGCTCTATCCAAGAAACTAAACAACCAACCAACCACCAATCCCCTTCACACACACACACATACACCCCCCCTCCTCCCCCCCCCCCCACACCACGACCACACCAACACACCACCCCCCCCCTCCCCCCCCACACATACAAACACGAACCCCCCACTCCTCACACACACACACCCCACACACTCACCCCAACACCCCCCCCCCCCCCCCCCCACACACTCACACACACGAAAACTTCCCCTCACACACACACAAAAGGCCCCCCTCCCACCCCCCCCACGAAAACGCCACCACCCCCACCCCCACCCCAACCACACACGCACAAACACGACACAACAACATCCCCTCCCTCCCCTTTCCCCCACCCCTCCACCTACACACACACACACACACACACACACAAACACAAAACAGCCCCTCTCTCTCCACCCCTCCCCCCCCCCCCCCTCCACCACCACACACGAACCGCCCCAACCCCCACCTCCCTGCCCACACTCCCCCCTCCCCCTCCCCACTCCCCCCCACTCTCCCCCCCCCCTCCCCCTCCCTCTCCCCACCTCCCCCCCCCCCCCACACACACACACACCACACACTTTCAGCTTACATGAATGGGATCCTCTGGCTTGTCCCCGCTGTGATAGAGAAGGACGTAGGACAGACTTGCCTCCCTTACCCCGTTTGTGGCATGGACGAAGGTGATTTTGCAGGCCCCTTGGTTGGCCACCATCACGCCTTTGTTCTCTGTCACCAGCTCCCACTCTGACTGGAAAAAATCCTGCAAAAAAAAGCAAACATTAGCCTCAACCGTGAACAGAAATTCTTCCCGAAGTCAGAATGTGGTTACCTTATTGGTGGGGTTAAAAATTTAAAAAAAAGAGAAAAAACACTACACATAACGGTCTGCGCAGTATCACCATTTGGTGAAGTTCAGAGTTTGAGCGAGAAAAATGGATTAAAAAAAAGGGTCTTGGATTTTGTGGGGGGTGTAGTATTGGTGTGTGTGTGTGTGTGTGTGTGTGAGTGAGTATGTGAGTGAGTGTGTGTGAATGAGTGTGTGTGTGCGCGTGTGTGTGTGTGTGAGAGAGAGAGAGAGAGAGAGTGTGTGAGTGAGTAAGTGTGTGTGTGTGAGTGAGTATGTGAGTGAGTGTGTGTGTGAGTGAGTGTGTTGTGTGTGTGTGTTTGAATAGCTGTAGAGTTTGGTTTTGTTTGGGAGAGAGAGAAAGAGAAGAAGAGAGGGATGCAGAGACAGACAGACATACAGACAGACAAACAGACAGAGATGATGTGTGTATAAGTGTTGTGGTATGACTGCGGGTGTGTCTAAACCACCACCGTAATGAACAAACATTGAACAAAAACAAAACAAACAAAATTCATCTTTCTTTCTCCTCATCACATAGTTACAATGGGTGAGAGAGAGAGAGAGACAGTCAGAGAGACAGAGACAGAGACAGACAGACAGACAGACAGAGACAGAGAGATGAGGTGTGTATGGGTGTTGTGGTGTGACTAAATCACCAAACAGTGAACAAACAAACAAAAAAATTCATCTTCCTTTCTCCCCATCACATAGTTACACTGGATAAGAGAAAGAGAGATTTTAAAAATGTGTTTATTGTTTTATATCGAGGATAATGGAATAAGCACTCATGTGCTTTTTTACATCCAGTCACCCTGTGTATGCGGTTAAAAGCGGAAACAGGATTTAACGTGGGGGGCAAGATGTTCTGCATGCGTTCGAACACGGAGCCTCGGTTTATAGTCTCATCCGAAGGACTTCGAAGGAAAGAGGGAGAGAGAGAGAGAGAGAGAGAGGAGAGAGAGAGAGAGAGAGAGAGAGAGAGAGAGAGAGAGAGAGACAGTCAGAGAGACAGAGACAGTCAGAGAGACAGAGACAGTCAGAAAGACAGAGACAGTCAGAGAGACAGAGACAGTAAGAGAGACAGAGACAGAGAGATGAGGTGTGCATAGGTGTTGTGTGTGACTGACTAAATCACCAAACAGTGAACAAACAAAAGAAAAAAACCCAAAACTCCATCTTCACTTTCTCCCTCATCACATAAGGGTTACACTGGATGACTGCTTACAGTGGCAAAGAGGGGGGTGCTGGTGAAGTCTTCATCACTCCACGGACATTCCAGAAGCTGCCAGCGGGCATCTTTGGGGTGACAGAAGGCGGTCATGTCTTCCGGTTTGACCAGGAACCAGAACTCGTCCAGCTCTTGCCTCACTTCCTTTTTGGCGATTTCTCTGCAAGGTTACAGGCTAGGGTTAGATTCATGGCCCCGTTTCTTCCTATTTTCGTGATACTTATTAAAAAAATGTTTTACATCACTTACATCACGTTAATTACATTCCTTTTGTGTTCGTACTGCGCGTACTAAAGCATCCACATCCACTTTTTTGTGAAAGACTGTTTGCCTGGTTTAAAACTGAGGACAGTGCGAACAAATTTGGTAGGTCTGAACTTTAAAAAAACAACTTTTCAGCATACACGGTACCCCCTCTCAATCCTTTGTCGTCTGCTAAGCTGCCTCACCACAACTATGCATGCGCGGGGTCAACACTGTAGGAACACAAGCAGTCCTCATTTGATGATCATTTCCCACTTTCTCATCACAAGGTAAAGGTAAAGGTGTCCCATAACCTATAAGGTCATAGGGGGGGAGTAAGGCATCACTTCTCAAGGAGCCAGCATATTGAGGGCAGCGCCCATCTCCTCTCCCTCGCCGCTTTACCTTCCCTGACCCAAAAGAGGACGGGCACCCGTTTACAGCTGGGTGAAATGGGGGGATTGTACTGAAACCAAGGCGCGCGAACGGTCACCCATCCAAGTGGTAACCACACTCAACACTACTGGGGGGGGGGGGGGGGGGGGGGAAGCGAGTGCTCCGAACACTGAGCTATCCCGTCCCCTTCTTATCACTTCCTGGTGTAAATCCCACCCCACACCACCTCACCCCACCCAACACCCCAAACCCCCCACCTCCACACCCACACCCCAACCCCAACCCCAACAACACCCCCCCCCCCATCCAACCGGCTACCAGCCTACTCACTGTTCCACAACGGACTCGCCGTTGAATTCCAAAGGCTTCCACTCCTCTTCATCCAGCCCGTCAGCAGAGATCAGTGCCCAGGAGACGTTGACCAGCTGCCAGCTGCTCTGCACGTGCACGGCGTTCCAGCGACTGTTGACCTTGACCTGGTCCTTCCGCCCTACCTGGAAGCCTGCTCCTTTGCTGCAGCCCGGAATGATGACACAGGGCACCCCGGCTTGCCTGGCAAGGTCACAACCCAACAGTGTCATTGCCCGCCAAGGGCCGCACGCTGCGACGGGGAAGGACATCCCGGTTGTGGATGCGGAAAGTTACTTTTTTGCGTGCGTGGACGTTGACAAGAAGAAGAAGAAGAAGAAGAAGAAGAAGAAGAAGAATGGTTGATGGTTTTGTTTTGTGTGTGTGTGTGTGTGTGTGTGTGTGTGTGTGTGTGTGTGTGTGTGTGTGTGTGTGTGTGTGTCTGTGTGTGTGTGTGTGGAATTGTGTGTGTGTGTGAGTGTAATTGTGTGTGTGCGTTTGCGTGCATGGACGTTGACAAGAAGAAGAGGAAGAAGACGAATGGTTGATAGTTTTGTGTGTGTGTGTGTGTTGTGTGTGTGTGTGTGTGTGTGTGTGTGTGTGTGTGTGTGTGTGTGTGTGCGTGCGTGCGTGCGTTCGTGTGTGTGTGTGTGTGTGTGTGTGTGTGTGTGTGTGTGGTGATATCAAAGAAATCGAGCGTGGTTACCACTTGGATTGGTGACCGTTTGTGCGTCTTGGTTTTTTGTACAGTTCCCCCCAGTTCACCCAGCTGTAAATGGATAAGTACCTGCCCTCTTTAGCGTCAGGGAAGGTAAAGCAGCGAGGGAGGGGAGGTGGGTGCCGCCCTCAATATGCTGGCCCCTAGAGAAGTTGAGGTCTCCGATGCCTCACTCCCCTGCGACCACATAGGTTATAGGACACCTTTACCTTTACCTTTTTACCACTTTAAGTCATGGCAGATTTCTCTGCGTGAAATTTGGGCTGCTCTCCCCAGGGAAGAGCACGTCGCCACAAGAGCAGCGCCACCCATTTTGTCTCTCTCCCTGTCTGCAACTGTATTCGTTTCCCTATAAGAGTGGCTTTTTTCTACAGAATTTTGCCAGAGACAACTCTCTTGTTGCCGTGGGTTCTTTTACGCACGCTAAATCATTTTGAATAACACACGAGACCTCAGTTTATCGTCTCATCTGAAAGACTAGCACCCAGACCACCATTCATGGTCTAATGGATGGGGGAACAGTTTTGGTTCCAAACAGGGATTGGACTACCGCACAATTCCGACCCGGACTTTTCGCTTTCTAGGTAAGAACGTTACCTCAAGACCACCCATCCACCAATGCTCTGGGCCTGACTTGTCAGGCGCTTAACGGCAGCGCGATGCATCTTTATTCATATAACAGACAACAATAGCTGCTGTCTGAGCATTCGACTGAAGAAGATCTGCAAAAATACAAAATACAGCTCTGCAAATAACTTAAGACATCCAGTGTGTGCGTGCATGTGTACGAGTGTGTACGTGTGTGCATGCGCAAATGAAAAGTTTATATGCCTTTTCTAGTCAATGGTTTTTATAACATTGTTCTTCTACATTGTGTGTGTGTGTGTGTGTGTGTGTGTGTGTGTGTGGTGTGTACATGCATGCATTCGCATGTGTGCGTGCGTATGTGCGTGCGTGTGTGTGTGTGTGCACGTGTATGTTTTGATATTTTTATTTGAAGTTATCTTGGAATGTTTCAGCTAAAATGAAATGTAGCTTCTTTTTTTTATTGTCTTTCGAGATAATGATACGTATCAATGTGCCTGTCAGTATTGTAATTGCCCTTCATGGGATGATTAACAGTTCCTGAGTTATAGTAGCAAAATATTGGGGTCTGGGTGAAAACACACCCACGGCGTATGGGAAATGTTCAGTGTTTTTGACTCGACTTGACCTGCCCACACACAATACGCACCGACATAAGATGGTGAACAACTGGGCGTAGTTGAAGCGGTCATATTTGATTCGCTTCAGCCAGGCTTTGGGCGTGTCTGGCTTGACTATTTTGGGGAAAGCTTGATTCACCACTGGCTGGGCAGCCAGCCACGAGAAGATGGCCCTGACCTTGGCAAGGTCAGAGGTCGCTCCTTCCACGAGGTAGGTCACCAGCTGGTCAAAATTGTCCACCAGGTGTTTGGGGGCCTGTGTCATGAGAAAGAACCGATTATCACAGCAACGTTTGCGACAGAGAAAAAAGAATACGAATACGAAATCTTCAATATCTCAAAAAGGGTGAGAAAATTAATAATAATAATAATAATCATAATCATAATCATGATAATAATGTATGGAATTTATTTAGCGCTGAATCTTGTAAAGCAGCAAATCAAAGCGCTCAACAGTTCGTCTCATTGTACAGGTTTCATATTGGGTATGTTTCCCGAACCAAAGGAACAGTGGCATGAATGACGTGATCTTTATCGTGCATATTTCATTTTCCGAACTCTCTCTCAAATTCATTAGGGGTTACAGGCGAGCATAGCTAGAAACGATCAACAAGTAAACATGAAATAGCGCAATATATCAGCATCACAGACCCAGGCAACCATTTCACCCACTTTAACACTTTTTCAACCACATATGGACACACGCATGAAACACACAATCAAGGGCGCATGCGCACGTGCATACACGCACATACACACACACTCGCACAAACACACCTACGCGTGCGCACACACGCACACATACATGAGTTATCATGACGTTTTGTATATTGAAATATACAATATAATACATTAAAAATGTAGTTTTTTTTAAAGAACATTTTTTAACCACTACTATTTTTGCATAGTTTTCTTCTCTTTCTGTTTTTCATCTTTCGCTGGCAGCGGTGGTAGGCCACAAAATTATCTATTTATTCTTAGGCTGGCAATAGACACTTATAAATTCTGGAGGGTGTCTTGCTGTTACCTACCACAAAGGAGGAGTGAGGTTTCAAAGAGTGCTGGGACCTCTGAAGAGTGCTCAACCAGGAGCCGAAACTCGAGTCAGGTCAGGCCAAAGGCATGGTCCTTACTCAAATATTCCCCTAATGCTGCCTTCAAAGTTTTATCTTGTAGTGATTTTTTTTTCCTCGAATCTAGGACCTAAATTAGTTTATGATCAGAATGAAGTTGTGATTGGTTACCTGCACTTGTGTTTCCTCACTCTTTTGTCTCAGTTATATAATTGGTCAAGTGGGGAAATAGCATCTCTTCTGAGATCCAAGTAAAGGCCATTTATCTTCAACTTCTTCTGCCTGTGTCAACACTCAAATGTGTCTGACAATGTTCGGGTTAACATTGCTATCCAGCTAAAATTGACCCATTGGCTGGACACAGACTGTATGATCTCCCTTGCATCCTTTAGATAGAAAAAAGGATCCCCAAAGAACATAAGGCACAAAGATTCATTAGCCACTTATTTTCATACGCAATTTTAAAGAAAATTTTTTAACCACTACTATTTTTGCATAGTTTTCTTCTCTTTCTGTTTTCATCTTTCGCTGGCAGCGGTGGTAGGCCACAAAATTATCTATTTATTCTTAGGCTGGCAATAGACACTTATAAATTCTGGAGGGTGTCTTGCTGTTACCTACCACAAAGGAGGAGTGAGGTTTCAAAGAGTGCCGGGACCTCTGAAGAGTGCTCAACCAGGAGCCGAAACTCGAGTCAGGTCAGGCCAAAGGCATGGTCCTTACTCAAATATTCCCCTAATGCTGCCTTCAAAGTTTTATCTTGTAGTGAATTTTTTTTTCCTCGAATCTAGGACCTAAATTAGTTTATGATCAGAATGAAGTTGTGATTGGTTACCTGCACTTGTTTTTCCTCACTCTTTTGTCTCAGTTATATATATATATATAACAATAAATGAATAAAAATAAAAGAGAGGAAGATGGAAACCAAACCAAAGTAGAGTACGCCCCCCCCCCCTCTCCCAATAGAAACACAGAAGAAGGAGATGGAGGTTATCGCCGAGTGGTCAAGACCATTTGTCTTTACTCCTGGAAGGTGTATGAAGTCTATGGTTTGAATCTCGGCAAAGGTGGTCTGGCGAATTATTGAGGTTGGAGATTTTTACAATCTCCTGGGTCAACTTCCAAGTTCCAAGACCTGCCAGTGCCTTATTTCCTTTGGTGTTTGTATGTAAACAGAAGATAAAATATGCACGTTAAAGATCACGTCATTCATGCCAATGTTCCTTTGGTTAGGAAAACATACCCAGCATGCAACCTGTACAATGAAATGAACTGCTCTGAAGTCGGAATGTGTCGGCTGAGGCCAGTGGACAGACCTAAAAAGTCACAAGCACAGGAGAAGACCAGGCACTCCCCCCCCCCCCCCCCCCTAAAGGGACGCTTCCTTCGATGAGACTATAAACCGAGGCCCCGTGTTCAAACGCATGCAAAGCATCTTGACACACATTAAATCCTGTTCCGCCATATTTGTTGACACTGCTGTGTCAACTGGCTTCAGTGTCAAGACAAAAACCACATTGTCCCCCTCCCCTGTCACCTTCCAGCTGGAGACTGCATTATCAGTCAGCAGGGCGCTTAAGGTTTTCTCCACAGTTGCTGGAAGTCCAGTAACTGGCATTTTCAGACTGAATTTCAAGTATTTTATGCATCTCTCTGAAAAAGTACGCCATGTTGCTTCGCGTCACGAGCCAGCGAGCAGAGAGAGAGAGAGAGAGAGAGAGAGAGAGATAATGAATGAATGAATGTATGAATGAATGAATGAATCTTTATTTTTCAAGGGTAACAGAATAAGCATAGGCATACTTTTTTTTCAATCGGCCCTTGCCCTGATTAGGGACTGTCAACAAAATAAGGGGAAAATCTCTACTACAACAACGACAACATGATTTTGAAAAGATAAGTGTATATTTAACAAAACATAATCATTCACACAGAGAGAGAGAGAGGAGAGAGAGAGAGAGAGAGAGAGATGGAGGGAGGGAGGGAGACCTAAAATCAAATATCCCATTAAATTTACTCCATTTAAAAAAGTACGTTAATAAGACAAAACAATGAATAAAGAGATATTACATTGTCTGTTTTTGTATAATGTAGCTATTTTGGTTATATTTTGTATTGTATTCTATTGCATCATATTACGTAGTACTGAACTGTATAGCGTCATATGACATTGCATAATATTGAACTATTTTGCATTCCATTGCATTGTATTGTTGTATTATGGTGTTGTGTTATTTTATACTGTCTGTATTTAATTGTGTCGTACTATAGTGTGTTATACTGTGTCATACTGATCTGTGTTGAGTTGTATCGTGTTCTACAATATTGTCTTGTACTGTATTGTATTGTCTTGTACTGAATTGTATCATATTACATCGTGTTGATTCACGCATTGCACTACATTGTACCACACTGTATCTTTACTGTGGGTAATCTTAATTTTAACTTTGCTCGTGTGTGTGTGTGTGTGTGTGTGTTCGTTACCTATGCTATTATAATTGTTTTCCTGGTTTTTATCATCTAAGCTTTATGGCTTGTTTTAAGGCATTTTACAAAAGCAAAGAAAGTTTGACGCAGAAGGTTCAACACACACACACACACACACACACACACACACACACACACACACACACACACACACACACACACACACACACACACACACACACACCAATATAGGCATACAATGCAGGGCAGAATAAAAATAATAATGTATTTCATCACATGCCTATTACCTTTGAAAATCAATTAATCAAACACTCACTCACTCACTTGCTCATACACTCGCTCGCTCAATCAATCAATTAATCAATCAATCGGTCAATAAGTCTGACTTTTCAGTCATTCAGTCAGTCAGTCAGTCTGTCTCTCTCTCTCTCTCTGTCTCTCCATCTCTCCTCCTCCTCCTCTTCCTCCTCCTCCTCCTCTTCTTCTTCTTCTTCTTCTTCTTCTTCTTCTTCTTCTTCTTCTTCTTCTTCTTTTTCTTCCTCCTCCTCCTTCTCTTCTTCTTCTACTTCTTTTTCTTCTTCCTCCTCCTCCTCCTCCTCCTCCACCTCTTCTTCTCCTTCGCAATACTTCTTTGCAATTCTTCTTCTTCGCAATTCTTCTTTGCAATTCTGCTTCTTCTTCTTCGCAATTCTTCTTTGCAATTCTTCTCCTTCTTCTTCGCAATTCTTCTTCTTCGCAATTCTTCTTCTTTGCATTCTTCTTCTTCGCAATTCTTCTTCTTTGCATTCTTCTTCTTCTTTGAAATTCTTCTTCTTCTTCGCATTTCATCATCATCATCATCATCATCATCATCATCATCATCATCATCATCATCATCATCTTCATCATCTTCTTCTTCTTCTTCTTCTTTGCAATGCTTCTTCATCATCTTCTTCTTCTTCTTCTTCTTCTTCTTCTTCTTCTTCTTCGTCTTCGTCTTCTTCTTCTTCTTCTTCTTCTTCTTTTTCTTCTGTCCTTACTCTATTCACATACCTCTCTGGCTCTGTTGTCTAGGTCACAGAAATCTTGGCGCTGAAAAATCTCGTCTGGTGACTGTACTTGTGGGGAGGGAGGGGGGTACCCTGGCACAAAATGCTCCACTTCCTGATCCATAGTCGGTCACACAACTCGATTTGTGTGGACTGAAACAGATTATTCAGTACATCTATCTATCTATCTATCTATCTATCTATCTATCTATCTATCTATCTATCTATCTATCTATCTATCTATCTATCTATCTATCTATCTATCTATCTATCTATCTATCTATCTATCGATCGATCGATCGATCGATCTATCTATCTATCTCAATTTGTGTGGATTGAAACAAATTATTCAGTCTATCTATCTATATATCTATCTATCTATCTATCTATCTATCTATCTATCTATCTATCTATCTATCTATCTATCTATCGATAGATAGATAGATAGATAGATAGATAGATAGATAGATAGATATGCGTATATGTAGTATGTGAGCGTGCGTGTGTAGTGTGTGTAGTGTGTGTAGTGTGTGTGTGTGCGTGTGTAGTGTGTGTGTGCGTGCGTGCGTGCGTGTGCGTGTGTGTGTGTGATTTGTTTATGTGTGTGCGCGCGCAATAATAAAAGCAAGCAGGTTTGAAACAAATGATATGATTTGTCCATATGTAACTCTCAACGCACAAGACAAAACAAACAACAAGTGAAAAAAAGCCAAACGTAATACAGGAAGGAAGAAAGGAAAGAAGAAATGAAGGAAGGAAGGAAGGAAGAAATAATCAACCATCCAACCAGCCAACTACCATCTCAGTTCTAGCAAAAAACAGCCAACTAATTAACTAATTTACTAACTACCTAACCAGATAACTAACCAGCTAATTTAACTAATTAACTGAGTATCTATCTGTCTATCTCTCTCTCTCTAATGATCTAACTAACTACCTACCTAACTGACAAACCAACTAACTAGCTAACAACTAACGACCTACCTATCTACCTACCTATCTACCGAACTAACTAACAACAAAGCAACTACCTACTTACCTAACAAACAAACAAACTAACTAACTAACTAGCTAACTAACAACTGACCACCTACCTACCTACCTAACTAACAACTAACAAACAAACTAACAAATAACAAATTAACTAACTAACTAACTAATTAACTAACTAACTAACTAACTAACTAACTAGACAAGCAAGCCACTAACTCACAAGACAATGGACAAAGTGAGCGAATGACTGTATGAATAATAAAATATCGATTTCCTGACATGATCACTGCACTTACGAAAACCAGGAAATGAATTACTGAAGCAGTGAACACACGTAATGTACACCAACAAACACAAAACGACTAATATCGCTTTGCATGAACTGACGTAAAATCGAAGCAACAACAACAACAACAACACGAGCGGACTGAGAGACAATGTATAAATGCACACACACACACATACACACACACATACACGTACACATACACACAAACACTCGCACACACACACACGCGTGCACGCACACACACACTTTCGCACACACATACACACACACTCGAACACACGCACATACACACACGTACAAATACACGCACACACAAACTCACTCGAACACACGCACATACACACACGTACACATACACGCACACACACACGCGCGCGCGCACACAAACACACACACTCGCACATACACACGCACACAAATACACTCGCGCGCTAACGTACAACACACACACATACACACACACGTACACACACGCACACTCACACACACACAGACACACACACGTGTGCGCACACACACACACACACCACTCGCACACACACGCACATACTCGAACACACGCACATACACACACGTACACATACACGCACACACACACACGCGCGCGCGCCGCGTACACATACACGCACACACTCGCACACACACATACACACACACACACACACACAAACACACTCGCGTACACACATACAGGCACACACACGCTCACACACACACACACTCGCGCACACATGCACACACACACTCACGCATGCACACACACATACGCACGCACACACACACTCGCGCGCACACACGCACGCACACACACACACACGTACACATACACACACACACACACGCACACAAAAACACTCGCGCGGACACGTACACACACACACACACACACACACACGCACACATACGCACACACACACACTCGCACACACACACACACTCACGCACGCACGCACACACACATCAATCAACCAATCAATCAATCACCTGAAACAACGGGGGGGGGGGGGGGGGGGGGCGCAAACTACTAAACAGCAAACACACATCCTGTAAATCACACAAAAAGTAGACAACACACATAATTATACACACAACACATACACATACACACACGCGCGCACACGCGCGCGCGCACGCACACACACACACACACAACACACATCACAACACAACACAACACACACACACAACACAATACAACACACATAACACACACACACACACACAACACAGTACAACACACAGAACACACACACACAACACACACACACAACACACACACACAACACACACAACACAACACACA
>CM054161.1:6839731-6854731 GCA_028751875.1 Rapana venosa
GAATGTGTGTGCGTGTGTTAGTGTGCTAGTGTGTGACTGTGTGTGTGAATGTACATGCGTGTGTTTAGTGTGCTAGTGTGTGACTGTGTGTGTGTGTGAATGTATGTGCGTGTGTTAGTGTGCTAGTGTCTTATTATTTTTTTAAATTATTTTTTATCGAAGATCTGCTTTTTTGCATCTAGTCCCCGCGTGTATGCGTTTTGTAAATTCTGTCATCTGTTCCCACCGGCACACAATAGCCTACTCTTACGAAAAGCGGAACAGGATTTAAAGTGTGCGCAAGATGTTCTGCGTACGTTCGCACACAGTGCCTCGGTTTATAGTCTCATCCGAAGTGTGTGTGTGTGCGTGCGTGTGTTATTACGAGGATAATGGAATAAGCAGTCATGTGCTGTTTTACATCCAGACCCCGTGTGTATGCAGTTTTGTAAATTTTGTCATTCGTCCGTGTGTGTATGTGTGTGAACGCGCGCGCGCCCGCGCCTGTGTGCATGTGAGTAGTATAGACAGGGGCCGATCAACCCCCTTTTTCGTGAGGCTCGTGAGGCACCAAAGGGAAGGAATCGAAGTAAAGCGGATGAGAAGTCGAAGCGCGGTGATCCCCCTTGAAAAGTAAAGTTTGTTATTCGTATTTAGCGGCAGAATTCTAATCGATAATTAACTAACTAATTAAATAACCAATCGAATAATGTTTGTCTTTACAACATCATTATTAAAAGCACGATCACTACCCGATTTTGTTAGTCATACCGGATAAACCTTTAAAGAATGGATCCTAGGTTTAACCATCCGTTTCACCTGCGTGATCGCTGGTCCTACATCTTGCGGTAAAACCGAATTTGTTAAAAATTTATTAAAGACAAAGAGTCGCTTATGCGCCCACCCCCGAAGAAGTGGTTTGGTGCTTCGGCGAATGGCAGTCCGGATACGGCGTTGATGAAGGACGTCCGATTTGAGGAAGGCATCCCGACGTGGACTCTGGGAACCCGGAAAAAGGAGGCTGGTGGTGATCGACGATCTAATGTCGGAAACTGACGAAAGAGTTACTAGACTGTTTACGAAAGGAAGTCACCATAAAGACATGAGTGTTATTTACATTACACAAAATTTATTTTCCAAAATATAAGAAAGTAGAACCATTCATTTAAACAGTCATTATATAGTGTTGTTTAAAAACCCTAGAGACGCTACCCAGATCTCCTTTTTAGCCCGACAAATGATGCCCGGCAGAACGAAGTATATGCTTGACGCATATAAGGATGCTACCTCTACCCCGTACGGCTATTTGCTGATAGACTTGAAACAGGACACACCCGAGCTGTATCGACTGAGAACCAAAATCTTTTCGGACGAAGTTCAAGTAGTCTATATTCCCAAGTAACATGCTTTCCAGAGTAAAAAAACACCTACCAACGTTGAAAATTCTTTCTGTATCGAGGACGCCCGTAGCCAAAGCCATTCTGAAAGACGCTTCTCCCGATCTAGTGAGAGTTATCTGCGAATGCTGCCTCAATATTTTAAAAGGCAACGTGACTTTGACTCCTCGTCAGAAGAAAAATCTCTGCGGATATAAACGATCCCTGAGAACCCTCTCCCAGAAAAACACCTCGGCGAAAACGAAAAGGCGGATTCTTCAGAAAGGGGGTTTTCTTCAACACCTATTGAAACCCATCGTTGCTGTGTTATCCAGCGTCTTCTGATTTCATGGCCAAAAAAATGGTATTAGTGGACCCTAAAATTCTCGAGTCCCTATCGAGTCCCGACCCCGTTCCGGACGCTAAAACGGAAAGTCTTAGAAAATTAAACAGAGAAATGACTGAGGCGTCGATGCGTCACGAAGCTGCCGGAAAGCACCCCAACGACAGTGCCAACGAACTTCATCAACTACTTTTTCAGTTTTGAAAAAGATTCAAGCAAGTTAAACCACCACTACCGCCGCCGCTGCCACCGCCGCCGCCGCCTCCGGAACACTCTCTCACTCCTAATGAAGATGACGTCATCCTTAAAGAAGCCTTGGATAGTGTCCCAAAATCCATGAAGAAAAACACCCAGCTTCTTCTCGACCGCATCAAACGCGATAAGAACCTCACCTGGAACGAGCGAGGGGAGATCATTTATCGAGGTCAGGTTGTTAAAAATTCCAACCTTACGGAGCTCGTCAATGACGTCTTAAGAAGGAGGAAGCGAATCGCTAGCCCCGTGGGGTGGGAAACGTTCGTCACTGCCCTGAAGGGCATGAACACCCCGAAAGACTTGATCGGTAATCCCGCTCGGATACAGTATATGACGCCGGAAACCACCACCAGCACCACCCCACCACCCACTCCTAAGAAAAAGAAGAAGAAGAAGAAGTCCGGGAAAATGATATGGGAAGAAATAAAGAGTTAGAGCTGTTGTATTATTCTCCTTTATTCCCTTCGGCCTTTGGAGGAATAAAAAAACTAAAGAGTCAATCCAAGTATGCACTGCCTATTCTTAAGGACTGGTTGAGTTTTCAAGACGCCTACACTCTTCATAAAAAAGTGACCAGACGCTTTCCCCAGGCGGAAAATTATTGTCAGCGGCATAGATGCTCAGTGGCAATGTGATTTGATTGATGTAAAAAACCTTAAAAAACATAACGAGAGCAACAGCTACCTACTGACATGTATAGACGTGTTTAGTAAATTTGCTTGGGTGCTTCCACTGAAAGATAAGAGAGGATCTAGTTTGGTTGCGGCTTTTCGGGAGATTTTTAAAGGGGGGAGAAAACCAGAGCGCCTGCAAACTGACAAAGGAACCGAGTTTATTAACAGCACCTTTCAAAAATATTTAAAAGAGAATAAGATCCATTTTTTTGTTACAGAAAACGAGGATATTAAAGCATCCGTTGTTGAACGCTTTAATCGAACCTTGAAAGAAAAAATCTGGCGCTATTTAACTTATAAAAACACCCTGACATTCCTAGACGTGTTACCAGACCTGGTAACCGCATATAATAGATCATATCATCGGAGCATCAAGACCGCTCCCGTGTGCGTGGATATTCATAACCAAGAAAGAGTGTGGCAGTCTCTTTACGGCAACAACCAACCCATTACCACCACCACCAGAAAACCGGGATTGAAAGTAGGGGATAAGGTGAGAATCAGTAAAACGAAAAAAAACCTTTAAAAAAGGTTATTTACCCTCTTGGACGGAAGAACTTTTTATTGTTCATGACGCGAAAACTACCAGTCCACATACTTACGTCATTAAAGATTTCGCCAACCAAATTTTAAAAGGCACATTTTATGAACAAGAACTGCAGAAAGTGGGAGAGCCAGAGAATTATCGGATCGAATCTGTGCTAGATACGAAGAGAGACAACCGCGGTAGTCGTCAATATCTTGTCAAGTGGTGGGGTTATCCCCCTTCTTTTAATTCTTGGGTACACGAAAAAGATTTGATATTATGAACCGAGGAGAAGAAGAAGAAGTAGAAATGAGGAGGAACGATGATAGAGGATCTCGACTTTGGAACCTCTTTGGAAAAGAGTTTCCCCAGAACGAGATTGTTTTTTTTGGTCAGATCATTCTTATTTATTCGGTGGTAGCGGTTTCTTTATTTAATTTGTCTCGCGGACACGGGGATAGTCAGTTGTGGACTGCTTTGCTTAGCTCTTGCCTAGGTTACCTCCTTCCCAACCCGTCTATCAATCCGAAATAAGTTTTATTCCGGAATGGCCTTTTATCTTACTCTTCCGAGTAACAGTTCTATTAAGTTTTTTCCCAAAAACAAAGCCTCTCATTTTACGACTCAGCTTCCCCGAGAGATTGATCTGATTGGAGAATGGGAAATTGGACTTTCTGAAATTCAGTTTACTAACAATTACATTAATGTGGGCTACGACGATATTTGGTTGAACTACACCACCCCCAGTCTAGAAAACCAACGAAATGCCCCCGTCAGAATAAACGCCGCCGAGTCTCCATCTGGTAAGGTGGTGTATCAACCGTGTACACGATTGCCTTGAATGGGGGGCTGTATGCCTCCAACGAAGAGTTCATCAGGGAACTCAATCAAACGATCCAATCCGAAAAACATTTCTCTTCTAAAGGCTCCAAGAAAGACCCATTAACTTTTGTCTACAACAAGTCGTCAAAAAGAGTTAAGGTTATCATGAAGGAAGAGGGTGCTCTATTGGAAATGAGCCCCGCCCTAAGACGCATATTAGGTATTACTTTACAAGACGTCTTCCGGGGGAAAAGAAAAATCAATCCGCGGGTTATGATGGACTTGAATCAGAGCTTTAAAAGTATATTTGTCTACTGCGATCTCGCGACCCCCAGACCGGTAGGGGATGTGATGGCTCCCCTTCTTAGAACTCTTCCCATCATCCCTCACGACACGGAGGTGTATCATCAAATCTATGACAAGCCCCACTACGTACCCCTGAGTCGCTCTCAGTTTACCTCAGTTGAAATGGTCTTAAGCACCGACACGGGCAACAACCTGACATTTTCCAGCGGACACACCGTGGTTACGCTTCATCTACGTCCGAGATCTCTCCATTAAAAAAAAATAAAAATAAATAAAATGACACGTTACACTCCCCATAAACCGGACTGTCGCGTGTATGAACAATATTATTGTAACCAAGCCGGGCACGGGCTGCCGATCTTCACCGGAGCGCCTAACTACAGAGGAAGGGGAATAGGGAATATTTTGGCTGGGATAGGGCGCATGGTGATGCCCCTCATCAAGTCCGGAGGAAAGGCCCTCTTGAAAGAAGGGTAAGATCCGGAGCGAACATCGCGCGAGACGTTCTGAGCGGACAAAATATCAAGACAGCCCTTAAAAGAAGGGCGAATGAGTCGGGACAGCGATTGCTTCAGCGGGTCGTTGGCGGGTTAACACCATCGAAAAAGGTGAAAAGGCAACCGAGGAGAAAAAGAAAGCCAGCAACGAAAAGAAGGACAGAGGAGGACATTTTTGATTAAACTATGGCGTTTTTACACCAGCTTTCCTCGGAAAGCGTCCAGTCGGGTCTGGATCTGTTTTCCCTGCCACCTTCCCAAACCTCCGTCAAAGAAGGACAGTATGTGGAAATTTACCCCCTAGCTAGCTTGTCTTCGGGCGCCCCCATCGAATTTATCATTACCGGCGGTACCTCGGAGCTAACTGACCTCTCCAACACGTTTCTGCATCTTCAAGCCAAAGTCACCAAAGCCGACGGTAGCGAACTCGACGCCGACCACAACGTGAGCCCCGTTAACAATTTTCTACATAGCCTCTTCTCCCAGGTGGACCTGTCCCTGAACGGCGTCCTTGTCACCAACTCCGAAAACACCTACCCCTACCGCGCCATGCTAGAGACACTGTTGACCTACGGACCTGAGGCCCAAAAGAGCGGGTACCCGGAATGTTGCCTCTTCGCTCCGGACACCCCGGGACACATGGACGACACCGAGGGAAACGACAACGGTGGTCTGAGAGATCCGCCGGAATGCCTCGGCCGGGAGTAAAGTGATGGACATGATGGGAAGCTGCACAACGGATTGATGGCCCAGGAACGCTACTTGCTGAACGGAGTGGACGTGAAAATAAGGTTGATTCCCTCGAGAATAGCTTCTGCCTCATGGAACACGGTGAGACCCCGGTTGTCGAGTAGAGATTGTCCACAGCAGCTTGTTCGTCAGGAAGGCTAAAGTTAACCCCGCAATCACACTCGGCCACGCCAAAGCCTTGGAGAAAGCCACAGCCAAATATCCCATAAAAAGAGTGGTTATCAAGAGCTTCACCGTTCCTGTGGGTAACCTCGGCGCCGTCCAAGATAATTTATTTCTCAGCCAGACGCCCAACAGGGTCGTTGTCACGCTGGTGGACAGTTCGGCTGTGAACGGACGCTATGACAAGAATCCTTTTAACTTTCGAAATTATGATCTTAATTTTTTGAGCATCACCTTAGACGGAAAGCACGTACCGGCAAAACCCCTGACTCCCGACTTTGATGGAAAACGCACCGCCAGAGCCTATCTTACCACCCTCGAGGGCTCCGGACTCGTCCACAAGGACGCCGCCGCCGGTTTTTCCCTGGACAGCTTCTCTAGGGGCTACACCATCTTCTGCTTCGACCTCACTCCCAGCCTGGTGGATGGCAATCAGTTCGAGCTAGTCGACCTATGAGAATAGAGCTAAAATTCGCCAAGGCCCTTAACCACCCTGTCGCCGTCTTAGTCTACGGAGAGCTGGACGGCCTCATCGAGGTGGACAAGAGTAGGCAGGTCCTGACCGACTTCGCGGTATGAACAGTCGTCAAATCGAGCATCTACTGTCCCGTCGTCTCCGGCACGACGCGTGTTTCGCGGGGTGTATCCTAAGGACCTGCTGCGGCTAAAATTCCCCAGAAAATCCCCAGCGCCTATGTGATTAACACCGACTCCAGCCGGGGAAAAGGGGGAGCACTGGGTTGCTGCCTATTTTGACGGGCTGGGAAACGCGGAATTTTTTGATAGTTTGGGTTACTCCCATGAACCACGAAATTAAGAACTTTATAAAGCGAAATAGCCGAATTTACTCTCATAACACCAGGTTGCTTCAAAACATTACTAGTTCCGCTTGCGGACTCTATGTCGTCTACTTTGTGTTGTGTAAAAGTAAAGGACTTACTTTAAAAAGCCTCGCAGCTCCTTTCCACCCTCATCATCTACAGAAGAACGATAGACGTGTACGACGCCTAGTTCAACAGTTGTGTCAATAATTACCATGTACTCTTTGGGAAAAAATGTGTTTGTTACGGTGAAGAAGAGGAGAGGTCGAGCCAGAGTGTACATCAGACAATACTCCAGACCCGCGGATGTCAAAGGCGGGCGCCTAAAACCAACCAGAAAATTCCCCACTCTGGATAAAGAACAGTTCCAGAGTCTGATGAACAAAATGGAGGAGATCTATGATAATTTACAAAGAGAGCAACGCTGTATCAACCTCGAAGAAGAAGGGAAAAAAAAAAGGGGGGAAAACGATCTATACCAGCGAGAGACCACCCTCCTCCACTTCACACCCCCTTTTTATCGTGAAACCTATATTCCGAATGCTCAGTGAAAAAAAAAAAAAACTAGGTACATTTTTTTATAACTGATTTTATTAGTAGAATTTTTTTTTTTTTTGATGTATACAAAACCATCTTACCGGAGTTTTTATTACCGTGTGTTCCGTGATCAATATAATACTATTGTAACAGGAGGTTACTACTACTAACAGCGAATTTGTGACCGACATTTTTAATAACCGACTGCTTACTAGCATTTTTTCTTTTTGTGTGTGGATTTATACAACATATTAATAACGGCGGATTGTGGCCAACAGGTGTTGTTTTTTCTGAATCATTGTGGTTGACCGACCATTGGTATAGTACACGCCTCTCTTTTTTTGCCTTATAGGTAGCGCATTCTATTACGTTCGTTATTTTGCTGATATCGATTTAACCTACTTTTCTTCTTTAATAAATGCTTGCGATTGGTTGAATGATTGTTCTTTAACGCCTATATGTTAGCTCATAGCGGTCATTGATTTTATTAAATCTTTTTTTTTTTTTTTATGGTTTAATAACCGCGTATGTCAATATTTCTAATATTACTAGTCGGTTTACTTCTATAAAAACCCAGAGAGAGAGACTCTGGCCTACTGCGACTGCCGCTCCTTCACAACCGCCACTACCGATCCTGCTTCTTTTTTTTTCACCTGAGAAAAAGAAGGCAAAGAACTGAAGAGGTAAATACTCTATGACCATTATGTCTACAGTTACTAGAAGAAACGGAGAGAAATTGTTTAAAGTAGGAAACAGAGGAGTGTTTATTACTCGCTCCAAATGTGGGAAGGCATGCTAAGGATTCATATTAGAAATTATACCAAGGGAATCCCCTTTGGTCAGAAAAAAGATGGAGATGAAAAAATTGAATACTTTCCCACTAAAACGGGAATCGCTCTTACTACCCAAGAGGTAGAGGATCTTTTCAAACTAGAAAAAACTGTTAAAAAAATGATAGAAAAATGCGCTGTTGAAGAAGAAGAAGATGAGGAAGAGAAGGAGGAGGAGGAGGAACAGCCACCACCGCAAAAAAGAAGAAAACAGAAAAAATAAAGTGGAGGATAAGATCTTTCTTTTTTTTTTTTCTCCCGCTTTTAGTGTATGATGTTATAACTGTATTCTTTTAATTTTTGTTGTGACTAGATATGGGAAATCTTCATTCCATCGAGGCTATCGATGGCCAGGCGGCCACTGGGAAGACTACTTTCATTCGGAAAATGCATAAGAAGGGGCTAAGGGGATAACTACGGTTTCCTCTATTCAGATGTGCAACAACATGATAGAAAAAAAAAAAAGTACTTACTTTTTCATGCGAGGGGACAACGAGGATGTGACGGAATGGTCCGTGAACCCCCTGGACAACTGCCAAAGCGGGATCACTCATTCCTATTGGATGAACATTCTCTCTTTTTGTTCGGAACCAGAAAACAAGAAAAAAAGCAGAGTGCTAGTAGATCGTTCTCCGTTGAGTCATGTGGTGTATGAATTTTGGTGGAGGAGGCTCTTTCCAATTTTGAAAGAGTTAATAAAAACAGACTCAAATGTCATGCTCCTCAAAGACGATGTGGATGCTGGTTGGACCTGGATCCGAAATTGCCTACGCTCTTCATCCCGAGCCCGTGATTCGCTGGATCATTTTAAAGACATGATAGAGACTTTTCTGAGGGAAATGGACAGTACATTGCAAAAGCGAGAGGTGATGTTGGTGGTGTATTTATCCTACAACGATTATCACAATCAGAGCTTTCACAATTTGGCCGATGAGAGAAGGATAGAGAGGGGTGGGTTTGATGTGTTTCCGTTAGACCCTTGCGAGGGTGATAGAACAGAGTACTGTCATTTTCTTTATGCCCCTGGAGAGGCTTTGTTGTGGGAACAGGTGTTTTGACACTTACGCTAGTAACAGATGGACCTTTTCCCCCAATCTGACCCTCATCCGTCTTCAATCCAACGATGACGGGCTGATCGATGAAAAAGCAGCTGTGGCTGTACTCGGGAATAAACCGGGGAAGAGAAAGAGTGTTGTTGTGGTGGGGGATGATGATGAGGAAAAAAAAAGCGCTGGTCAGTCTGGTAGTGAATAATCATTGGGGTGTTCGAATGAGGTGTGTTATTCCAGTGCGCACGCCTGCATGTTTCAGAAATTGTGAGTAGCAAAAAAAAAAAAAAAAACCCCTGCTTTTTGATGTGACATTAGGTGTTGGTTGAATTTTCATTATTATTTTTCCTATGTCTTTAGTGCTGTGATAACAGATAGTAATTGGTGTGGTGATTGTGAATGTTTTGCGGGTGTCTTCTTCTAACAGTTAATAACTGTTTTTTTTGTTTGTTTGGTAAGCTTGCAAGTGTGTATAATTAATGTTGAGTGTTCAGTCAAATACCTGCCTTTATTCTTTTTAAGTGTTGTTACAGTATAAAACATATAAACCGTGTGTGAGTGGGTTTTCTTTTTTGGTGGTTGGGTGTGACAAGAAGAAAAAATTGGATTGGGCATATATAATATATATATATATATAGCAACAACATTTGTGTAAACTGGGAATTAAAAAATAAATGTGGTGTTTGGGATTCATTCCGGTTTTCATGCTTTGATTTATTGTTGATGGAGTTTTGTGCGTTGTTTGAAACAGTTTTTCTACCTTGTCTAACACTTTTTGTTGTTGTTGTACTCTGACTCGTCTGGTTTTTTAAATTTTATTGTTGATGGAGTTTTGTACGTTGTTTGAAACATATTTTTGTGTCTAACACTTTTTTTTTTGTTCTACTCTGACTCGTCTGTTAACTTTTTAAAAATATCGCACGCACAATTTTTTTTTAAAAAACAGAACGAAGGATAGAATGGAAAAAAAAAAAAGGTACAGTGTGAAGAGATCCAGGATTATTTATTTTTTTGTCCTCATTACCTTCCTCATCAATCACGCATCCCTACAGTTATTCTAAAAAAAAACAAAAAAAACAAAAAACAAAAAAAACAAAAAACAAAAAAAACCGAGGCTTTAAAAAAAAAAATTCATGAAGAAGGTGATTATTTTTTTCTTCTTTTTTTTTTTTCCAGATTATTTAAAAAGAAGAAGATAATTACCCTACCCACCCGGCTGCGATGGCTTCCACGGGTGATGACCGTTTGTCACACGTTGAACAACAGGTAAAAAATATATATATATTTTGATAGTATCTATAATACCGGAAAAAACCCGGGGAATAGGATGGGGTGTTTGTTTTCTTTTGTTAAAAAACAAACAAACAATTTATTCAAATTATTGTGTTACAGAAAAATATCTGCGCCCAGTGCGGTAAAAGATTCGCTGGGGTTAATATTCTACAAAGACATGTCCGAGAAGTTCACGGCGGACAAAAACCTTGTCATTGCGGGGACTGTCATAAAATCTTTGCCAGACTGTCCAACTTGAAACGACATCAGGCCAAAGTCCACACAGGCAAAAAAAGAAAACTGGAAAAGGACTATTCTGACCAACCTGGGCCTTCCCGTCTTGAACCATCACCCTCTTTTGAGTGTTCTTCGAAAAAAACAAAAAAACGCTTAAGCTCACAGTGTAAAGAAAACAAAAAAAAAGTGTTGAGTCATTTGCCAGAAGATGTAAGAGATATGTACGAAAAGCACTGGTCTTCTATCAAAACGCATAAACGGCCCGGCAAAAATCAGTCAGTTTATACCGTATTCTGGAACCCAACCATAGATGATCCGGATTGGGATGAGAAGCTGATTGCTATGTTTCACGAACAAAACAAACGCTTCAAATCAATTATTCCCATTCCTTTCTGTTAAAGAACAAAGAATCGGTATCTCTCCTTTTTTCACGCTTCTTCTAACAATCATTGCGGATTAGAAACACCCAGACTGATCAATTCAAAGAAGATTTTCTCGCCCTTTCTTTCCGAGATAAATAACGGAGACATTCTTGACCAAGTACAAAAGAAACGGCCCAACTCGCGGTTTTCTGTTCAGTCAGTCATGAGTACGTCATTCTACCTGTATCACCTGTCAGATTATCCTATCGGATGCGGGGGCGCTTGTGATAAGTTGCCTGACTATATAGCCAACAATCCCTACCTATACACTCTTCAAAAAGATGAACACCACGGTTTCATATACAACGATGGGCTTTGTTTTTTTCATTGTTTGGCTCTTCATCGAGGGTTTTCCAGACATTCATTACAAAAACCCGCTAAAACTCTCTACCAACAATGGTCTGGGCGTGTTTCACCCCCGCCAAGCTTTCCCGGTCTCACTCTGTTACAACTCGATTCTGTTGAAAAAAAGTTTAGAGTTAATGTAGACGTATTTCAGTTTGTTGATGACCAAGAAAATCCACTTGTTTAGTCCCTGCTAGGCGCAGTGACTACAAATACGAAGACACTCTCAGGGTTCTTTGCTACAACCGACATTTTATGTACATCCTGAATATTGACAAGTTAGGACACGCTTTGGCTTGCAGTAAATGCGACAAACTATGGGGTACTTTAAAGCAACTGAATAAGCATGAAACCTCGTGTCGAGGTAGAGCGTGCAAGGAAACGTACAAAGGAGGCGTGTACACTCCTCCGGAATCTGTGTTACAGGAACTTTGTCGTTATGGCATTTCTGTGGATTCTGATTTTGTATATCCTTACAGGGCAACGTTCGATTTTGAGGTTTATTTCGAAACGGAAGATCTACCCCGGACAAAACGGTCATGCTCTGGCACCACTTACACCGCTAGACACATCCCCCTTTCTGTCTCTGTCGCTTCCAACGTACAAGGATTCGAACAGCCTCGATGTTTTGTAAACGAGGGAGACTCTCAAAAACTTGTAAACGACATGGTAAATTACTTGGAAAATATTTCAGACGTGTCATTTTCTTTCCTTCACGAACAGTTTGCTGACACATTTTCTGAATTAGAAGCCCTAATGCAAAATGAAGATGCTAACAGACTCCACATTCCTGCAAAGGAGTTAAAAGACAAACTGGAAGACTACCTACACGAACTTCCGGTAGTGGGATTCAATTCTTCCAGATACGACATCAATGTTATCAAACGCTATTTAATTCGAACATTTGTAGGTGTTGATGACTCAGAGGATTACGAAGGTCACGAAGATCGGTCGGAACCAACCGGCTATGATGATGATGATGATCATAACTTAAGTCATTCTGCCTTATCAGAGGAGAATGAAGAAAAAAGAAAACAAAAACCATTCAAATTTGTTGTAAAGCGCAACAATGAGTACATGTGTATCGCCACGTACAAACTAAAATTTTTGGATATTGCTAGTTTTTTAGCGCCTGGTTTTAGTTACTCCAAATATCTCAAAGCGTTTGGAATAAAAGAGCAAAAAGGCTTCTTCTGTTATGAATATGTCACCAGTCTGGACAAACTGAAAGAAAACACTCTTCCCCCTCACTCGGCTTTCTACAGCAAACTCAAAAACACAAACATTACAAATGATGAATACGCTTACTGTCAACAAATATGGAAAGAAAATGACATGTCGACATTGAAGGATTTCCTTGTCTGGTACAATAATCTGGATGTAGTTCCCTTCTTGCATGCTCTTCAAGCACAGATCGATATGTATTCCAGACTAGACATCGACCTTCTAAAAGACGGGATTTCCGTTCCAGGAATCACTCTCAAATATCTTTTCCAGACTTTACCCTCTGACACTTATTTCTCTCTGTTCAATGATAAACAAAAGGACATACATACACTGATGCGTAACAACATCGTGGGTGGGCCTTCCCTCATTTTTCATCGCTATCACGAAAAAGAGAAAACCTTTATTCGTTTCAACAAGGAAAAGCCTGTCAAGTCCGTTCAGGGGTTCGATGCTAACGCGCTTTACCTCTGGGCACTCACGCAGCCAATGCCAACAGAACATCCTACCATACGCAAATGCGAAACGGGCTTTAGGCCGGAAAGAACGGATGTATATGGTCGGCAGGCGAGAGAATGGTTAGAGTGGATAATGCATACGCAAAACATTCACATTCTTCACAAATTCAACGGTAAAGAACAGAGTTTAGGGCGGAGACGTATCCGCGTTGACGGTTGGAATGACAACACACACACGGCTACCAATTCCACGGCTGTCTCTTTCACGGACACGACTGTCGTATTACCCGGGGTCTGCATAGCAACCCCGTGAATGACAAATCTCTGGCGGAACTCAGAGAAAACACCATAAACGTGACCAGCTATCTTCGTGAGGATGTGGGAGTGACTGTGATAGAAATGTGGGAGTGTGAATGGCAAAATGAAAAAAGCCTCAATGGGCAAATTGACCAGTTTCTACAAAGCCGTTTCCCTACCCTTAAACCGTTTGAAAATACGTCACCCATAACAGAAAGAGATGTACTAGATGCGGTCAAAAACGACAGTCTGTTTGGGCTCATTGAATGCGATATTCGTGTTCCGGATCAACTCAAGGATCATTTTAGTGAGTTACAGCCCGTTTTCAAAAACACCTATATCGGAAGAGATGACATTGGTACTCATATGAGAGAGTATGCTGAAAGAAATAAACTTTTAACACAACCACGCCGTACTTTGGTGGGAAGTTTTTGGGGAAGAAAGATTCTTTTGGCAACACCGCTTCTAAAATGGTACTTGGAACACGGACTGGTTGTAGAAAAAGTCACACTAGTTATTGAATACACACCTAAGGCTTGTTTTCGAGAGTTTGGGAAGAAGGTATCTGAGGCAAGAAGAAAAGGGGACCTCGATTCTTCTAAGTCCATTTTGGCTGAGACATTCAAACTTCTGGGAAATTCCGCTTATGGTAAAACTTTGACAAACTTGACAAAACACAGAGACATTCACCATGTCTCACCCGCTCAGGCACAAAAACGGATCAACGAATCCCAGTTTAGAAAACTAACTGAGCTCGGGGAAGATGTAGTCGAAGTTGAAATGTCCAAAAAGAAAATCAATTGGGCGCTTCCCTTACAGATTGGTTACTTTGTCTACCAATACGCCAAACTGCAGATGCTGCAGTTCTACTATGATTTTCTGGACAGATTTGTATGCAGAAATGATTTTCAACTCTTGGAAATGGATACGGACTCGCTCTACTTTGCACTTAGCGGCGAGAGGTTCGAAAACGCGGTCCGACCGAGTCTGATTGAGCAGTTTTATAGGGAATACAACCTGTGGTTTCCCGGACAGGCTTGCGATAGACATCAAGCGGATTTTCTCAAAGCGGGTAGAGACAGGCAGTCTTGGGACCCCTCACCTTGTCCAGACTGCGTTAGTCGAGTTCTGTTTGATAAAAGGACACCGGGTCTGTTCAAAACGGAATACTCCGGAGACGCTTTTGTCGGTCTTTGTTCGAAAACCTTTTTCTGTTCCGGAAATAAGGAAGAAAAATTCAGTTGCAAAGGACTCAGCAAAAGACACAATAATCTCACCATAGACACTTATCAACGGGTGCTTCGAACTAAGGAGAGTGGGGGTGGCACCAACGTAGGTTTCAAAACCGATGGTAAAACAATGTTCACCTATACACAATACAGAAAATCCCTTTCATACTTCTATATCAAACGCATAGTCGATTCGGACGGCGTCTCCACCCTACCCACCCAAGTGTAATTGGTTTTTTTTTTTTTTTTTTTTCTTTTGTTGTTGTTGTTGTTAAAAGACCGGATGATGTGTACATATCATGACAAATGACCCAACACTTTCATTCAACGGTGATGCTTAAACCAATTTTTGGAAAGCCAACATCCCTCGACCTCCACGTGGTGCTTTCTGGGTAAGTCTTAGAATCCTATCGTCGGACCGCGAAGGGGTTCTAGGACTTAGCGAACGGAGGGATCTCTTGTCATTCTTTAATTAGTCTAAATAATACGAACAAAAATAAAAAATACTTCTTTCTTTTTTTTTTTTTTCGATTCTATTCGGTTATCCCTTCCCCTTCTAGGCTTTATCGATTAGTATCTGCCGCTAAAT
>CM054161.1:6859731-6950887 GCA_028751875.1 Rapana venosa
GAGAGAGAGACAGAGAAGAAGAGAAGAGAAGAGAGACAGGAGAAGACAGAGAGAGACAGAGAGAGAGAGAAGAGAGAGCAGGAGAGATAGAGGAGGAGAGGAGAGAGAGAGAGAGAGAGAGAGGAGAAGAGAAGAGAGAGAGAGAGAGAGAGAGAGAGAGAGAGAGAGTACAGACTGATACGCTAAGAACTTGTCAGGGCTTAAGACAATCTTAACATCAATATTCCAAAGAATAACAACATTTTCATATAAACCTTGGCACGTAGAGTTAATTTTCATCACGAACTCACAAAGCGTTTAGTTCCAGCAAACAAAAAACAAAACAAAAACAACGTGGTTTTTTGTTTAGAACATCAGGAAATCATTCGACCTTTCACCCGTGTAATTAAACTCAGAAACAGACCACTCTGCTGCTCTGTCCCGGTAATTTAAACGTTATAATCAGGAAACTGGAGCCACTCATTGTTTGAATGCAAAGAGACATGGCTGCTGAAGAACGGTGACAGACTTCGCTGAATAATGAATAAATGAAAGTTGAGCTCCCCGCGAGGGGCCTCACTGTTGTGGGTGGAGGCGGTCTTCTTTCCTGTGTATGGTCACGAGCTTTGGGGCCTGGCAGGGGAGGGTCTGAATGGACCGGTTATCATGTCCTTATGTGGCTTTAGGATCTTGTTTGTTTAATATCTCGGCCTTTTATCAGAGGACGGGATAGCTCAGTGGTCAGAGCACTCGCTTTCCCCCAGCTAAGGTTAAGCAGCATCGCGCGTGGTTACAAGTTAGATGGGTTGGCCGTTTTCGCGCCTTGGCTTCAGTACAGTTCCCCTAGTTCACCCAGCAGTAAATGGGCACCTGCCCTCTTTAGGGTCAGGGAAGGCAAAGCAGCGAGGGAGAGGAGGTTGGCGCCGCCCTCAATATGCTGGCCCTAGAGAAGCGAGGTCTCTGACCCTAGCTTCCCAACGACCACATAGGGTATGGGACAACTTTACCTTTTTATTTAATGAAGCATGAGTCAGATCCAAGACACGGGCATCTTATGTGCTGATCTCATACTGATGTGCTGATCTTATACTAATGTGTTGATCTTATACTGATGTGTTGATCTTATACTGATGTGTTGATCTTATACTAATGTGTTGATCTTATACTGATGTGTTGATCTTATACTGATGTGTTGATCTTATACTGATGTGTTGATCTCATACTGATGTGTTGATCTTATACTAATGTGCTGATCTTATACTAATGTGCTGATTTTATACTGATGTGTTGATCTGATACTGATGTGTTGATCTTATATTGATGTGTTGATCTTATACTAATGTGCTGATCTTATACTAATGTGCTGATTTTATACTGATGTGTTGATCTATCTTATACTAATGTGTTGATCTTATAATGATGTGTTGATCTTATACTAATGTGTTGAATCTGACTATCCCGGTTCGATTCCCGTTCAAGGGGATATTTTCCCCTGGAGTTAACATTAGTGCAGACTCCACTCTCCCCAAAAGTCCTTCGGATGAGACTATAAACCGAGGTCCCGTGTGCGAACGCACGCAGAACATCTTGTGCACACGTTAAATCCTGCTCCGCTTTTCGTAAGAGTAGGCCATTGTGTGCCGGTGGGAACAGATGACAGAATTCGCAAATCCGCATACACACGGGGACTGGATGTAAAAAAGCACATATATGCTTATTCCATTATCTTCGATATAAAAGAATAAATACAAATTAACATGAATAAAATCTCATACTGATGTGATGATCTTATACTAATGTGCTGATATTATACTAATGTGCTGATCTTATACTGATGTGTTGATCTCATATTAATGTGTTGATCTTATATTGATGTGTTGATCTCATATTAATGTGTTGATCTTATACTGATGTGTTGATCTTATACTGATGTGTTCATCTTATACCAATGTGTTGATCTTATACCCTACAGCACACATTGAAAATCCTATCTGAACAAAATGGACACTGCTGCTCTTTCTCTCTGAAATCTCAGTCTTTCCACTGATCTCACAGCAAACTTGGGGGACGGGATAGCCTGGTGGTTAGAGTGATGTATTCGTGATCTGCTGACCCGGGGTCGATCCTTGTTCAAGAGGATTTTTTCCTCTGGAGTTAACATCAGTGCCGACTCCACTCTCCCTAAAAGTCCTTCAGATGAGACTATAAACCGAGGTCCGTGTGCGAACGCATGCACATCTTGCACACACGTTAAAACCCGTTTCCGCTTTTTGGAAGAGTAGGCCATTGTGTGCTAGTGGGAAGGGAAGACAAAATTTGCAAAACTGATTACACACGGGGACTGGAAGTACAAAAGCAAATGAGTTCTTATTCCATTTATCTTCGATATAAAAGAATTTTTGAAAAAACCCATCAACTTTTGCTCGGGGTCAGGGATGGACAAGCTACGACGACTCTGAAGGGGTTGGTGTTATGCTGTCGCGGTCAGAAGTCCATCACACGACAGCCTCTGCAGTAGTGCTCTTTGGTCATAGTTGGGCCAGCGGTATCATCACTCGCCACCATTGGTGCCTCGTGTTAACACAACTCTTGCCTTTGTTATCAGGAGTGAGAGAGAGAGAAGGGGAGAGAGAGAGAGAGGAGAGAGGAGGGGAGAGAGAGAGAGAGGGAGGGAGAGAGGGGAGGGAGAGGGGAGAGAGGGGAGGGAGGAGGAGGAGAGGAGAGAGAGGGAGGAGAGAGAGAGAGAGAGAGAGGGAGAGGGAGAGAGAGAGGGAGAGAGGGGGAGAGGGAAGAGAGGGAGGGAGAGAGAGAGTGAGGAGGGAGAGGAGAGGTGAGAGGGGAGGGGAGAGAGAGAGAAAAGGAGAGAGAGGGGGGGAAGGAGAGAGAGAGGGAGGGGAGAGAGAGGGGGAGGAGAGAGAGGGAGAGAGAGGAGGAGAGAGAGGGAGGGGAGAGAGAGGGGGAGAAAGAGAGAGAGACAAGAGAGAGGGGAGGGAGAGAAGGGGGGAGAGGGGGGGAGAGAGAGAAGAGAGAGAGAGAGGGGAAAAGAGGAGAGAGAAAAAAGAGGGAGGGTGAGAGAGGGGGGGTTAGGGAGAGGGGAGAGGAAAAGGAGAAAAGAAGAGAGAGAGAGAGGAAGAGAGAGAGAAGAGAGGGAGAGAGAAAAAGAGAGGGGAGAGAGGAGCCCCAGAAGAGGGGGAGAGAAAGAGGAGGGAGGAAGAAAAGGGGAGAGAGGGGGAAAGGGAAGAGAGAGGGAGAGAGGGGGAAAGGGGGAAGAAGAGAGGGGGGGAGGAGAGGGGGGAAGAGAGAGGGAGAGGGAGGGGGAGGTGGTAGAGAGGAGAGAAGGGAGGGGGAGAGAGAGTGGGGGGAGAGAGAGAGAGACAAAAGAGGGGGGGGAGAAGAAAAGAGGGAGGGAAGAGAAGATAATACAATGCAATGGTTTTTTTTGGGGTAAGCTTACATCCCCAAATTAAAGGGAACAGTGGAAGGGGAGAAGAGGAGGAGAGGAGGGGAGAGAAGAGAGAGGAGAGAGAGAGAGAGAGAGAGAGGAGAGAGAGGGGAGAAGAGAGAAGGAGAGAGAAGAGACTCCCGTGGGGGTTGCAAAACTACCCCCATGAATTTTTAGAGAACACGTTCGCTCTTTTCCTGTAAAGCAGAAAGCTTACGGCCAGGGTAAAAAATTTTGAGGGGCCCTTTTTTCCCCTTTTCTTCCCCTCTCTCTCTCTCTTTTCTCTCTCTCCCCTCCCCTTTCTCTCTCTCCTCTCTCTCTCTCTCTCCTCTCTCTTCCCCTTCCCCTTCTTCTCCCCTCTCTCTTCTTGTTTTTCGAGTTAAAAATTAAATGTGCAAGCCCCCCTGGCCCTTTTGCGAGCACTTTAGCTACTGAGTTGAGTACTTTTTTATGGAAGTGAGGGCTTCGGGTCTTGATTATGTCTTTGAAGTGGGTAGATGTCTTACAGTAAAGCTTGTTTGAAAATCACAGGTCGAGGGGTTTTACACTCTAGATTCCCCCTCTCCCCCCATGTCACTAGACTTCGTATGGTGTTGTGTGTTGTGGGTGTTGTGTGTGTGTGTGTGTGTGTTGAGTGCTGTCTTTGGGACGGGATGATAGCTTGAACTCTGTCAACCTGGTCACCTTAAGTAGAAAAAACCCGCTGGCGGCACATATTTCACAGTGCACTTTCCAACCTACCTTTTTTTTTAAAGCCTTGAAAAAGTAGTTTTTTAAACGTCAACAACCACCTTTTTCCAACAGTCTTCTTCCTGCGTTTTAGTTGCCTATTACCAACCACAGCATGAAACCCCCCTAGTCCCACCTTAAAAAAGTTTTACTTGTTTCCGACTCAGGGGAAATCTCCCTTCTCACTCTACTTTACTTATCTGCAGCCTTCGACACTATTGACCACTCTATTCTTCTCTCCCATCTTCAAGAAACGTTTGGTGTTACTGGTACAGCCTCACCTGGTTTAGCTCATACATGACTGACCGATTCCAGACTGTCACAGTAAACAAGATTTAGTCAGTACCTGCCAGACTGGAATGTGGTGTCCCGCAGGAATCAGTTCTGGGCCCTGTTCTTTTCACTTTCTACACCGCTCCACTGTCACATATAATTAACTGTCATCAGATCAACCATCACTTTTATGCAGATGACTCTCAGATTCTAAGCAGTGACACTCCTGAAAATCTGCCTTCTTTCTTGACAAATATGGCCTACTGCTTTCAAGATATCCAAACTGGAGGATAGAGAATAAGTTACAACTACACACTTATAAAACTGAAGCCATGCTTGTAGGGACTAAACACAATCTCTCTTCCATTACAACAGCTTCAATAGAATTTGGCATTGCATCAGTCCCTCTATCCACTGCTGTGAAGTATCTAGGGGTCATTATTGACAACACACTCTCTATGCAAAAATTCATCACCCAGACCTGCCAGTGGTGCTCCTATCAATTACAGCGTATTAGTGCAATTCGAAAGTACCTGTCCACAGATGCAACATCCAAACTCGTGGCATCTCTCATTCTTTCACATCTGAACTATTGCAATTCTCTGTTGGCTGGTCTGCCAGCATCATCTATCCACTCCCTTTGACGTATTCAAAACTCTGCAGCTCGACTAGTCCTCAGAAAGAAAAATCTGAGTACATTACCCCTCTCTTGCAATATCTCCACTGGCTGCCTGTGCCACAAAGAATAAAACATAAGATCAGTACCCTCTGTTACAAATGTTTCCACAAAACAGCACCCTCTACCTCTGCGAATGTCTTCACCTGTACACTCCTTCTCGTTCCCTTCGCTCTGCTGCAGATTCTTGTGCTTAGGAATACCTAGATTCAGCCAGTCCACTGTTGGCCATCGCTTTTTCCCTGTTTCTGATCCATCAATCTGGAATGACCTCCCTATCTGTCTTCGCCAAAGGCCTTCTTGTGACTTTTTAAAATCCGGCCTCAAGACATAAATTGTTTGTTTCAAACCTAAGATTTTCCTCTCCTGTTTTATTTTATAGCTGTCCCTGCTTTTCAACAGCAAGAAATCCCATCACCCTGCCAAAGTGTATAAACTATGTGTGTGTGTGTGTGTGTGTGTGTGTGTGTGTGTGTGTGTGTGTGTGTGTGTGTGTGTGTGTGTGCGAATTTGGACTTGTTAGAACTATTACTTGCTATTTGTTGCATGACTGTGTAAGAATGAGTTGAGTGCAAGGGCTTTGATTTGTCTGTGCACGATAGTGTGCTATATAAATTCCATCTATAATTATTATTATTATTATTATTATTATTTGAGCAACACTCAAATTCGCATCTGTTAAGTGGATGAAGCTCGACTGTGTGGTCCCAGTCTTCCTATTGAGCCCACAGCACACTAACTCTGGGTAGGAGCCGGCCAGAGTCCGAAAAATCCCTATGACTCTTATGGGAATTGAACCCGCAACCTTCCAGTCCGAAACCCAAGGCGTAACACTAGGCTAGGGCTAACGCTAGCCTTTGGCTGGTGGCCCAGATCATGTTTGTTTGTTTTTAGAATGCAAAACTGCTGGATGCTAATATGGAGATTTTCCTGTGTGAATTTAAAGAATTCAGGTAGAAAACATGTCTGTAGATACAGATTTTTATCTACTTGTTTTAGATTAAAAAGTGTAAAGAGTTTGAAACATTTAATGTATTTGTGGCCATGCTGGATTGTTACCATGGCAACAGTGCATAAGACTTGAGTAAATTATGGATTTTTATGCTTTATAAGCGACGTTCTTTCAATATATGACACAACTTCTAACACGAGCTTGTAAACAAAACTTTCATCAGTTTCGACCACCTCCCTGTTCCACCTTTAGGCAGGTGGGGACCAGGTTATCGATTTTGAGATTTCGATTAATTATAAAGCTATACTCTTTCTTCTACATTGTACTGAAGTATTAAGGTGTATTTGGCTTCCCTTTTGCTTAAAAATTGTATTTACTGTTACTGTTGTTACTGTTACTGGTCCTGTAACCCGCCAGGGTCGTAGGGGCGCTGCATGGTGGACGAACGGTGGACCAGCTGGCTCCACTTAGCGCGGTCGTGGGCGAGTGCCTGGGTGACATTGAAGACCTTCCCTGTCCAATCATGGATGTCGTCGGCCCACTTTCTCCTCTGTCTGCCCCATCTTCTCTTTCCCTGGACTGTTCCTTGCAGGATGGTCTTTGCAAGTCCTTCTGAGCGTGTTACATGCCCATACCATCTGAGTTTCCTCTTTTTCACCGTGGTCAGTAGGTCTTCATAGTCCCGCACTTGTTGAGTGATCTTTCTGCGGACTTCATTGTTGGTGACATGGTCCTTGTATGAGATGCCAAGGAGCCTTCTGAGGCATCTCATTTCTACTGCTTGGATCCTCCTTTGTAGGTTTGCGTTCAGTGTCCATGCCTCACATGCGTAAAGCATGATTGAGATGACTAGCGCGTTTAGTAACTTTGTCTTGGTTCTGAGAGGGATGTTTCTGTCTCTCCATATGGTCTTCAGTCTTGCCATTGCTGCTGCTGTTTGTGCCGCTCTTGCTAGGATTTTGGTCTTCGATCCTTCCTCACTTATGGCTCCAAGGTACTTGAAATGGTATTTAAGAACACCCAAATCCTCATCCCCTATACCCATTCGGATGCAAAATTTGTCAGTTTCCCACTTAGTCACTTGCTGAAGTCTAGCATTTCAACTTGTGGTAATCATGTCCTTAAGTGGTCTTTTGGTTTGGGTTTGGTTTTTTAACATCCTGTCCTTTTATGAAACTTTAAGTATAAGCCAGACCCCAGAAAGGCATCCAATTTTTTCAATATTTTAGGGGGGGGGGGGTATTGATTAGCTTGTTTTTATTGCAAATGAATAACACAATACACAGCTGTGGTCCGTTTCCCCTACTTTCAGCTACTGTCAGCTGCTATCCATTCCATCCCAGCTGGCGCTGATTATAGCAGGAACTGGCCGCGCTCGGACTTGGTAAAAGGAAGTGGCTGATTTTAGCACTTGGGCCTGGACCCTTGACTGAGCTATGCTGGATTTTCCCGCTGTGGTTAACAACTCAAAACTAACTTCTGGTGCTATACAGCTCCTGTTGTGGTGGAGCATCGCACTGTTAGGAAGAATATTGTGAGTATGCATGCATGCACTCCCTCTCCTCACCCTTCTCCCTTCAGTACAGGAGCACACACACACACGCGCGCGCACACACACACACACACACACACACACACACACTGAACGCTTCCCCATTCTATGACACAATGCAATGTCTGTAACCACAAAAAACCACACACACACACACACCACACACACCACACACCACACACACACACACACACACACACACACACACACACACACACACACACAAAACACACACAACACAAAGTCTTGTGGCTGAACGCAGTTCTACCATTAACAGTTTGTGAAACTG
The DNA here is from genome assembly GCA_028751875.1 of Rapana venosa. Taxonomy (NCBI): domain Eukaryota; kingdom Metazoa; phylum Mollusca; class Gastropoda; order Neogastropoda; family Muricidae; genus Rapana; species Rapana venosa. The sequence goes on from CM054161.1 coordinate 6,867,624, forward strand.
AACACTGCCTTATCCTTCTTGCTCTGCCCTCTCCCTCATCACCTCACCATCCAGCCCTCCCCACTTTTCACTGACAGTATAAAAGGGGCAGCACTCAGGGGACAGCTACACACCAAGTGACCCCTGTTAGAGACAAGGGCCACAGCCTTCACTGCCTGAAACACAGACCACACACAGAGGGTGTCAGGTAAAGGGTTCTCTGATTTTGACATGATTGTTTTCTATAAAAAAAAACTGGGTTTACATTATTATTTGAATGACAGTGTTTGCTCTTGTTGTTGTTGTTACTCTGATTGCTGGTGTTGCTGTTATTGTTTTATTTTTGGGTTAAGGAAGTTGATTTCATTATCTTAGTGTACATTTTCAGATATAGACATATCTCTTGCAAGGGTAAACTCTGGCCACCTGTCAGTTATTGATGTCAGCTAATTGCTAATACCTACACTAATATGTGGTTATGTTGTAAAATGTTGTGTTGAGATTGCCTTCAGCCATGACAGTATAAACTCTTAACATAACAACCTGCACTCCCCTTTAAAGGAGAAAAAAAATCCTCTGAAGTTGGAGTATGGCTGCCTCTACGGTGAGGTACTTAAAAACAGTCATACACGTAAACTTCTCATCTGGTGTACTTCCTATCTCAAAGTGATTCCCAGGTGGGATGAGTGAGACAGAGTGCATGTTCCGGGTGGCCCTAGGGTGTTAAGCTGGGGAAATTTCAACAGAAGCAATGATGACTATATCTTTTAAAGGGACAGAAAAATGGATATTGAGGGTGTTTGTAGTGCCTTGCTTTTTTTAAGTTTGCTGTTTTGCTGACGGTCAGAATCAACTGTAATTTCCAAACTTTAAGAGTCGAATGTTTTCTTTTTAAACTTTGATTATTATGGAACATCAAGAATGGAATTTACTGGATCATTTCTATGCTTTTAAACCTGTTAGATAACATATTAGTGTTAAATGACTGGACTAGTTTTGAAAGAAGAAAATATATACTAGATTTTGTGTAACAGGTGTCTGAATTGCAAAAAAAAAACCCATCTAGACTTTTCTTTTGTTTACTTGTTTGTATGTGTGTTTTAAAAATTGTATGGACCTGTAATATGTACTTTGAATGAGCCATGATTTTTTTTAATCATAGGCTGTACAAAAAGGTACTAAAGTTATCCTCACACTGTTATAAACGATGCATTATTCATTTGAATTGTCCATCCTGGTGACCTTTTGGGTTTTATTACACAGTTGTTGCATTCCTATTGTTTATCTTGTTTGTTTCATAGGAGGGGGCTAGAGATATTCTGTTTGTAATTGGGTTTTTGGCTGTTGTTGGGAGTTTTTGCTCTTGCTTTAAGGGTTGAGCTTCTTTCTTCCAGGGGTGGGGTGGGGGATGGGTTGCTTCTTGGGTTTCTTTTGAGGGCAGGGGTTACACACATTAAGATAGGTTTTGGTTTTTTCACGTGAAATTCAGTAGTTGAAATTTTATTTACATTTTTCATTGGAATTACTGATTTTGTTAGAAATTGTTAGAATTGCATTTTCCTGTTGTTTATTGTAGTTCAATAGGTTAGTTATGCACCGGTGGTTTTTTTCTATAATTTTGGTTGTTGTTTTTCTATATTTTTTATTTTTAAATTTTGTTTATCATTTCGCATGCATTGATCCCCTGAAATTCCTTCTCCTGTACAGTACCAACGACACCCTCCTCCCTTGACACTCATACACCCTCCTCCTCCTGCTGCCCCCCCCCCCCCCCGCCCCCGCCCCCACCCCATCTAATATCACAACTGTGAAAAGACGTTAAATGAATTTGAACCCCAAACATGTAGAAGAGTGACTGTGCCATGCTGACAGTCTCCTCAGCTGTAGCTCTGGCCTGGATGTGTAGTGCTGCCCTGAAAATACATTGACTTCTGGCAAAGTCTGTCTTCTTTCTTGGTCGTCCATCGATCCGATGATGACTGTCCTCATGTGTTGAGTCTTTGTCTTATGTGGGCACGGAGATGGCTGGTTAAGCCAATCCGTGATAGGCAGACGCGGGTGCAGTGGGGGCAAGGAAACTGTCCGGGGGGTTCAGGGTTGATGGTTGACGCCTTTCTCCTAGCTCGTGCTGCAGTCACATCATCTCGCCTCTTCTCCACGAAGTTGTCATGCGCCCGGATGGTTAGGGCGCGCCAGCATGGTCTGTCCATAGCATACAGCTCCAGCTGTTTGGGAGGGATGTCAGCGTGTTTGATGTTGGACTTCACGCAGTCCTTGAATCTTTTGCGTGGTCTGCCCTGGTTCCGCTTTCCCAAGGTCAGTTCGCCATACATGAGCTGCTTAGGCAGCCTGTGGTCGTCCATCCGGATCACGTGACCATCCCATCGAAGCTGGGCTTTCAGTATCATGGCCTCGATGCTGGTCATCCCAGCTCTGTCCAGGACCTCGAGGTTTGTGATCCGGTCTTGCCAGTGGATGTTCATAACTGACCGAAGGCTTCTCATGTGGAACTTCTCCAGCTGCTTCCAGTGTCTTTTGTACACCGTCCATGTCTCGCATCCATAGAGTAGGATGGTGAGGACGACGGCTCTGTACACCTTGAGCTTTGTGGAAAGCTGGATGTTGTGCTGGTTCAAGACACGAGCTCGGAGGCGACCAAGAGCTTGACTGGCCCTGCAGATTGTAGCGTTGATCTCTTTATCCAGGGTGTTATCATTGCTGATGGTACTGCCGAGGTACCTGAAATCATCCACTATCTTTAGCTGGTGCCCTCAATGGAGATAGAGGGGGGCGGGGCGGCTGAAGCAGGCGCTGGCTGAAATAGTACCTCTGTCTTGCCGACTTCTGGCAAAGTCTGTGGTGCACACATAAATAACAAGTTTACATGTCTTTTCCAATCATTGGTTTTTTACAACATTGTTTCCCTACATTGGTATGTGTGGGTATGTGTGTGCATAAGTGTGTGCTAAGTGTGTGCCTAGGGGCATGTGTGTGTGTGTGTGTGTGTGTGTTTGTGTGTGTGTTTGTGGTGCACTCATGCTCCAGCTAGTGTTTTTGTGTGTGTGATACTCCTTTTCTTTTGAAGTTATCTTGCAATGTTCATACCAATTTGAAATGTAGTTTTCTTGTGTCTTTCGAGATAATGATACCTGTCAATGTGCCTGTCAGTATTGCGATTGCCCTTCATGGGATGATTAAAGAGTTTTTGACTTTTGACTTGACTTGGTACAATGGCAGACATATGTTATCCATCATGTACAGATTTAAACCAAATGCTTTTAAGACAAAATACTCAAAAGATGTACACCTGTTTTTGTGGGGATAAGATAACAAATAGTCATGTTCTTCATTGTGGACATCCAAAAATCAGTTTTAGTTGTTGTACGTAATCTATCAGGGGATCAGTTTTTGTCTGCACCACCACAGTTGTTGGACACTGTGTTAGGGCTGATAAGAAGTCTCCCATAATTCAGTGTTTGTAGTGTGTTAAAGTTTGTTTTATATTTTAACTTTGTTATCTGACATTGTTTCAGCTATTGTTCAATTTTTTACTGTTGGGATTTTTGGGGGGGTGTTTGTGTGTGTGTAAAATCACTTAATGGGAATAGATGTTAAAGTGAAGATGCATACCACAGGGCCTCTTACATTCTGTGCATGTCTGGTTCAGATACTGTGGGTGTTGCTGCAAATCACTCACCACTTTTCCCTGCTGTATCTCATTCTCTTTAATCCCCCCCCCCCCTATGAGGATGCCAGTAGGGCCTGTCAGTATAAATAGCATCACCACCTTCTGGAAAAATTGTGCTAGAAATATCCTCTTTTCTATCACTCTTTGTTTCTGCCTTGTTCCTTTTCTTCCGCTATTTGTTTATTTTTCTGCCTTCTTGGTCCATTCTCATGCCTTTTGTCAAGAAAGACTTAAAAGATAACAATTATCTCTTAAAATGCTGATCCAATGCGCTGGGACTGACTTGGTAGGCACTTAATGACAGAGTGACGCATTTTTGCTCATATTACAGACAACAAGAGTTGCTGACAGAGCATTCAATAAAGAAGAAGTAGAAGAAGAATTATCTGTGATTCACCCTTCTGCAAGATTGACTGTGTACTCTGTTACTGCTGCATTGGTACAGCTTGTCTTTGGTGTGTACATGCAAATGCAGCAGGAAGATGAAAGTTATCAATTTACATTTATCTAAGTGCTTTTATTTTGAGAAAAATGAACAGGGACTCATCTGGCTTTTTGTTGTCTTTTTTTTATACCAGTGTTTGTGTGCATGGGTTTTTGTAAAATCTTCAGTGGTGCCCCCACGGTCTATGGGACTACAGGATAGGTGAAGGTAAAGGTTTTGTAAAGTTAGTCGTCTGTACCCATCACCACCAGCACACAATGACTGACTCTTCTCACTGGGAATGCTGTTGTGGAAGCTTGATGCCTGGCATGATCAATTGGTCATGTCACCAAAACATTGTCAGACTGCCCATTCATTGTAATCAGCGTGAGTACGTTGTTGCCATTGCTGTTTCTTCAAACCCACCTTATTTATTTATTTATGTTAGTTGACTTTTTTTTATTTCGAGGATAATGGAAAAAAGCACTCGTGTACTTTTTGTGCATCCAGTCCCCGTGTAGTTTTGTCAATGTTGTCATCCATTCCCATGGCACACAATGGCCAACTGCCGAAAGCGGAAAAGGTTTTAACCTGTGTGCAAGATATTCTGTGTATGTTGGCACACAGGACCTCGGTTTTATAGTCTCATCCAAGGACTTTATTTTCGCGGGGGAGGGAGGGGGGGCGGGGTGAGGGGGGGGGGGGGGGGGGGGAGGGGAGAGTGGAGTCAGCACTGATGTTCACTTGCTTGGGGATACTGGCTAATCTCCAGAAAGCATATCTGTGTCTGTGTTTTTACATGTATGTATATTATATGAAGGAAGAGTTCTTGATAAATATGCAGATATCATAGCTAGTTCCAGTGTCCACAGCATTGTCCTCATGAGACAAGTAAAAGGTAAAAGGTAAAGGAGTCCCATAACCTATAAGGTCGTAGGGGAGCGAGGCGTCAGAAACCTTACTTGTCTAGGGGCCAGCATTTTGAGGGCAGCGCCCATCTTCTCTCCCTCGCTGCTTTACCTTCCCTGACCCTAAAGAGGGCTGGTACCCATTTACAGCTGGATGAAGTGGGGGAACTGTACTGAAGCCAAGTCATACAAACGGTCACCCATCCAACTGGTAACCACGCTCAACGATGCTTAACTTGGCTGGGGGGAAGCGAGTGTTCTGACCACTGAACTATCCCGTTTTGGTGCGAGGTGAGTAACAAAAACAATACTGGTAGCTGTAGGCAGTTTAGCCCTGGGTCAGACAGGGTGGACTGTCATTGCCTCCTTTGTTTGACAAAGAGCTGGCAGCCCGCCTTTCTCCTAGCTGCTGGTTGTTTTTGTTTTTGCAGTTGACAAAAAGTCGTCCATCGATCCGATGATGACTGTCCTCATGTGTTGAGTCTTTGTCTTATGTGGGCACGGAGATGGCTGGTTAAGCCAATCCGTGATAGGCAGACGCGGGTGCAGTGGGGGCAAGGAAACTGTCCGGGGGGTTCAGGGTTGATGGTTGACGCCTTTCTCCTAGCTCGTGCTGCAGTCACATCATCTCGCCTCTTCTCCACGAAGTTGTCATGCGCCCGGATGGTTAGGGCGCGCCAGCATGGTCTGTCCATAGCATACAGCTCCAGCTGTTTGGGAGGGATGTCAGCGTGTTTGATGTTGGACTTCACGCAGTCCTTGAATCTTTTGCGTGGTCTGCCCTGGTTCCGCTTTCCCAAGGTCAGTTCGCCATACATGAGCTGCTTAGGCAGCCTGTGGTCGTCCATCCGGATCACGTGACCATCCCATCGAAGCTGGGCTTTCAGTATCATGGCCTCGATGCTGGTCATCCCAGCTCTGTCCAGGACCTCGAGGTTTGTGATCCGGTCTTGCCAGTGGATGTTCATAACTGACCGAAGGCTTCTCATGTGGAACTTCTCCAGCTGCTTCCAGTGTCTTTTGTACACCGTCCATGTCTCGCATCCATAGAGTAGGATGGTGAGGACGACGGCTCTGTACACCTTGAGCTTTGTGGAAAGCTGGATGTTGTGCTGGTTCAAGACACGAGCTCGGAGGCGACCAAGAGCTTGACTGGCCCTGCAGATTGTAGCGTTGATCTCTTTATCCAGGGTGTTATCATTGCTGATGGTACTGCCGAGGTACCTGAAATCATCCACTATCTTTAGCTGGTGCCCTCAATGGAGATAGAGGGGGGCGGGGCGGCTGAAGCAGGCGCTGGCTGAAATAGTACCTCTGTCTTGCCGACTTCTGGCAAAGTCTGTGGTGCACACATAAATAACAAGTTTACATGTCTTTTCCAATCATTGGTTTATACAACATTGTTTCCCTACATTGGTATGTGTGGGTATGTGTGTGCATAAGTGTGTGCTAAGTGTGTGCCTAGGGGCATGTGTGTGTGTGTGTGTGTGTGTGTGTTTTGTGTGTGTGTTTGTGGTGCACTCATGCTCCAGCTAGTGTTTTTGTGTGTGTGATACTCCTTTTCTTTTGAAGTTATCTTGCAATGTTCATACCAATTTGAAATGTAGTTTTCTTGTGTCTTTCGAGATAATGATACCTGTCAATGTGCCTGTCAGTATTGCGATTGCCCTTCATGGGATGATTAAAGAGTTTTTGACTTTTGACTTGACTTGGTACAATGGCAGACATATGTTATCCATCATGTACAGATTTAAACCAAATGCTTTTAAGACAAAATACTCAAAAGATGTACACCTGTTTTTGTGGGGATAAGATAACAAATAGTCATGTTCTTCATTGTGGACATCCAAAAATCAGTTTAGTAGTTGTTGTACGTAATCTATCAGGGGATCAGTTTTTGTCTGCACCACCACAGTTGTTGGACACTGTGTTAGGGCTGATAAGAAGTCTCCCATAATTCAGTGTTTGTAGTGTGTTAAAGTTTGTTTTATATTTCAACTTTGTTATCTGACATTGTTTCAGCTATTGTTCAATTTTTTCTGTTGGGATTTTGGGGGGGGGGTGTTGGTGTGTGTGTAAAATCACTTAATGGGAATAGATGTTAAAGTGAAGATGCATACCACAGGGCCTCTTATATTCTGTGCATGTCTGGTTCAGATACTGTGGGTGTTGCTGCAAATCACTCACAACTTTTCCCTGCTGTATCTCATTCTCTTTAATCCCCCCCCCCCTATGAGGATGCCAGTAGGGCCTGTCAGTATAAATAGCATCACCACCTTCTGGAAAAATTGTGCTAGAAATATCCTCTTTTCTATCACTCTTTATTTCTGCCTTGTTCCTTTTCTTCCGCTATTTGTTTATTTTTCTGCCTTCTTGGTCCATTCTCATGCCTTTTGTCAAGAAAGACTTAAAAGATAACAATTATCTCTTAAAATGCTGATCCAATGCGCTGGGACTGACTTGGTAGGCACTTAATGACAGAGTGACGCATTTTTGCTCATATTACAGACAACAAGAGTTGCTGACAGAGCATTCAATAAAGAAGAAGTAGAAGAAGAATTATCTGTGATTCACCTTCTGCAAGATTGACTGTGTACTCTGTTACTGCTGCATTGGTACAGCTTGTCTTTGGTTTTGTACATGCAAATGCAGCAGGAAGATGAAAGTTATCAATTTACATTTATCTAAGTGCTTTTATTTTGAGAAAAATGAACAGGGACTCATCTGGCTTTTTGTTGTCTTTTTTTTATACCAGTGTTTGTGTGCATGGGTTTTTGTAAAATCTTCAGTGGTGCCCCACGGTCTATGGGACTACGGATAGGTGAAGGTAAAGGTTTTGTAAAGTTAGTCGTCTGTACCCATCACCACCAGCACACAATGACTGACTCTTCTCACTGGGAATGCTGTTGTGGAAGCTTGATGCCTGGCATGATCAATTGGTCATGTCACCAAAACATTGTCAGACTGCCCATTTTATTGTAATCAGCGTGAGTACGTTGTTGCCATTGCTGTTTCTTCAAACCCACCTTATTTATTTATTATGTTAGTTGACTTTTTTTTATTTCGAGGATAATGGAAAAAAAGCACTCGTGTACTTTTTGTGCATCCAGTCCCCGTGTAGTTTTGTCAATGTTGTCATCCATTCCCATGGCACACAATGGCCAACTGCCGAAAGCGGAAAAGGTTTTTAACCTGTGTGCAAGATATTCTGTGTATGTTGGCACACAGGACCTCGGTTTTATAGTCTCATCCAAGGACTTTATTTTCGCGGGGGAGGGAGGGGGGGCGGGGGTGAGGGGGGGGGGGGGGGGGGAGAGAGTGGAGTCAGCACTGATGTTCACTTGCTTGGGATACTGGCTAATCTCCAGAAAGCATATCTGTGTCTGTGTTTTTACATGTATGTATATTATATGAAGGAAGAGTTCTTGATAAATATGCAGATATCATAGCTAGTTCCAGTGTCCACAGCATTGTCCTCATGAGACAAGTAAAAGGTAAAAGGTAAAGGAGTCCCATAACCTATAAGGTCGTAGGGGAGCGAGGCGTCAGAAACCTTACTTGTCTAGGGGCCAGCATTTTGAGGGCAGCGCCCATCTTCTCTCCCTCGCTGCTTTACCTTCCCTGACCCTAAAGAGGGCTGGTACCCATTTACAGCTGGATGAAGTGGGGGAACTGTACTGAAGCCAAGTCATACAACGGTCACCATCCAACTGGTAACCACGCTCAACGATGCTTAACTTGGCTGGGGGGAAGCGAGTGTTCTGACCACTGAACTATCCCGTTTTGGTGCGAGGTGAGTAACAAAAACAATACTGGTAGCTGTAGGCAGTTTAGCCCTGGGTCAGAAGGGTGGACTGTCATTGCCTCCTTTTTTGACAAGAGCTGGCAGCCCCCCTTTTCCTGTGAAAACGGTCACGTACACAACAATCTTTCCATTGGGGAACCTCAGATCCCCAGTGAAGGGAAAAAACTCTGAAACAAAAAAAAGTCCAAACAAATATTCAGAGGCACGTGAAAAGTTATAAGTAAGCGTACATGTTGCATGACTTCTGTACAAGCAAGGAGATTCTTCTCTACCAAAAAGCAGAAGACCAAGCTACTGCGTACCAACAACCAGCAAGAGGCTCCTGTCACCATCTCTGGGAAAGCAGTAGAGGATGTCAGTGAATTTGTGTACCTGGGCAGTAAGATCAGCCAGACAGGAGGCACAGACAAAGACATCAAGGCAAGAATAAAGAAAGCACGCCAAGCATTTGTCATCTTGAAACCCGTATGGAGAACTAATGCGATCTCCACAACCACCAAGCTCAGGATCTTCAACTCCAACGTGAAGTCTGTGCTTCTCTATGGGTCAGAAACTTGGCGGGTCATCAACACCAGCTCCTCCAAGATCCAGACCTTCATCAACAGATGTCTCCAGCAGTTCCTTCATCTCAGATGGTTCGACAGAGTGCAAAGTACCGACCTGTGGATGAGGGCGAACCAACAGCCTATGGAAGTCCAAGTAAGGCGGCGAAAGTGGCGTTGGGTCGGCCACACACTACGGAAGGAGCCTTGCAACATCACCAGACAAGCGCTCGAGTGGAACCCGCAGGGGAAAAGGAAGAGAGGGCGCCCCTAACAGACCTGGAGGAGAAGCCTGCATAGTGAGCTGAGAGACTCCAGCCTGACATGGGAAGAGGCCAAGGCCCTTGCCAGAGACAGGAGAAGGTGGAGGGACACTGTGAGGCCATATGCTCCGCTAGGAGCTATAAGGAATAAGAAGAAGAAGAAGAAGAAGAAGAAGAAGAAGAAGAAGAAGAAGAAGAAAAAGCCTGCTGTACCTGGTTGACAGACCAAATGGCAGGTCCAGATTGCCTTTCCTGAATACTCTATGAGATAGAGTCACGGGTTTTAAGACAGGGAGATAACAGCATAGGTTGGTTAGGGTCAAGGCATAAAAGACTTATCATTTGTTGCCTATAGGCCTGCAGTGTTGTTTTTTTATTTTTGTGCCTATCTGTTTGCTTAGATTAACTGGTTGGTTAGTTGGTTGGATGGCTGGCTGGTCAGTTGATAGGCTGGCTTGGTTGAGTGATTGGTTGATTGGCTGGTTCAATGGCTGGTTGGTTTACGTTTTAAAAAAAAGAAGAAAAAAATGAAGTGCTGTGGAGACATAATGTTTTAACTATTCTGCAAAATTCTTAATTTTATGTCTGCATAAGGAAAGTAGACGTACAACTTCAAAACAGTTCATCTTCAACAATTTTGAATCACGATCAGGCAGTACCTAACCTGAATACACACATAATAATATATATTTGATGGATATGCTGATCAAAGTGATACATTTTCAACTGTTTGTTTTAGGTAGCCCCTTTGTTCTGTGTAATATGTTCAGAGCTAAAAACATAACACTTGAAGGAAGGCTGGTTGGCAGTTTGGTTCCATGGTGTATTGTTGATTGATTGAACTAATCGCTTTTTTCTATCTTTCTGTGAGGTCTCAATAGTGCTACTTACATTCTGATAAGACTTAACCTTCCTAAACAGTTCACCTTGTAAAGTACAAGAACCATCTGTCTATGGATGTTTTCTGTTTGGCTTCAAGACATTTGTCTTGATTTAATCCTAGCCTGCTTTTGAGACTAACGACTTAAGTTGACCAGGAATTGTTACCTTGTCACAAGGGTTTTGTTTTAGCTTTATATCTATCTATCTATCTATCTATCTATCTATCTATCTATCTATCTATCTATCTATCTATCTATCTATCTATCTATCTATCTATAGTTCTGTATTGTTTCGTTTTGTATTGTTTTGTCAATTTTGTCATCCGTTCCCACTGGCACACAAGAGCCAACAGACAGACATGGAGACAGACATGGAAACAGACATGGAGACAGACATGGAAACAGACATGGAGACAGACATGGAAACAGACATGGAGACAGACATGGAGACAGACAGACATGGAGACAGGGAGACATAGACAGACATGGAAACAGACATGGAGACAGACATGGAGACAGACATGGAGACAGACAGACATGGAGACAGACATGGAGACAGACATGGAGACAGACATGGAGACAGACATGGAGACAGACCGACAGACATGGAGACAGACATAGGGACAGACATGGAGACAGACCGACAGTCACGGAGACAGACATAGAGACAGACATTAAGACAGACAGACATGGAGACATGGGTACAGACATGGATAGACATGTACACAGACAAACAGACATATATCGAGACAGACAAACATGGAGACAGACATACAGACAGATATTGAGACAGACATGGAGACAGACATGGAGCCAGACAGACAGACAGACAGACATGGAGACAGACATACGGACATGGAGACAGACAGACATGGAGACAGACAGACATGGAGACAGACAGACAGGCAGACATGGAGACAGACATGAAGACAGACATGGAGACAGACAGGCAGACATGGAGACATACATGAAGACAGACATGGAGACAGACAGGCAGACATGGAGACAGACAGACAGACAGATGGACAGACAGACAGGCAGACAGACACTCCTCCCCCAGACATAAGCACACTGCTTAGACTGGCCACCACAGCATCCTCATCCTCCTCCTCCTCTTCATCATCATCATCATCATCATCATCATCATCATCATCATCATCATCATCATCATCATCATCATCATCATCATCATCATCATCACAGACTCCAGGACAACATCAAAGCTACGCTCAAAACCGCAGCATCAGGGGCAGGCAATATCATCAACTTTCTTACTGCATGATAGCTCATCTTCGTCAAAATCATAGGACAACATGGTAGGTCTATTATCACACTATGCTGTTGATGTTGATCAAAATCAAAGGGCAACGTCATTGGTCTATTATCATCATACCAGGCTGTTGATGTTGATCAAAATCAAAAGACATCGTCATAGGTCTATTATCATACCAGGCTAGTGATGTTGATCAAAATCAAAGGGCAACGTCATAGGTCTGTATCATACCAGGCGGCTGATCCAGATCAGAATGAAAGGAAAATGTCATCCATTTTATATTGGGTGTTGATTCATATCAGACTGAAAACTTGTCTTAAATCATTATCATACCAGGCTGTTGATGCTCATCAAAATCAAAGGATAACGTCATAGGTCTATTTTCTATCATACCAGGCTGTTGATGCTGATCAAAAGCAAAGGATAACGTCATAGGTCTATTATTATCATACCAGGCTGTTGATGCTGATCAAAAGCAAAGGATAACGTCATAGGTCTATTATTATCATACCAGGTTGTTGATGCTGATTAAAATGAAAGAAAATGACATAGATCTATATTATACCAGGCGTTGATGCTGATTGAAATGGAAAGAAAATGTCATAGATTTATATCATACTAAGTCAGTGATGTTGATCTGAAGTCAAGGAAAACGTCATGCATCTGTTCAATACACCGCTGTTGATCTTGATCAAAGTGATAGGACAATTTCATAGAACTATAATCATCATTCCTGGGTCATTGTATTGCTCTTGATGAGAAAGAAAGAAAACTGCCGTTGATATCATCCAGGCCATTTTTCTTAATCAAAAGGATAAAAAATTGTCATGGATCTGCATTCTGCCAGCCAGTTGATCTTGATCAAAGTAAAAGGAAAATGTCCTAGATCTATATCGTACCAGGCTATTAATATTGAGCAGATTGAAAGGAAAATGTTCTAGATCTATATCATACCAGGCCGATGATATCGAGCAGATTGAAAGGAAAATGTCCTAGATCTATATCATACCAGGCCGATGATATCGAGCAGATTGATAGGAAAATGTCCTAGATCTATATCATACCAGGCCGATGATAGAGCAGATTGATAGGAAAATGTCCTAGATCTATATCATACCAGGCCGATGATATCGAGCAGATTGAAAGGAAAATGTCCTAGATCTATATCATACTAGGCCTATGACATTGAGCAGAATTAAAAGGACAATGCCCTAGATCTATATCGTACCAGGCCAATGAGATTGAGTAGATTGAAAGGAAACTGTCCTAGATCTATATCGTACCAGGCCATTACTCTTGTTCAGAATTAGAAGGACAATGTCCTAGACCTATATCAGGTTAAGCTGTTGAACAGAAAGAAAGAAAAAAGAAAAAGATCACAGATCTACATCACACCAGGCTGTTAATCACAAAGGTCAAAGTCACAGATCTACATCACACCAGGCTGTTGATCACAAAGGTCAAAGTCACAGATCTACATCACACCAGGCTGTTAATCACAAAGGTCAAAGTCACAGATCTACATCACACCAGGCTGTTGATCACAAAGGGCAAAGTCACAGATCTACATCACACCAGGCTGTTAATCACAAAGGTCAAAGTCACAGATCTACATCACACCAGGCTGTTGATCACAAAGGTCAAAGTCACAGATCTACATTACACCAGGCTCAAGTCTCTGTAACCAGGCTGACTTCAATTTCCAGAGTCCTCCTGTCTAAGGGGAGAGAAGCAGAAGTTGGCCATGTTGTTTACGTTATCTTAGTGAAGAGAAGCAGAGGTCGGCCATGTTGTTTGCGTCATCCTAGTGAAGAGAAGCACAGGTCGGCCATGTTGTTTACGTCATCTTAGTGAGAAGAAGCACAGGTCGGCCATGTTGTTTACGTCATCTTAGTGAGAAGAAGCACAGGTCGGCCATGTTGTTTACGTCATCTTAGTGAGAAGAAGCACAGGTCGGCCATGTTGTTTACGTCATCTTAGTGAGAAGAAGCACAGGTCGGCCATGTTGTTTACGTCATCTTAGTGAGAAGAAGCACAGGTCGGCCATGTTGTTTACGTCATCTTAATGAACCTTGACATTGGCGTCATGTTTTCTCTTTAGTTTCTGTTTCTTGTTGGAATATTGTATCCTTCCTTTGTAAAAGCTCCACAGTTCACCAAAGGTGAGATTTTGCCTATGTCACTTAAAATTTTTTTTTTATCTTATTCTTTTATATGGAGGATAATAGAACAAGCAGTTATGTGCTTTTTTTTTTTACATCCAGATCCCCCTGTGTATGCGGTTTTGTAAATTCTGTCATCTGTTGTTCCCACTGGCTCACATTGGCCTACTCTTCCGAAAAGTGGAACAGAGTTAACGTGTGTGCAAGATGTTCTGCGTGCGTTCGCACATAGACCTCGGTTTATAGTCTCATCTGAAGGACTTTTGGGGAGAGTGGAGTCGGCACTGATGTCAACTCCAGAGGAAAATATCCCCTTGAACAGGAACCCAACACTGGTCCTCAGATTGCAAGTGCAATGTTCTAGCCACTAGGCTATCCCATCCCCCCTTTTTGTCCAGCAGTAATTGGACAGGGGAGTGATTGGACAGGGGAGGACTTCAGTGTCACCCAGGCAATCGCCCACGACTGCGCTAAGTGGAGCCAGCTGGTCCACCAATCGTCCACCATGCAGCGCCCCTACGACCCTGGCGGGTTACGGGACCAGTGAACAGTGAACAGTGAAGGTAGCTGTATTATGACTTTGGACATAATGTCTAGACACCCCACCACCATACATGCAGTTGTTAAAGTGTGTCATCTGTTCCTTCTGGCATACCATGGACTACTCTTCCAGAAGGTGGACCTAGTTTTAACATATGCGCCAGATGTTCTGCATGCATTTCCACTTAGGATCTCTGTTTATAATCAGGGCTGCTCGAAACAGGTAAAAACCCACTCTTTAGTTGGCGGCTGGGACTTGCACTCCATGACCTAAATTCCATCTCTTGGCTGCCTAGGCACTGTGCGGTCAGGGGTCAAGGTCAGGGGTCAAAGTCCAGCATCTCCGGGTGCCAGCACACATTCCTTCTTTGCTTTAGCCACTAGGATAATTTTTATTTTAAAGGCATATTTTACCATACGCTGCCGTATTCCTTACATTTTTTACAGTGTTCATACTTCAGGGACGGAATAGCTCAGTGGTCGGAGCACTCGCTTTCCCCCAGCCAAGTTAAGCAGCGTCGAGCGTGGTTACCAGTTGGATGGGTGACCGTTTGCGCGCCTTGGCTTCAGTACAGTTCCCCCAGTTCACCCAGCTGTAAATGGGTACCTGCCCTCTTTAGGGTCAGGGAAGGTAAAGCAGCGGGGGAGAGGAGATGGGCGCCGCCCTCAATATGCTGGCTCTAGATAAGCTGAGGTCTCTGACGCCTCGCTCCCCTACGACCTTATAGGTTATGGGACTCCTTTACCTTTACTTTTACATACTTCAGAGAACAAAACTTTAATACTTGCTTTACTTGTTTGTGGTGACTGTTGTGCGTCATTTTTGGTTAACTATTTTTTAAACATTTTTTTTACAAACACGGTGTCTTCCAAGAAACCAAGGGGTGAGTATCAGCTTGTTCCTGATTTTCACAGGAAAAGCATCTTTGTCTGTGAGGATATTTGTGGATTTTTCTTTTAATCAGACTGTTCTCTTTTGCTTGTGGCATTTGTATTATGTGAACATTCTACTTGATGGTGCGGTTTGTTAATAGTTTGTTTATTTGTGTGAGTGCTACTGTGTTTGCTTGTGCTTTGTTGGTGTTTTTTAAGTTCAATTAGTTTGTATCAGTGCTTGTTTGAGCGTCAACCATGTGCGTATATATTCGAGCGTGAGTGCAGTGTGTGTTTGTGTGTGTGTGCGTTCGCGCGCACTCGTGGACGCGCGCGCGTGCGTGTGTGTGTACGTGCGCACGTGTGCATGCGTGCGCACGTATGTGTGTGTGTGTGCGTGCGTGTGTGCGTGCGTGTGTGTGTGCGTGCGTGTACGTGCCCCGCGCGCGCGTGTGTGTGTGTGTGTGTGTGTGTGTTACGTAATGGGCCACAGCACCTACATGTAACCTGTGCTTCCTGGTTGTGTGTCAGTATCAAGTTGTTAGTTTTCTCAAGCACATGTGTGTGCTGTGCCTATCTTCTTGTATAATTTCATGTGTGTGTGTGTGTGTGTGTGTGTGCGCGTGCGCGGCACGCGCGTTTGTATATGTGTGTGTGTGTGTGATTGCATGTGTGAGTGCATGCGTGCACGGTTTTTAGGGCATGCATGCATGCATTTTGTGTCAGTGTGTGTGTGATGTGTGTGTGTGTGTGTGTGTGTGTGTGTGTGGTAGTGTGCTCATGTGTGTGTGTGTGTGTTTGTGTTTATTTACTTTTTTTTCTTTTCTTTATTTTGACGACAATGGAGTAAGCACTCATGTGATTTTTTTACATCCAGTCCCTGTGTGTATGCATTTTTGTAAATTTTGTCATGTTTTGTGTGTGTATGTGTGATCTTTGTGTCTGTTTCTTGCTTTGATGTCAAAGTGTAGACCTATGTGCAGTTTGTTCTTTTCTTCACATCACCGAAGTAGATACATTTTTGATCACAATATTTTGTATAGTGTCAGAAACATCAGTGAAATATTAATCGGAGTCATTTGCGAGCTATTTTTTGCCTGATGACAGTAAGATACTGACAAGACATTGGTTTTCTACTGTGTTCTCGGGGCTATAGTTATGAGCTGTACTGGAACTGGTTCATGAACAAACCTTGCTGTAGCAAGGATACTGCTAAAAGCTGATGAAACAGTGGACTGTGTGTGTGCTGTATCGCCTGACCATGCAGTAGTGTTTATAGTGAAGCCAGATAGGCTAGCCAACACTTATGACTGCCAGACTCTCACCACACGCTCTCAATCACCCTGCCTCTGCACGGCTGCTGCCCATGGTAGCCCACTACGGTGTGTTTATTTATGCTATGTCAGGTTAGAGTGCTTCTCCTGCTACTGGTAACCATGTAAACCAGTACTACCTGTTCCATGTGGGGGAGCCAACCCCGACCCAAAAAACCAGTCAGGAGAGGGATGGGCTTGGCTGTACTTGCCTTAAGACTGTCTAGTTGCATGCCACTATGACAGTTGGGAAAGGAGGGCTTGCCTACCTCAGGTATGCAAAATCTGGACACCAGCAGACGCTGCCGAAGAAACCTAAATGGTTCAACGGAGAGAAAGGCGTTCGCCCTGCGGCTGGGAGCGCACAGGGGCAAGTTTGAGGATCAAGATAATTGGGCCATCCACTGACCGGGTTCCACACCAGGTCTTGAGTCTTTTCCCCCGGCAAAGGTGGTCTGGAAGAGAGAAGTCGACGCGCGAAACTTTTTCTCTTAAAACAAAGTCACCCCAAAAACCATCTTTCATCCATATCCCACCCAAAAGCCCTGGGGCGACGGGGCAAGCGGCAAAGCAAACAGGTGGGTACATGGCAGTCGTAGTTGTAACCCTGCACACAGGCGGCTCAGGCTATTAGGGCCCACTACCTACTGAATGGAGCAGTGGTAGGTTTGGGCAGCCGTTGAGCGACTGAGCAGCCCCTTCAGGAAGCACTGCTCACCTCCTTAGCATGAGGAAGGGGCTATAAAAGGTCCCCTAACATTGCCTGCTCCACATCACCCTGGCTAGCTTACGCGGCTGGCGGGGACCTGCTCATGCAGTCGAATCATAGTGGAAAAATCAAGAAAAAAGAATAGGATACAGTGTCTGAACCTTGTTTGTTGGAATGTGCAAACACTTCTTGACAGGAAGAGAGCACAAGACCCCAAAAGACAACCGCACTTATCGCAATTGAACTCCCCAGTACAACATTGACATTGCTCCCCTTAGTGAGACCAGGCTAGCAGGCGAGGAAAAACTATGCAAATGAGGCACAGGCTACACTTCTTTTGGAGTGGACGGGGGCCCTGAAGAGAGACGTGAGGCGGGAGTTGGCTTTGCAGTAAGAACAGCGCTTGTTGGCAAGCTGGCTGGACCCCCAAAAGGAATAAATGATAGACTTATGACGATGAGACTCCCTTATTCATGGGAAAATTTTGCTACCCTTGTCAGTGCTTATGCTCCCCCCAAATGACAAATCCAGAGGAAAATAAAGGGAAACAAGTTTATGAAGACTGAATGCTTTTTATTGCCTCTGTTCCCAACGCAGACATGCTCATCATCCTTGGTGACTTCAATGCGAGAGTAGGCTGTGACAGTACCACGTGGGAAGGTGTGATTGGAAAGCATGGAGTTGGCAACTGCAACAGCAACGGCCTACTGCTCCTCCAGACTTGCGTGGAGCGTGACCTACTGATCACAAACACGACTTTCAACCCCCCTACACGTAACAGGACGTCATGGATGCATCCCCGCTCTAGGCACTGGCATTTTAAATTGACTATGTCATCACCAGAAGAGGGACAGGCGGGATGTTCGTGTCACAAAGGCCATGTGTGGAGCAGAATGCTGGACAGACCACCGTCTCATCGTCTCAAAGCTCAGGATTCGTGTTTCAGCCCAGAAGACGGCCACAAGGTGTGAAAGCACCTAAACGCCTGATGTCAACAAGATGAAGAACGACACAGTCAAGCAGTCTCTTGCTGCCGCCTTGGAGGAATGCCTAGAGCCCATTGTGCTGGACAGCCAAAACGTGGAATCAGCATGGGAACACTCCGTGAGATCGTGTATAACACAGCTATGGAGTGCCTCGGCCCTACTTCCAGGCGACACAGGGACTGGTTTGATGAGAACTGTGAAGAGATCACACAGTTATTGGAAGATAAGCGCTGTGCCTATAAAGCCCACCTTGATGACCCAACATCAACAGCAAAGAAAGATGCACTGAGGAACAAGCGTAGCACCATCCAGCTAAAGCTGCGTCAGATGCAAGACTCCTGGATCAGCAATAAAGCAGATGAGATCCAAGTTATGCTGACAGAAATGACATGAAGAACTTCTATGATGGACTCAAAGAGATCTATGGTCCGACCACATCAAGATCATCACCACCTCTCCTCAGTGCAGATGGGTCTACTCTCATCACTGACAAAGACAAGATCCTTGAGAGATGGGCTGAACATTTTGCCAATGTTCTAAACAGTCCTTCCACCATCAACGACGAAGCTATTAACCGCCTCCCACAAGTTCCAGTCGGCGAGACGATGAGTGCCATACCAACCTTTGAGGAGATCCAGAAAGCAATTCGCCTGCTGTCCAGTGGTAAAGCACCCGCGCAGACTCAATCCCAGCTGAGATCTACAAAGGGGGTGGCAGAGCACTGACTGAAAAACTTCATGAGCTCTTCCAAGTCATATGGCAGCATGAGACACTTCCGCAAGACTTCAAAAATGCCTCTTTCATACATCTATACAAGAACAAAGGAAACCACCAGGCCTGTGACAACCACCGAGGAATATCCCTGCTGTCCATCGCAGGCAATGTCCTGGCCAAAGTACTGCTGAACTGGCTCATAGTCCACCTTGAGCAAGACCTTCTTCCAGAGAGTCAATGTGGCTTCCAAAAAGATCGCGGGACTATCGACATGGTGTTTTATGCCAGGCAGCTCCAAGAGAAAAGTCAGTAACAAAACACTGACCTCTACTCCACCTTTGTTGATCTGACCAAGGCCTTTGATACTGTTAACAGAGAGGGTCTATGGTTAATCATGGCAAAGTACGGCTGCCCAAGAAAATTCATCGCCATCGTACGTCAGTTCCATGATGGTATGCTGGCCAGAGTACAAGACAACGGAGAGGCATTTGAACCCCTTCCCAGTCACCAACGGAGTGAAGCAGGGCTGTGTTCTTGCTCCCACCCTGTTCAGCCTCATGTTTTCGGTAATGCTGTCAGATGCATTCAGAGATTCGGATGTTGGTGTCAGCATCAGGTACAGGTATGATGGATCACTCTTCAATCTCAGGAGGCTTCAAGCAAAAACCAAGGTCTCAACAGATCTCATCAACGACTTCCTGTTTGCTGATGATTGCGCCCTCAATGCTGCTTCTGAAGCCGACATGCAAGACAGTGTTGACAAGTTCTCTGATGCTTGCAACAACTTTGGGTTGACAATCAGTACCAAGAAGACTGAGGTAATGCACCAACCAGCCCCAGGGAAGCCCTACGTTGAACCAAACATCTCCATAAATGGACATAGACTCAAAGCAGTGGACAAATTTACTTATCTTGGCAGTACCTCTCCCGCACAGTAGCCATTGATGATGAGGTCAACACCAGACTTGCCAAAGCAAGCGCTGCTTTTTGGCAGACTTCGAAAGAATGTGTGGGACAGGAGAGGCATCTCAACAGAAACCAAGATCAAGGTCTACAAAGTGGTAGTGCTCACCACCTTGCTCTATGGCTCAGAGTCATGGACAGTCTATCAATGCCATGCTAAAAAGCTGAACCACTTCCACACCACCTCTTTGAGAAAACTGTTTGGCATCAAGTGGCAGGACAAGATCTCAGACACTGAAGTGCTCACTAGAGAAAACCTTCCCAGCATCCACACCATCCTGATGCAGACCCAGCTTCACTGGGCAGGCCATGTAGTTCGCATGCCAGACCATCGGCTCCCCAAGAAACTTCTGTTTGGCGAATTTCAGCATGGAAAGCGCTCCCAGGGAGGCCAGAAGAAACGCTTCAAAGACACTCTGAAAGCCTCACTGAAAGCCTTCAACATTGAGATAAACTCATGGGAGCAGGCAGCAATGGAGAGGCCACAGTGGCAAGCAGCTGTACGCAGTGGCGCGAAGGCCCACGAAGCAAACAGAATTGCGACAGCTGAGCAACGCAGGCAAGACAGGAAAGATAGAGCCTTCAAGTCTCCAAAAGCAGCCACTATACCCTGTCCATACTGCTCAAGAAGTTTTCAAGCACGGATTGGCCAAATAAGTCATCTTCGCACCCACAGAAATGGACCCTCGCAATCCCAGGATGAATAGATGGTCATCATCGATCCAGATGGACGAAGAAGAAGAAGTTTATTTATGGCCTCGCTCTGCCAATAGGGACAATTTAACAGTCAAAAAAAGAGGTCAGTCTGCATGCAAACATGTTCAATGTTTTCTTTGTGACCTGCCCAGAGGCAAGGATAGAGGCAGGGTATGGGAAAGAGTGGAACACACACAATTCTCAGCAACCGCAATTCATAGCAAGAGTGTGTACAGTAACCGGGCAAAAAAAGACTCAGACAAGGGCAGCAGCTTGTGTTATCACCTCTTTATTCAGCTCTCCAGTACATCTACTTCTGTGTGGGTGGATGGTCTCTCTAGCCACTCTAACCATCCCTCTATATATACACGAGACGTGAACTGCAAAGACAGCACCACCGCACTGCCAGCGTTTCAGCTGATTGGGCCCAAGATGGAGGAGATTTTGTGTTTTATCATGCAGCGTCAGTGGTGATTATCTTGCTGTCCGGTAACGAAACTAAACATATTATATATCAAAATAAACTAGAAACTACAAACAATAAGATGCATTATTGCATTTTGCACAAAAATAATTTGGCTGCAAACTATTGGTGATTAAAGCCTCTGACTAGATACACTTTAAACAGCTGCACACTATAACTTTCAGTAATAAAACATTAAAACTTCAACAAAACTAAATACTCTATGACTAGAAAAAGAAGGATATGTGCCACAGTTTTTATACATATATATATTATTAACCACATGATGTCCATGAGAGGAGATATTCATAATTAACCAATGGTGCAAAAACACAGTTTCTGGTCTGCTGCACCCAAGCAAGCTTCTTAAAGCTGTTCATATGATCGAAAGTATAACTATCTCTCATATTACAAATTATCCATACTAATATCTTCCAATCTTATATTCATTCATAACCAAACCCAAAACATACCATACATTTATATTTTTATGTATGCATTTGGTAGAATTTAGTTCAATAATTCAAAATTTCATTTCATTTCATACCACTTTAAGTCACAGCAGATTTCTCTTTCCCTGAAATTCAGGCTGCTCTCCTGGGGAGAGCGCATCGCCACAAGAGCAGTGCCACCCTTTTTTTTTTTTTTTTTTCCTGTCTGCAACTGTATTTGTTTCCCTATCAGAGTGGCTTTTTTCTACAAAATTTTTGCCAGGGACAAATCTCTTGTTGCCGTGGATTCTTTTACATGCGCTATATAATTATGTGTAGCACACGGGACCTAGGTTTATGGTCTCATCTGAAAGACTAGCGCCCAGACCACCACTCATGGTTGAATGGATGGGGGGAAAGTTTCGGGTCCAAACGTGGTATGAACCACTGCACACTTCCGACCCAGACTTTTTGCTTTCTAGACAGGCCCATTACCTCTAGACCACCAATCCACCACAAAGAACGGCAGTTAGGCTAACTACTGAGACTCACACAGTGTCTACACCTTATGCCTTACAATATACTACTACTTAATATGAGCTGTTTTTTTTAATCTAAATAGAGTTTATTCCACATATTCTTCAATTGCACAATAATTATGATTTATTAAAGATTCCTACAAAAAAATTAGAACTGCTTTTCTAGTGTTAATATTAGGGTACATAATATTAGGGTACATACTACCTATACCTATATAATGCAATAGACAAAAAATATTGATTTAGAACAAAAATAGAGAACTCTCATTGTGGTTGAAATGAATCAGTCAAGATCAGTTTTTCAACAACCATATCCATAAATATGAGCAAACAATATGACTTAATAAAGTTATTGTTTTTTTTTTTCTTTCCTAGATCAGACTAATGCTCACATTTAAGGGAGATAACTCAGGCCGTACTATTGAATGGCTAAAAGAATGGTTACAGCATTTCAGTCTCTGTGCCAGCCTTCAGACCCTCCCCCTTTCACAACGCTCTTTTCCTGCTTTTCTTTTGATGTCTGCTATAAAATATAAAAGAGTCCTCCTCTGCATCCCTGTTACCAATGACTGTCAGATGAATTCTGCTATTTCCTATTTTTCTGTTTTTGTTGTGTGTGTGATTGGGTGTGAAAGTGTGGACAATGTTGGTTTCATTGATTAAAGATATACAGTACATGGAGGAGATTAATAAATAGATCACCAATTTGTTATTAGAATATGCTGCGGATTGTTATGATAAGGAAAATATAGATGAAATTGAAAAAGCTGATATTGAATTAAAGATTTCAGACAGGGTGTTTTTGAATTTTTTGCTAATGAAAATACGGGGCAAAACTATTGCATATGCCTCAATGAAGAAGAAAAAGAGGTTAGCAGCCAAACATAAACTTATCAGAGATATAGAGACGTTAGAAAAAATTGAAAAGAAAACAGATGAAAACATTCAGCAGATTCAGGGAAAGAACCAGGAATTAAGAGCAATCAGAGAAAAAAGAATGGAAGGAGTTTTGTTAAGATCCAAGGCAAGATGGATTGCTGAAGGGGGAAAAATTTCCAAGTACTTTTGCAATTTAGAAAAACGGAACTATGTTAGCAAGCAAATGACAAAGTTGATAATTAGTGACGGGGAAGTAATAGAAGACCCCACAGACATAGCAAGGGAAGTGAAAGCATTAAAGAAATGTAGAAAGACTGTGAAATAAGTGATCTTGTCAAAAAGCTTCCTAGATTATCCCATGAGCAAACTAATTTAATGAAAGGAAATATCACTCTTGATGAAGCAAGTCAGGCATTGATAAACATGAAAAATGGTTAAAGTCCAGGCACTGATGGGTTTACTGTCAAATTCTTTAAATTTTTTTGGACATGTTTAGGACCCTTGTTGTAAGATCTTTAAATGAAGCATACAGGCATGGTGAACTGTCTGCAACACAAAAAGAAGGTGTTATCACCTGTATTCCCAAAGGTGATAAATCAAAAGAATATAATTATAAAGAACTGGCAACCTATCTCTCTACTTAATGTTGTATACAAAATAGGATCCTCTTCTATTGCCAACAGAATAAAACAGATACTGCCAATCCTTATCAATGAAGACCAAACTGGGTTTATAAGTAACAGATATATGGGCGATAATGTAAGAATTTTATAGGCTATGATTAACTATCTAAATGTTAAAAGTTGCACAGGCTTGCCACTCTGTATTGATTTTGAAAAAAAGCCTTTGATTCCTTAAATTGGTGTTTTATGATCAAAGTTTTGAAAGCATATGGCTTTTGTAGTAGTATTTGTCATTGGATTGAAACATTCTATAAGGATATAAAATCAAAAGTGGTTGTGAATGGACAGAGTGGGCAGTGGTTTAAAATTGAAAGAGGCTGCAGACAGGGAGATCCAGTTTCACCCTATTTATTTTGTTCTCTGAGCAGAAATTTTAGGTACAATGATAAGAAAAGATAAAATAATTAAGGGAATTAAGATAAATAGTAGAGAACATAGGATTCTACAGTTTGCTAATGACACCCAACTGTTTAATATTGGTGATAAGGTTTCTTTTGAACAATCAATATTCATTCTTGACAGATTTAGTAGAGTGTCAGATTTATTCATGAATTGTGATAAAACACAAGTTGTATTGCTGGGAAATAAAAGAAGATCTAGAAAGATATTCTGTCCTCATTTAAAAATGATATGGAACCCATCTAAATTTAAAATACTAGGGATTTGGTTTACTGATAATTTAGTTGATGTGAAAATATCAACTATAAAGATAAGTTAGCGGAAGTAAAAGTGATGTTTAGAATCTGGGCAAAACGAACCATCACCCCAATTGGAAGAGTTGCTGTACTAAAATCTCTTATTCTGTCAAAGTTAATCCATCTCTGGATTCTGCTACCAGATCCACATGGCCAGTTTATACAGAAGCTCCAAAGTTATGCTTTTAGTTTGTTTGGAACGGAAAAAAACGATAGAATTAACAGGAAAACAGCAGTTAAAACGATTAAACAAGGTGGACTTAACATTCCAGATATTAGAAAATACATTTTTGCTTAAAAAATTTTCTGGATAAGAAAAAGTAAAATAACAGAGCACAAGTGGAAAAATCTTGCTATAGAAACCTACCCATTTCTTGAGAACCTAGAATGCTATGGGCCAACATATACCTTAAAATATACAAGTATTAACTCGTTTTGGGCTCATGTATTTAGAGCATATAGAATTTTTTGTACTCAAATCATACCACGTAACCAGTACGAGCTTCTTGAGGAGCCAATCTTCTATAATGAAAATACTAAAGTAGGAAACGCCACAGTTAAACAAGATAAAATGATAAAGAAAGGGGTATATTCTATAAAACACTATATTAAAGAAAATGGAGATATTGTCAAATACCAAGAGTTTTTAAATGATACAAGCTTTTGTATTGACTTTATCACCTACAATGGATGGATATCAGCCATAAAACAATATGTAAAAAAAAACGGGAATTCACATAGATGATAAAACTACTCAACATGGAGGTATGTTTTGTGCAATAAAGTGTATATTGAGTATACATAAAGGAGCAAAAAAGTATTATGAAATCCTAACATCCGATAACAATAAACTAAAATGTTGTTCCAAATGGTCAGAAAAAATAAATGCATGTATACCATGGGACAAAATTTTCAGCAAAATACACAGAATCAGAGATGTACAATTTAAATGGCTACAAATTAGAATCGTATATAGAATAATTGCCACTAATGTGATTTTTCATGCTATGGGTGTAACAGATACTGCACAATGTTCACTTTGTCAGAAGGAACAAGACTCTATTGAACATTTTTTATGGAACTGTGACTTTGTACGTTCTTTTTGGAATGCTGTTGAACACTTGTTGAATAAAAAATGTCATAATATTCACTCTCTTAAGATGTCACGAGAACTGGTCATTTTTGGAGTTGATCAGTATCTGGAAACAAATGATACATTGGATTTTATTTTAATGTTTGGTAAACTATATATATATTTAAGTGTAAAATGACTAGCAAAATCCCAAATTTGTTTGTGTTTCAAAACCAGCTAAAAGCTAGATATGCAATAGAAAAATTTAATGCAAGAATAAGTGGTAAATTGACAGACTTTCTCAATGCTTGGAGTGCATTTGAAACAATTGTACTCGAAACGGATCAGACGTATGTAAAAGAAAATCTGACAAACTTGTGAGAATATTGCAAACTCATTAGAGTATTTTTCATTGCTATGTTTACATTGAAGAGTTTGTTTACATCTATCCATAGTTGCTGATTGTTGAATGTCTCATGGCCTTAATGTTCCTTTGTGTGCGTATGTTGTATTATATATGTAAAATGTTTGCTTTAAAAAGATTTAAAAAACAAACAAAACATAAACAAGTAGATAAGGTACAAACTAATTTAATAATTAGTTGCATCAGAATATTGGAAAATAAACATATTGAGATAATATACTAAATATAGAAATACAAATATATCATAAGCATAATAATGACAGGGTTTTTTTGTTTTTGTTTTTTTGCTGCCTCATCTTCTGTGACGTCCCCCATCTTGCTGTTCCCACGCTGCTCATTCCAATCTCCCCGCCACAACCATACCCAGATTTGTTATGTTTCATCCTCAGAGTCAGAGGTCCACAGGGAGCCAATCACTATCAGGCCGCCGTGGGGCCACCAGCCAGAGGGGCCCTGCACTGCTGCTGGGCCACTTTGGTGGTGTTCAGTGGCGCCTGTTCTGAGCTAACATATGCAGGACACCACCTACTAAGCCCCCTACTAACAACAGTATTAGCTCAGTCATGGAGCCAGACTGAGTGAGTTGCCCACCCGAGGTGGCAACCACCACAACGTCCCTCCAAATACCGTCCTCCGCGAACCTCCAACCCCAAAGGCTTTGACACAAACTCACCACAGGCACAGGATCAATGGGCAAACCGAATCTGAGGTCACCATGAGACCAGAGAAACTTGGACCACGAATCAGAGGCAATTTTTTTTAAATTGCATGATGATCAGTGGCAATGAGGATGACGTAATTATGCTGCTGTGGAAGTGTATATGCTTTGAGAGTACTTGATAGGGCTGTACTCTAGGCTTCATCATCATAATCAATGCCTTTGTGCCTTATTGGCACGTAGGGCAGCAACAAATGTTCTCCACTCCTGTCTTTCCTGGGCCAGCTTTCGAATGGTTCCCCAGGTATGTTGGAAGGTCTTCAGCTCTGTTTCGACAGTCCGACGCCAAGTGTTCTTGGGTCGTCCTCGTTTGCGTTTTCGGGCGATGTTTCCCTGTTCCCGATGGCAGATATGCCCTATCCATCCCCATCGCCTATGCATGATGATTTTGTCCATGCTTTCTTGGTTGCAACAGGCAAAAAGTTCTTGGTTGGAGATGGTCTCAGGCCAGAAGGTGCGCAAGATTCTTCTGAGATTCTTCGTGTAGAATGTGGATAGTTTGTCGAGGTCACTCTCAGTCATCCTCCAGCACTCCGAGCCGTGCAAAAGGGTGGAAAGTACGCAGCTCTTGTATAGTCTTAGTTGGGTTCTGGTGCTGTACTGGGACAATTTACACACATTGTTTAGATTTCTATAAGCATTTCTTGCTTTGCTAATCCGGTTCTTGATGTCGCTGCCTGCTCCGCCATCATGCCTAACAGTGCTCCCGAGGTACGTGAACTCTTCAGTTGTTGGTAAATCTTCTCCATTCACTGTAAACTGTGAGGGGGTTTTCTGAACATTGTGTCATCACTTCTGTCTTCTTCTGACTGATTTTCAGGCCTACTTGCTGTCCAAATGTGCTGAGACGGGATGTCTTCTCTTGAATGTGATGGTGGGTATGTGAGAGCAGTACCAGATAGTCGGCAAAATCTAGGTCTTCAAGCGTTGAGAAGGGGGTCCATCTGATGCCCCGTGACTGGTCAGCTGTTGTCTGTCTCATCACCCAATCAATTGTTAACTTACTATCATAATATATCCCGGTGTCAACCTTGCCCGAGAGATACAGACACCTGCAGTGTTGGTCAGGTTATTTGAGCAACACTCTCAAACTCGCATCCGTTAAGTGGATGAAGCTCGACTGTGTGGTCCCAGTCTTCCCACTGAGCCCACAGCACACTCACTCTGGGTAGGAGCTGGCCAGAGTCCGAAAAATCCCTATGACTCTTATGGGAATCAAACCCGCGACCTTCCAGTCCGTAACCCAAGGTGCTAACTACTGCGCCATGGGGGCTGGTATAATAATGACAGATTACATAGCAAGTTGAGAAAACTAAATATATATTGACCACAAAGCTAGTATTGGTTTCGCTGTTTCAATCTAAGATAAGTGTAGCCGTGTGTCCACCCAGGTACATCTTTATGTTCATTATTTAATATTAATATCTGCTTTTTTTAGAGAGAGAGAGTTAGAAATGTCTGTTTTTTGTGATTGTGTTTCTGCCTGCACCTCTCCTCTTTAACTTCATGTATGTTTGAACTGCTGTCACATCAACCAGAATGAAAGAAAGTACATGGAGTTTGAAGTCAACAGAAAGCTTGTTTAAAGCTCATTTTAAAGAGTGCTTTGCTTGTCTTTTTTTTAACAATTCACTGTACAAGACTAACGTGAAAGACACAAGGGTAATTTACGGCTGAATAGGCTACAGTGCAAGCAGCTAGTGCCGCCTTTCCCTTTGCCCCGTTTATTTATATCCATGCCCTGCCAGCTGCGAGTCATGAACTTTGACTGAGGAACTAAACGGAGGCAATGAGAAGCAGTGTAATCTCATCCAAAGGACCTTCAGGTGAGTGGAGTCTGTACTGATGCTTATTTTAGGGAAAAAGATCCACGCTAATGTGTGCCTCGGTGGTGGCTCAAACAACCTGGCCATCATGTTGTGAGTTCAGTGTCAGTACTAGGCCATCCTGCCCCCCACTGGCAGCTGTAGAGAGGATGTTGAATGTCTTGTCCTGGTGTTTTCCACTGTGTGAAAACCCTCTCCTTTCTGATCAACACCTGCTCAGAAGCTAGACAAGCGGATGAAACACCAAGTCTCTGGTAAGGATCAAACCCTTGACCTCCAGGTTCAGGCTTCAGGTACTGCCCCCAAGGAGGCAGGGGTGACCAAGAATGCTGTTTGTAGTCAAATGACTTCTGTTTGCAGGTGGGTGCATTGGAAGCACCATGTGGAAGTGGCGGGTCTGCCATGGCAGCCTCTGTGTCCTGGCCCTGCTGTGTGTCTGGTCTGCCATGCATCCTGCTAGAGGAGCAATACGACCAGATCACTCTTCTCCGTCCACTGACTCCTTCAGCCATGTGTCATCTGTTGGTATGACTTCGTCCCCGAACTCTACACCTTCAGCACCTCTCTGTCGATATACGGAAGTCCTGAATGGAACAAGAGGGTCTCTTGAGTGGGTTGAAAAGAATGAAACACAGTGTGAAGATTCCATAGCATGGTCTTTGTTTGTAGATCCTGGTCAGGGTGCTCTAATATTCTTGCAGAATGTGTATATGAGAACAAACAGCTACTTACAACTCTTCACCTATCATGAGAGCAATGACAGTTTCAACACTGTGCAGACATGGAGAAGTATGAATTACTTGTCTTATATTACTGTTGTCAAAGGTAGGGTGCTTTTGGAAGTTACAACCCCACAAGAAAAGCATCATCCACTGTCAATGTTTACTTTCAAGTATTCAGTTTATCCTCTGACAGCCCTTCCTGAAAAAGTCGACCAGTACTCAGACACTGACTGGTTTTTGTACAGCAGCACCTCAGCTTTGTTCAACTGTTCCACGGGTATGCCAGTTCCTGAGGAAATTGCCTGTGATGGTGTGAGACACTGCATTGACGATGAAGATGAAAAGCAATGCGCCTATAGAAAGAAAGGGTGTGGGGACTGGTTTCCTTACCATGATCAGTGTCTGAAATTAGAAGTAGTCGTTCAAGGTTCTGACAGGCCAGGATTACCTTATGCAAGTGACCCCACAGAAGCAGAGAGACGATGCCAGGACCAATACGGAGCCACACTTCTTGCTCTGTCCAATAAAGAAGGCACAGACCCGTTGAAAAAGCTGATGCTCCAAAGTGGGGTCAAAACAATTCCACTGAACCTCCGAAAAGTTCAAGAAACATCTAAGAAACACAGGCACCTGTATCGTTATCATTGGCAGTGGGGAACCAAAGGAAGCCCCATTGCTTATTGGCAGAGAGACCTTCAGGAGAAAGGTATGTTGTTCGACTGTGCAGTCATGACCATTGCTCTAGATGTCAAGATAGTCCCAATCAGATGCTTCCTGCCAGATGTCTTGCCTTCAGGTTTTGTCTGCATGAAGCCAAATCCTACAATGCTGAACAAAACCACCAAGAATATCAATGGTGTACACCTAACCAGAGCAACACGCCAGGTGCATCAGTTCTCCACCAAACAATGTGCAGACGGCTCTGTTGTACAGGTGTTTCATCAGTGTCAGTGGCAGGGTCAGGTGTTATCCACACAGTGGTCTCCTAACAATTTCCCTCTGTTCCAGTGTCAGTATGGACCACCTGTACATTACACTGCAGTCTGTGATGGACTGCCAGACTGTGCGGATGCCAGTGATGAAGATGGCTGTCTGTTTCCACATCTCTTGAGCAAGAGTGACAAGGTTTTTATATGTGGCAATCGTCAAGTGATAGATGAGAAGAACCGTTGTGACAGTGTGGCAGATTGTTTTGATGACAGTGACGAAGAACTCTGCACCAACTGCCAGCAAAGCCAGTGTAAAGGAGTGGGCTGTGTACCAGTACTGTACGCTTATTTTTTGGACAGTTGTACTTATGTACCAGTGACTCAACCTCAATGGCCAACAACTTTTGGGATTCCTATTGTACATATGGATGGTTATGGTATGTCAGAGATGATACATGTTGAAGAATTCAGGCTAGAAGGGTACTTTATTTGCAGTAATTATTTACACATTCCAACATTTTTACTCAACAACGGGGAGTTGGATTGCTTGAATGGAGAGGATGAAAGTATTGCCCATGACAATTTCACTTGTCCTGGGTTTTACCGATGCCAGAACTACGGTAACTGTGTCCATCCTGATTTTGTGTGTGATGGCATTGCTCACTGCCCCAACAAAGATGATGAAAGATACTGCAATCTGATTCATCCCTCAAACTGCACGTGTGAAGGCTATGCCTGCGCGTGCCAGTCTCTGCCCTTGCCAGCATCCGACTTTTGGTATCTGAGATATCTGGACCTGAGTACAGTGCCCAAACCAGATGTGAGCCAACTGTTTGTTATGGAATTTCTCCAGTTTTTAAATTTATCATTTTGTCAGCTAGAAAACGTAACTCTTAAAAAACATGCCACAACTAAACATATTGGATTTAAGTTACAATGCATTGTCGGGTCTGTCGTCTATGTTGATGGAAAACGTGATTGGCCTTAAACATTTAAACATATCGGGCAATCCCATGGCTACCAGACTTGATGCTTCTTTCTCATCTTTTATGACACAAGCAGGTTTGCACCACATTCAACATTTTGTCATGCGTGATGTCAAAATCAATGAAATTGTGGACTATTCCTTAAGTGGCCTAACTGATCTAAAAAGTCTTGACATCAGAAATAATAGAATTGAGCATTACCAGGAAAATGTTTTTAGAGGTTTGGATTCTCTGACTGTGCTGCAAACTGACGATTTCAGGTTGTGTTGCTCCTATTTCCATGGCAAAACAGTGGAATGCCTTGCCCCTGCAAGCGAGCTGTCTTCTTGCGCTGATTTGCTGCGTTCTGACTTTTTCAGGTTATTTCTATGGGGAGTTTCTTTGCTGACAATATTTGGGAATTCAGGGATTTTTACCTTCAATGCTATTACTTGGAAAAAGAAGCCACTAACACCATTCCGGTTGTTGGTCATTAATCTGTGTGTTGCTGATTTCCTGATGGGTGTTTACATGATGTTCATTGGTGCTGCAGACTCCTATTTCAGGGATCAGTTTGTGGCCAATGAAAGGAGGTGGAGGTTAAGCACTGCATGTACTGTTGCAGGTGTTTTAGGCTTTGTATCCTGTGAAGTGTCAACTTTGATGATCAGTCTGATAACCTTAGACCGCCTGCTGATGCTTTGTTTTCCACTGAAGTCTCACCTTCACTTCAGTGTCAAATCCTGTGTCCTGCTGTGCTGTAGCGCGTGGACATTAGGAATCCTTCTGGCTGCTGTGCCTTTCATTGGTCAGTTTGAATTCTATGGGGAGAGCAGCATTTGCCTCCCTTTACCCATCACCCGCCATCAGTTTTCAGGCCAGACCTACGCCTTTGTGGTGTTCATCGTGCTGAACTTTCTCCTCTTCTTGTTCATCGGAACAGGACAGCTGGCCATTTACTGGGCAGTGCACAGAGCGAGGGCAGCTGTGAACAATCCACGTCAGGAAGAGCAAACCTCTATCGCTCGACGTCTGTTCCTGGTGGTCTTCACTGACTTCTGCTGCTGGTTCCCTGTGGGGCTGATGGGCATCCTGGCCTCTGCTGGCGTTCCTATCCCTGGGGTGGTCAGTGTCTGGGCTGCAGTGTTTGTCTTACCCCTCAACTCAGCACTGAACCCCTTTCTCTACACTCTCAACAGCCTGAAAGAAAAATTGAGAGCCAAAAAGTTCAACGACAAGTGCAAAAGAATGTTGGGTAACCTGAAAGGAGAAATCCATACTTTCAGCGCGAGCACAATGGAGGAGCTCATGATAATATACTTACGTTCCAACAGAGATGCCAAACTGAGCAGAGTCTTTGAAGTCCTGCGCTGCAAACAGGACAGTGAGAAAAGTGCGCTGTCAAGTGTGTCAGGCACTTCTTCTCCATAAACAAGGAGGGTCGGTTCTAGCGAAGAGTTTGGCAGCGCTGTTTTGTTCCTCTTGTGAAGGACTCTTTGGTCAGTGCTCAATAAAAGATTTTTCCATCCAGCACTTACGTCTCGGCTTGTGACTTTGTAGGTCTCTCTAATATCCCAACAATCTGTGAAAAGACGTAAAATTATTTTGAACTTGTATGTCTCTAAACTTCTTTTTTCCTGCTTAAAATCTCTGTCTCACTGTCTCTGATTCTTGCCTTGTTTGTCTAGTAGTATCCCTCCAGCCCCTTCTGTCTGTCTATCTGTCTGTCTGTCTGCCTGCCTGTCTACCTGTCTGCCTGTCTGTCTGTCTACTTATCTATCTATTTGTTTCTGCATGTGTGCGAGCGTATGTTTTATATAAAATAATCAGGACAAAAAAGTGTACCAAACATTTTTAACAACACACTGACATGCCCAGACATTAACGCTGTCATACACAGACACACAGACTTACGCACACAGAGAGAGAGAAATGAAATGAAATGAAATGTTTATTCATAAAGGCCATGGACCCTTAGAAGGGGGAATACAAATAATACAAGCAAACAATATTATGTACGTGTGATGTTGTTATGTTGCATAGATACTTCTTCTTTTAAATGCTTTATACATATATACTGCCAGATGTTTTACAATACATTCATTTGTCGAAGCTAATAACAAAACCAACCTGAATAAACATGGATCTCTATAGTACTTTTGTGGGATGAATTGCTCTCATATATCTCTTAACCCTGGACAGGAAAGCACAAAGTGGATTTCATCTTCTGCTGAACATTTACAAATTGGCCATGAAGATTTGTGGCAAGTGCATTTCTATAGCGATAATAATGTTCATTGATATCCGATATACCAAATCTAAATCGTGTCATTATACGCTTCAAATGTCTATCAATATGCATGGACATATAAGTTGGTACACAATTTACTTGACTAAACAATCTATAGTGGTAAAATCTATCACTATTCTGTACATGACTCTCTCACAATTTTGCCAGCAACAATCAATCAACCTTTCACGAAACTGTTGAGTAAAACCACGCACATCTCCAACTCCTTGGTTCAACCACACGTACCCAAAACCCAATTCATATAATTTTATTCTTACATTTGAAGCCCAATTGATTTTGCCTCTACTATCCAAATCTAACAACATTTTATATGCTTTAAAGAGCAATCTTTCTGCATTCATCTGAGTTACTTTTATCCAATATTGTATGCATCTAACAATAGAAAGCAGTGACATGGGGTACCTTGCTGTTTCCCTGTACACAAGATCATTTGGTGTCTTGAGTGACACTCCCAGAAACTTTTTCAACGCAAATGAATGGGTTTTCTCACAGTGTATGGCAGCAGGATACAGTTCCCAGATCTCAGCTCCATACTGCAATACAGGTTGAATTTGGGCATCAAATAATTTTATAAACAGAGACAGAGATTCGTTATTTAACAAAGTTATCTTCTTCATTATACATAACAATGCAATTTTTGCTCTACTTGCGAGGTCTTTACATGCAAACGTAAAGCTTAAACGAGTAGACAAATATATACCTAAATATTTGTATAATATATTCATCACAGAAATCACAGTTCCACCATACGTCCATCTTTCTCTCATTGCAAAATGCCCACCCTTTCTAAATACAATAATGTTACTCTTTGTTAGGTTTACTTTCAACTTCAATGAAGCAGTGGCCCTATGTAAACTATTCAACTGATTCTGAAGACCAACTACAGTTTCTCACATTAACATTATATCATCAGCTAACAAAAATATGAAGATTTCAAGGACATCATTACTAAAT
This sequence comes from Rapana venosa, assembly GCA_028751875.1. Taxonomy (NCBI): domain Eukaryota; kingdom Metazoa; phylum Mollusca; class Gastropoda; order Neogastropoda; family Muricidae; genus Rapana; species Rapana venosa. The sequence goes on from CM054161.1 coordinate 6,901,954, forward strand.
GTTGCACCATGCTTTTCAGACTTTATGACTTCTTTTGTCAGCTTGTTAATGAACAAAGAAAAGAAAATAGGACTGCAAACATCACCTTGTTTCACCCCACACGTACAATTGATATAATTTGATAATGTACCACCTGAACACACTCTTGCTTTCACACAATCATACATATTCACAACACATCTGTATAGTTTTCCACAAATACCATTTCTGAACAAAACTGACCACAACAAACTTCTGTTGACAGAGTCGAAAGCCTTCTCAAAATCTATAAATGCAACGTATAATTTACGGTTTAGACTGAATTGTTTTTGAATTAATGCCATAAGTGTAAACATGTGATCTACTGTGGAATACTTGTGCTTGAAACCTGCTTGAAATTCTTCGGTTATATTATTTTCTGCAACCCATTCCTGTAGTCTTCTATTAATCACAGCACTGTAAAGCTTGCTACTTGTTACACAACGAAATTCCTCTATAATTATTGGGGTTGTTAGCATCACCTTTCTTATATAATGGAAGGACAATCGACTCTGACCAACTATCAGGATAAACACCTTTATCAAATAAATAGTTAAGAAATGTAACCAAAAAGTTTAGAACAACATTCTCAGTGCAGGCATTTTTTATCAACTCTCCAATAATCCCATCGGGACCTGCAGCTTTTTTATTCTTTAATTTTCACAAAGCCATCAAAATTTCTTCTTTTGAGATTGGGCGATTAAAGTATACAGTATCATAACTATTCTCAACATAGTTTTCAGCATCTTCATGAGTTAAACCAGATCTTTGATCTTCATCTTTTTCAAGCAACCCCCTGAAATGGTCAAACCATATCTCCACATTGATACTATTCTTAGGTTGTTTTCGTCTAGGAAGTGTTTTGTGTACATAACTCCAAAACTCTTTCTGATTGCCAATAGAATTGGACAATCAGTTAAAAGTGCATGATTATAATCTTTTTGTTTTCTCTTTAACATATTTTTATTCTCCCTTCTCCCTTTGCAATATGATTCAGATCAGAAATAGATAAAGTATGGAGATACTTTTTCAACAAATTACGCACTTTTCTTTTAGTGACACGACATTCTGTGTCATACCAATCGTTTTCTTTCATATTGTTTCCAATGCGAATTTGTTTTTTCATTCATTTTTTGGATTCCTCTCTAGCTCTGCTGACAGGGTCCATGATTCACAGCCATATAGGAGGATAGATATCACGAGGGATTTGTAGAGGTGATATTTGGTGCAGAAGCTGATGTTGTTGCTTCTGATGATCCTCTCGAGTCTGGCTAGAGCAGATGTTGCTGTTGCAATGAGAACTTTCACTGCATTGTTTGATGTGCCATATTTTGTTAGGATGGAGCCTAAGTATTTGAATTGGCTCACCTCTTCCAGTATTTCTCCATTCATCTTTATTTCCGTGCTGTCATTACTAGCGCTGTTGACCATGATCTTTGATTTCTCTGTACTGACCTCCATGCCGTATGCGCTCGTTCGATCTGATAGACTATCTGTGAGGTTTTGCAGTTCTTGTTTGCTGCCGCCCATGAGGTCAATGTCATCTGCAAATCTGAGGTTGCAAAGGGGTCTTCCACCAATGGAGATGGAAGTGTGATGGTTTTGCAGTGTCTCTGTCTTGATGTTTTCGAGGAAGAGGTTGAAAAGTACAGGTGAGAGAAGGCAGCCCTGATGGACCCCAACCGTGGTCTTGAAGAACTCGCCCATGTGATTGTTCATGAAAACTGCACTTCTTGCATTCTAGTACAGTGCCTTGATGACTTCAATGAGGCAGTTGTCAATGTTGAAGTGCCTGAGTACTTGCCAGAGGCCGTCATGCCATACCCTGTCAAAGGCCTCTTTGAAGACTATGAAATTGTGATACAAGTCTTTTTGGTGTTGGAGATGTTTCTCTATCAGAATTCTCAAATTGAAAATTTGTTCCATTGTGCTGCGTTTTGTTCTAAAGCCGGCTTGTTCTTCTTCCAGGAGTTTTTCCGCTTGGTTTTTCAGTCTGTTGAGGACTACCCGCAGCATGATCTTGCTAGGATAGCTTATGAGACTGATGGTTCTGTAGTTCTGGCATTGCTTGAGGTTTCCTTTCTTTGGTAGGGGTATTACAAGAGACTGTGTCCATTCTTCTGGCCATTCTTTGGTGTTGTGAATCTTCTGACAAAGTTCTGTGAATCGTCTTGCTGTTTCATTCCCTCCATTTTTTATGAGTTCAGCTGGGATGTTATCGATTCCAGGGGACTTTCTCTTCTTCAATTGTTGAATAGCTGTGTCTACTTCACACCTTAGTATTGGTGGGCCTTTTTCTTGGTGTTCAGGGTTTTTTGCAGAAACTATGTTGGTATCTGGGCGTAGTGGGTAGTTATACAATCCCTCACAGTATTCCGTCCAGCGTTGGAGGATGGCATTGCTTTCCGTTAAAAGATTTCCTTCTTTGTCTTCAATAACAGAGGATTTAGGCTGTGTGGTTTTCGTTAGTGATTTCAGAGTGTCGTAAGCTGTTTTGCTGTTTCCCTTGGCCATTCCAACTTTGATGCTGTGGCATTGTTCTTCTATCCATGCTTCTTTGGCTTCTCTCATCTTTTTCCTCACTTCTCTGTGGCTATTCCTGTATTTGTTGTTGGCTTCTTGACTTGTAAACTTTTGTTTCTTAAGCTCTCTTCTTTTGTCACAGAGGTCAAGAACCTCATTGTCACCCAGGGTTGTTTCTTCATTCTGCTTCTTCCTAATGTTTCTTCTGCTGCTGTCATTAGAACTTCTTTGATGTTGTTGGCTAGTGTGTCCACATCATTGTCGATGGCTGTGAGTGCGGCGAACTTTCCTCCAATGTTGGCTTGGAAGATCTCAACCACTGTTGGGTCTTTGAGTTTTTCCAGATCAAATCTTATGCGTGGGTTTTTTGGCTGTTGTTTTGCTTTCAGTTTCAGCTTGATGGTGGTAAGTAAAAGGTCGTGGTCACTGCCAATGTCAGCTCCTGGGAATGTTCTTGTGTTTGCCTTTTGTTATGCTGGATTTGAATCTTTGGGGTGACAGAATGTAGTCAATTTGATTGTGAATCAGACCACTTGGTGAGTGCCAAGTTGATGTTCTAGATGGCTTGTGAGGATGGAGTGTGTTTGCCAGAGTTAGTTTGTGCTTCTTTGCTAATTCAAGCAGCCGCTGTCCTCTTTCATTTGTTTCTCCTAGTCCAAAGCGTCCTGTGGTTCCTGCCCAGGTGTCATAGGCATCAGATCCCACCTTAGCATTCCAGTCGCCTTCCACAATAAGAATGTCTTTTTGGGGCGTTTTGGAGATGACGTTTTCAAGTTGTTCATAGAATTCTTCTATCTGGTCATCATCGTAGTCAGATGTTGGAGCATACACTTGGATGATGGTGAGATTCTGGGGTTTTGCAGAAACTCTGATTGAGATGAGTCTGCTGGATACTGGTGTGCAGCTGACGATGCTTGACACAATCTCTTTCTGAAAATGAAGCCTACTCCATGTTGATATAGTTTCTCTTCTCCACTGTACCATATCTTGTGGCCGTCTTGCGTGATTGTTTCTCCGAAGCCAGTCCATCTGACTTCCGCAAGCCCTAGGATGTCACATTTTTATCTTTTAGTTCATGTGTGAGTTCCTGTACTCTTCTTGTTTGGTATAGCGTCCTCACATTCCATGTTCCGATGGTTACTCCTTTTTTTTGAAGCTTTAGAGTTGGTTCTGCTCCAGTAGCGCACTTGTCACTCCCACCCTGGAGGCTTGCAGTGGGTAGCTCGGTCGTTGTTGATCCGGGCCTCGACCGATCCGGCATGTTTTTCTGTTTTGCTTTTCTCATCATGTCCTTGCAGTGGGCTTGAGAAAGCTTGGTGGCGCCCATCTCCTCTCCAAGACTCCTACTGATGAGTAAGAAATCACCAGCCCCTCACAACGTTTTGCCCGCCAGTAGAAGCGGTTACCGGGGTGTGGGTGGATTAAGGACCCAGACCCAGAAGTGAGAGTTGAGTGCCAAGTGAGGACCAGTGCTCCTGTCCATCCCGAGGGATGCTACTTCCAGGTTTACAAAGGTACCACCTCTCCTTAAGCACACCATACACCCCACCACGAATTCAGAAAGCCAAAATTCGTAGTTTCCATCCCACTGAACTCTGGTATTTACCATATTCACAAGACCATGAGTGGTGGTTAGAGTGCTAGTCTTTCGGATGAGGTTAGAAGCCTTGATCCCACGTACAGCGTACAGTTAGTGCACGTAAAAGAACACACGACAGGAGGACAGCCGGAAGTGATAAATTCTGAAGCAAAGTAATTCGCATCTGGACAAACAAACTTTGATATGCACACATAGAAAGGACTGTGAATTTTTACATTTCGCGTTAGTTCTTCCAAGGGTGAGCATCCAGAGTTTTTAACAAAGAAAAAGTCTACAAAGAGAACAGAATACGATGCTATGCGATTCAATATAATACAATATAATGTAATACAGTTGATTGCCACGCAATTTGACACATGCAGTACAATACAGTGTTCAATTATAATACAACACAGTATGTTATTACGATGCATCATCATCAATAGCAGCAGCAGCAGTCCCTTGACCAAGATGGTCGTCAGATGGAATACGCGAGATGCGTTGGTCAACACTCTACTCCAGGCTTGCCTGCCTGCCTGTCTGTCTGTCTGTCTGTCTGTCTGTCTGTCTGTCTGTCTTCAGTCTTTGGCAGCAACACAACACAGCCATGTCCAGGCCGTGTGGTCCAGTCTGTGATGTTAGTTCTGCATCATCCAGTTCTTCCTTCCCCTGTCTGTCTGTCTGTCTGCCCCTGCTGCGTCCTCCTCCCTCCAGTGTTTGTCCCCTGCAGGACAACAGTCTTGGCAAGAGAGCTGTGACACGTGACCACACCATGCCAGCTTCCTCCTCACTAAGGAAGGTGGCAGGATGGTTAAGACGTTTGCCTGCCAACAAGTTAACCGTGAGGTTCTGGGTTCGATTCCCAGCCTCGCCCTTTCTTCCCATTTGACAAAAAAAAATCGAACTGAATGACAAAATCCTTCGGATGAGACTATAAACCGACGCCCCGTGTGCCAACGCACGCAGAACATCTTGCGCACACGTTAAATCCTGTTCCGCTTTTCGAAAGAGTAGACCATTGTGTGCCGGTGTAAACAGATGACAAAATTTACAAAACCGCATAGACACGGGGACTTGATGTAAAAACAAAAAGCACATGAGTGCTTATTCAATTATTCTCGATATAAATAAATATTTAAATAAATAAATGAAAAATAAATCTTTCCAGCAACAGCCAGAAGGGGTTTGTTGCTGTGGCCCAGCTTTCATGACCATCACCTCTTCCTTCCACCCGGGTTTTGGGAAAGGTTCTGTTTTCCCCCGGGTTTAGGAACTATGTGCGTTGCAGGGGGCGTTCTGCATGATTTCCCATCTTTTACAGTACAATGAAAAAACAGTATGATAATGATACAAAAATTTTGCAAAAATTTAAAAATTTCTAATTTTGCAATAAAAATAATTTATGTACAAGGGCCCAAATACAATCTTTTCAATAAAAATTTTAGGGTTTTTAAACGGGGGCGCAAAAAAATTTCCCAATTAAATTTTTCCCCAAAACGCACTTGGGAGGGGAAGGGCCCTTTTTAAAAAACCGAACCCGGTGCGAAACGAAAAAAAAAATTTTTGGGCAAAAAACCGTTAATATTTTTTTTTCCGCTTTTTTGGAAAGGGATTTGGGGAAACTTTTTCCTTTTTAAAATTTTTAAATTTTTATTTTTTGGAATAAAAAAACTAAAATTAAAAAAAAAAACCTTGTTTTTAAATTATTATCTCATTTTTTATATATTTTTTAAATCTAACCTTTAAAAAGAACCCTTTAAAAAAAAATTCAGGGGCCCAAAAAAATTTCCTTTTACTATTATTAAAATTTTAATAAAAAATTATTTTTAAAATTTATTTTTTAATTTTAAATGAAACCTTTAAAAAAATTGTACTCTTTTAAAGAAAAAAACCATAACGAGAACCAAATTTTTACAGGGACCCGGGCCAAAAATTTTTGTTCAGTTAAGATTTAAAACTAAATGCCCAAGGGGCCTAATAAAATTTGGGGGTCATTTTTTGTTTTTTGGGTTTGAAAATTTGCCTTTTTGATGCCCCAAACTCAACAAAAAACCACTTCTTTCAAAAAAAACCTAAACAAAACTTTCCCTTTAAAAACATGGTCCCGAACTTTCCTTCATTGCCCAATTTCCCCCCTACCCAGGGATTCCCAGGGGGGATTTTTTTACCAAGGGGGCCCCCTTTTGGGGGCCCCCCAAATTTAACCGAAAAGGGACAAACTTCCCAACAAAACACCTTTAAATTCAACCATACCCCTCCCAAAACAACATTTAATTTAAAAGGATTTAAAACCCGATGCTTTGAAAAGGCCCAAATCAAAAATTATAGGGAATTTTTTTCTTTTTTTTTTTAACCAAAATTTTTCCCTTTGGGGGACAAAATTTTCATGGCGGAGAAATCTTTTTTCCCCAGAATTTTAAGAAGCTCCTTGGGTTTCCTTTGGTATGCCAGTTTTGCCCCCCCTTAACAGCCCCCCATTCCCCTTTGGGGATCCCCTTTTAAAATTGGCAAAAGGGGATAGGGGGCCCCCCCAATTTCCCCAAGAAGGGGCGCTTTGAGGCGACCCCCAAAATTTATTTAATTTGGGAATTTTCCCAATGTATTTAGGGGAGGGGGATAGCTCAGGGGGTCGGGCACCGTTTCCCCAGCCAAGTTAACCCAGGGGTCGAGCGTGGTTACCATTGGATGGAGCCCCTTTTTGCCCCCTTTTGGTTTCCCAGTACGCCCCCCCCCTTTTCACCCACCCGGGAAAATGGGTACTTCCCCTCTTTGGGGTCAGGGGGAAGGAAAAGCAGCGAGGGAGAGAAGATGGGGGGCCGCCCTAAAATTGCTCCCCCAAAGGGAAGTTGGGGCCCTCTAAAGGGCTTCCCCTCCCTACGCCCACATAGGTTAGGGGGGAAACACTTTTACATTCCCCTTAAAAGTCAAAACTGACGAAAATTTTTTAAAAAAAACCCTAAAAAGGAACAGCTCAATTTTAAAACATAAAAATGCTTTTTTTTTCTCGGTTAGTTTTTAAAGGTTTAATCAAAAATAAAAATTTAAAATTTTTTATTTTTAATTTTTAAATTTTTAATTTTTAATTTTTAAAAATTTTTTTAATTAATTTTATTTATTATTGAATTTTTATTATTTTTTAATTTTTAAATTTTTTAATTTTTTTAATTTTTAATAAATAAAATAAAAAATAATTTAATGATGATGAGGATGATGTTTGTGATGATGATGTTTAATGATGAGGGGATGATGACGTCGACGCGACGATAATAATAAAAAGGGGGAAAAAAGAAAAAGAAGAAGAAAGAAAAAAAAAAAAAACAACAACAACAATAGTAATAAATGGAATTCATGTAGTGTTTTATTTTTGCCCCCACCTTTTGGTAAAAATTCCCCCGGGAGAAAAGCCCATCACATCTTTCAAAAAACAAAACCCCGACACACAAAAACACACACCCCACACAACCCCACACCCCCACACACACACACACACACACACCACCCTCCCACCCCACACACCCCCAAAACACCCCACACCCCACACACACAACACACACCCACAAAAACACCACACACACACCCCACAACACATTGACTATAGCACAAAAAGGCAAAAACCCCCGGGAAATAAAACCGGGCACAAAAGACTAAAAAAATAGCCAGGCAACTACAAGATTAGCCACTTAAAACGCTTAAGAAAAAACCAGTGTACAGAAAGTAATTAGAAAAAATTTTCCAAAATTAAAGTCCCAATACCGCCCCCCCCAAGATTTCATTTCATTTTTTTCATTTCTTTTCCCATTTATACCACTTTCAGTCACGCCCAGATTTTTTCTCCCGTTGAAATTCGGGGCCTCCCTCTTCCGGGGAGAGCCCCGTGGGCCAAAGAGCAGCCCCAAACCCTTTATTATATTTTCTTTTTCCTGTCTGAAATTTGTATTTATTTCCCTATCAGAGGGCTTTTTTCAAAGGGGAATTTTCCCAGGAAACTCTCTTGGGTTGCCGGGGGGCCAGCGCTAAAAATAATTGTGTGTAACAAAGGGGCCCTGGTTTATGTCTCACCCAAAAGATTTAGCGCCCGAACCACTACTCAGGTCTAAGGGAGGGGGGGGGGGGAGTTTCGGGCCCAAAAGGGTTTTAAACCCACCGAAACATTTCCCCCACCCGGACTTTTCGTTTTCTGGACAGGCAGTTCCCTCTAGACCCCCCAAACCCAAACCCTAAAAGCATAGAAAATTGGGTTTAAACACGTTGACTTTAATACAAAAAAAAAGGAAAGAAAAAAAATCAACACTTTGGGCCAAGAGGGAATTGAATGTCATTAAAAACCCTGTTTTTCCCCTATAATTGTTTCAAATTTTAAAGTATTATGTAACATGTTATACGTGATTTTATTAAAAAAAACCAATTAATTTTTTTAAAAGAAAAACAAAAATGTAGAAAAAAACCCCAAATTAAAAAATCAAAGAAAAATTACATAATAAAATTTTAAATATGAAAAATTAAAATGATATAATATAACAAAAAAAATATAAAATATATGATATATAATTACAATACAATACATTACACTTGTTATAAAATTTTTAAATATTATTTTGTCATGTATGTTTTATTATTTTTACTTATACTATATTATATTGGTTTAAAAGTCCCAAGTACAGTTTTTAGTGTTAGTTTTTAAGTGTATTTATTGAAAGGGGGGGGCCAATTTTTGCAGCATAATCCCTTGCTTTGGTATGGGCCTTTCACCCACCCTTTCCCCTCCCCCCCCCCTCGGGACCTTTTCCAACCCTTTCTTCCCCTCACCCCCTCCCTCATACGAATTCCGCTAGCCTCTGCAGCAGGGGGAAGGCAAGGCCCACGGGGCCTTTAGGCCTCACCCGAAAAAAGGCAAAGAGGAGTTTTGGGCATTTCCGGGAACCCACCCAACCCCAGGCCCCACCCCTAACACGTGATCAGTGGTCGGGCCTTGCTACCTGGTTTTTGTTTCTAAATAAAGAAAAAGGGCCCTCCCTGGAACCCCCCAACCGCCAAATCGGGACCAAAACCCCCGCACGTGGCCCGAGGGTCAACCCCTTACAAAAACCCGGGGAGAATTTCCGGCCCAAGAAAAGCGGGCCCCCAAAAGGAAAATAAAGGAGACCCCCAAAGGGAGAGAGAGTCCCCCCAGAGAGAGAGAGGAGGGGGAAAAAGGGGGAAGGAGAGGAGGGAGGAGGAAAAACGAGAGGAGAGAGAGAGAGAGGGGAAAAGAGAGAGAGCCACGGGAAAGAGAAAAGGAAACCCCCATGTTAAGGGATGGGAAACCCCAAAGAGTAAAAGGGGTGAAAGGGGCCCGGGCCCAAAGAAAGTATATTTTTTAAAAAAGGAAAAAAAGAAAAAAAAAAAGGGAAAAAAGGAAAAAAAAAGTCACCCCCAAGGGGAGAGAAAAGGAGAAAAGGAAAGGAAAGAGAAGAGAGGGGAGAAAAGGAGATGGGGGAGAGGAAGGAGAGGGGGGGAAAGAGGGGGATAGCCAAAAAGAAAGAGAAAAAGGGAAAATCCCCCAAATTGAAGGGATAGGAAGCAAAGAGTGAAAGTGAGGGGTTTGGCCTGAAAGTTATTTTTTAAAAAGAAAAAAAAAAAAGGGGGAAAAGAGGAAATTTTGTGAACAGTGAACATGGTGTTCCCCATCAGCCAGTGTCAAAGGGGAAAGGGGCCAGGAAAAGGAGACTGTTTTTTGACGGGGTGGTTGTGCTTTGACATGATCCTTTTTCCAAATTGATAAGTGCTGTCATAATCTGAGTGCATGTTCCTACAAAAAAATGTAAACAGCAGCCAGAATTTTTTTTTTGGGACTGAAATATTGGTGTTTTAGCCAGTGTTTTGAATCCCTTTATTTCTCCCTGCTATACCTAACTTCCTATTACCAGCTGACTTTCTCTGGTTTTTTTTTTTTTAAAACCCTTGTTTCCGATTCTGCTGTCTGTTCTGATCTCTTTTCTTTAAACGGGTTTTTGTCCCATGTATAAAAGAAAGAAACCCTAACACCCCCTTCACTTGACGGGCCCTAAAAAATCGGGGCCTTTGCCTTTTCACGAGTTGCTTTCACAGGGGGGATGAGGAGATTTAAAACCAGGGGGTAAGAAAAGGAAGGGCCCCCCAAAAACCTGTGGCCAGCCCCCCCTTGTACGGCCAGGGCCCCCGGCGATGTAGTGTAGTGTAGTGTCTTTTGGGTTGGATGGTTAGGGTTTAGGGGTATGGTATGGATTTTGGGTTTATGGTATGGTTTTGTTAGGGTAAATATAAATTTTTATTATGTTATTGATGATAATTACTCCCCAAGGGAATAAAAAAAACCCATTATCCCAAAAATCATTTTACCCCCATAGGAAATTTAAATTTTTCCTTATTTATTTTTATATCGGCTTTATGGATAAAAAAACTTATGCGTTTTTTTACATCGTTTTTGGGGGTCTGTATGCGGTTTTGAAAAATTTTTTTCATCTTTTTTCCCCAACCAGGCACACAAGGGCCCCAAACTTTTTACGCAAAGGGGAACGGATTTAACTTTGTGCGTTTGGGGTTGTCCCCCTTCCTCCCAAAGCTGTGCGCCAGGTTTTTTTTGGGAAAAAAAGGGCATGTTTGAGAAACCAGTGTTTACTTCTAAACTTTTTAAAGGGTGGCTTTCAAATTCCACAGTTTTTGATGTCTTTTTAATAAATTTCCCAAAAGGGGGCTATTTTTTCATAGCTTTTTGACTCCAAAAAAAGTTTTGGGAAATTTAAATAAAAAAATTTTGAAAAACAACCCCAAAAAATGCACATTTTGCAAAAAAAAAACAAAATTTTTGAAAAACCAATGAAAAAAGAAGCAAAAAAAAACCCTTTTTTCTGTAGTTTTAAAAAATAGACGAAACTTTATTTTCACTGCCGGGAAAAAAGAAAAGAAAAAGAAAACCAAAAAAGAGTATGTGCACTTGTAGGCCCTTCCCAAAACACATGTTGGGTTGGGTAGTGTGTAACTTTCCTTTGGGGAAAACACTTTAAAGACCGGTGACGTAGGTTTTCCCCGCTGCCTTCCCCCACTTAGCCTGGATATTTCTTATCTCTGGATTGAAATAACTGTTTGAATTTTTAAAACCCTTTTAATTTTCCCAAGGGCTTAAGGTTTAAAAGGTCTCCCCCCCCCCCCCCCCCTCCCCCCCCCCCCCCCCCCCACCAAGTATAAAAAATTGTCCGTGGTGTTTACCCATGCAGGAAATTGAACACATTTGGGCATGGAACACTAGTGTAAAATTTTCATCATGGGAGCAATGGGGGCCCGATTGTTTATTTGCCCTTTTGGGGATGGGTTTGGGGGGGGGGGGATAGTCCCTATAAACAGGGATTTCCCCCCCTTTGGGAAATTTTTCTGTAAGGATTCCCCCTTTTCTACCCTCTCTTTTTTTTTTGTTTTGTTCCTTTAGTTCTGTCAAAATCCTTCTTGTCTGGGTTTCCCGCCCCTTTCCGGTCCAATTTTTCCCGTCTTTTTTCCCCCGAAAGTAATTTTACAAGGGTAAACAATTCTCACCCTGACCCGCCCACAAAGGCGCAGTGGTTAAACGCCTTGGGTTTTCGGACTGGAAGGTCGCGGGATCGGGTTCCCTAAGTCATAGGGTTTTTTTTGGGCCCCGGCCGGCTCCTAAACCCGAGGGGAGTGTTGCTGTGGGCTCAGTGGGGAAAAATGGGACCACACAGTCAAACTTCATCCACTTTAAAGATGCGAGTTTGAGAGTGTTGCCCCCAAAATTTCCTGACCAACACGGAAAGGGGTCTGTATTAAATTGGGCCCGGTTGACGCCGGGGTTTTTTTTTGATAGTAAGCGTATAAATACAACCCCGTCAAGCAAATCTCAAAAATATGCACTTCCACAGGGCATTTATTACAAACTTCCCCCATGTCATTGATCATTTTATGCAATTAAAAAAAAATTTGTCCCGAAATTTGATGGTTCCCGTTGCCCTTTTTTCGGTCTCATGGTGACCTCAGATTTGGTTAAACCTATTTCACTTCTGTTGCCCGTGGTGAGTTTGTGTCAAAAAACCTTTGGGGGTTGGGGGGTTCGCGGGGGACCCGTCTTGGAGGCACGTTTTTGGTGGTTGGCACGTTGGGTGGGCCAAAATACCCCAGTTGGCTCCGGACGAGCTAACTCTGTCGTTTTGCAGGGGGGCTTAGTTTGGTGGTGTCTGCTAGAAAGGCACCCCTGAAAAAAACCCCCAAAGTGACCCAGCAGCAGTGCGGGGCCCCCCTTTTTCTTAACCCCCCCCCTTCCCTAATTTTTTTTCCCTTTACTTCCACCCTTAATAACCCCCTTTTTAATTTTTCTTTAATTTTTTCCCAATTACAAAATCCTTTAAAAATTTTTCCCCCTTAAAAATTTTCCAAAACCCTTTTTCAACTAACCCCAGGGCCCCAAAAATCCCCCAAAAACATTCCATTCCAAAAAAATTTTTTTTCCCCCCCCTTTTCCAAAAACTGCCCCCCCCCCCCCCCCCCAACCCCCCCCCCCCCCCCCCCCCAACCCGGTTTCCCCCCCCCCCCCCCCCCGGGGGGTTTTTTAGAAAGCAAAATGAAATTTTTGTCTATTTGGGAACCCTTTTTTACAAAAATTTTTTTCAAAACTGTTTCCCCTTTGGGGTTTCCAAAAAAAGAATTTTATTTTTCCCTTCAGGGAATGAAAAATTTTGTTTGACTGGCCCCAACATTTCAAGTTTCCCAAATTTCCCCCATTCCCTTTGGGAAAAAAAATTGGTTTTTGAAGACCTGTTTCTTAAAGGGTTTTTTTTTTCCAAGGCCCCCTAAAAATTTGTCAATTTTGGGTTTTTGTTCCTTATTTTAAAAAAAAATATAAATTTTAAAAAATTCATTTTTACCTTGGGAATTTAAATTTTTGGATTTCCCCTTTTTCAAATTGCCCAAATTCCCTTTGGGAAATTTTTTAATATTTTGTTGTTGCCACCCCCCTTTGGTTTTTTAGATGAAATTTGAAAATTTCAAGTTTAGTTTTAATTTTGGAAGCAAAATACCCTGAATTATTTCCCCCCCAATAGGGACAACCTTTTGGGTGCCCCTTTTTAGGCCCCCCAAAAAACCGCCAAATCAGTTTTTAAAACCCCCCCCAGGCAGAGGGGAGGGAAGAAGGGGTTTGCCTTTGAGGGGGGAAGCAAAAAGCCGCCCAGCCTGGCCCCCCCAGGGGAAAGGCCCAGGGGCCGGTTCCCAAACAGAAGGGAAAAGCCCGCAAAAATTGGGAAAACCCCCCAAAACCCCAAAAGGGCCGGGCCGAAAAAGATTGGCGGGTGAATGGGGTTAAAGGGGGGCCCCAAAAGGGCCACTTCCCATTGTTTTAAAAAAGAAAAAGGGGAAAAAAGGAAAAAAACACCCAAAAGGGATTAAAAATGTCCGGCCACCTACAAAGGGGACAAGCCTTTTCCCCCAAAAAGGAAATTTAAACGAATGAAAGGGAAAATTCAGGGAAAAACCCCGCCCCTCAGCAAGGGGGTTTCAAGGTTTAATTAAAGGGGTTTAATTTCCCCAAAGTTGACCCTTCCAAAGGATACAAAGGCCCCCAAAAAACCAAAAAATGCCCAAACCGTACATGCCCTTTTAAACCCCCACCTCCTTTCATTTTGGCCCCCAAACTGATCCCCCCGGGAAATTGGAGTCTTTAAACAAAAACCCCCAAAAGGCATCAAAGTTTAAAAACCCCTCAAAAGGAAATCGGGAAAACCCCAGATTAAAGACCAACACGCCGGGAAATGGTTTTTAACAACTTCTTTTTTATTTTGGGGGGCCTTAGCTTCAAAAAGGGAAGAAAATAGTATTTCCCCGAGTTGTCAGTAAAAAAAATTCCCCAAAAAAATACTCTGAAAATGTTTTTGCCTTAAAACCCGGTCAAATGCAGGGAAAAAACCCGCTCATTTCTGGGTGGCCCTAACAATCAATTGTTTTATGAAAGGGGAAAAGTGGGAAACACAATCTTGGGAAACATCTGGGTTTCAAACAAAGTTAAGGGAAATTTAAAACCTTCAAAAACATTTTTCCTGATTAAATTTTTTTATTTTTTGTTGTTCCCTTTTTTCAAGACTTTTTTATGTCAGCCCGTACTAATGGAATTGTCATCTATTTTGTTTACTTTGACATCCTGCATGACAAAATGATGGATGTGGTTCCAGCCTGCCTGTATCAGGAAAGAGGAGAAAGAAGAATCCAGTTTGGAGACCATGGGATTGCCAGACATGTTCAAGTGTGTCAGACCTGCCAAGTTTACAATCATCATAGATGACAGACCTGACAATGCATTGTAGCTTAGGTCTAAAATCTTTAACTGTGGCATATCTGCCAGAGTTACGTTTTCTAGCTGACAAAATGATAAATTCAAAAACTGGAGAAATTCCATAACAAACAGTTGGCCCACATCTGGTTTGGGCACTGTACTCAGGTCCAGATATCTCAGATACCAAAAGTCGGATGCTGGCAAGGGCAGAGACTGGCACGCGCAGGCATAGCCTTCACACGTGCAGTTTGATGGATGAACCAGATTGCAGTATCTTTCATCATCTTTGTTGGGGCAGTGAGCAATGCCATCACACACAAAATCAGGATGAACACAGTTACCGTAGTACTGGCATCGGTAAAACCCAGGACAAGTGAAATTGTCATGGGCAATACCTTCATCCTCTCCATTCAAGCAATCCAACTCCCCATTGTTGAGTAAAAATGTTGGAATGTACTGCTTATTGATGCATTTATAATATCCTTCTAACTTAGCATCTCCAACAAATAACGTGTATGACATGCCATATCCATCTAGGTTATTGACAAGAATACCCTTAACAATTAAGGCTGTATAGTCTTTCACTGAAACATAAGTACAATCGTTGAAGTATTGAATGTAGTGGCTTGGTACAAAAACCCACTCCTCCCAAAAGGGCTTTGCGGGGCAGCTGGGCAAAATTTCTTCGTCACTGCCACAAAACATCTGCCCCACTGTCAAAAACGGTTTTTTTCTCATCTATCACTTAAACGATTGTCACATAAAAAACCCTTGGCCCCACTCTTGCTCAAGAATGGGGAAAACAGACACCCCATCTTCATCATTTGGCATCCGCACAGTAGGGCAGCCATCACAGACTGCAGTGAAAATGTACAGGTGGGCCAAACTGACACGGGAACAGAGGACATTGTTAGGGAAAACGTGTGGACAACACCTGCCCCTGCCACTGACACTGAGGGAAACACCTGTACAACAGAGCCGTCGCACATTGTTTGGTGGAGAACGGCCCCACCGGGGGGTTTGCTCGGGGGTCAGGTTTGCACTATTTGTTTTCTTGGTCTTTCTTCAGAAAAGCGGGATTTGGCTTCATCCCAACAAAACCCGGAGGGGACAAACTTTGGAAGGAAAAAACGCACGGTTTTGGGATACGGATCTCGGGAAAAAATTTTCCATAACGCACGGGCCCCAAAACATGGTCCCCATCCCCCTGAAAATCTCTCTGCTAAATAAGCAACTGCGCTTCCTTTCTTTTCCCCAAAGCCAGGCAAACCGGTAGAGGTGCTTGTACCTGGCAGAGCCCCGGTGTCATTTTGTGGGGGGTTCGGGGAAAAGGAAGTGGCGCCACTCTGGTACATAAATCCGGCCACCAGGGTTCCCTTTGCCCATCTGTGGGAGCCCCCCAAGGGGTTTGCTCCATATTCTTAAAAATTGCTTGTTTCGCCTGGAGGGGTTTCCCAGCCCCATAACTTCAAACCACCCAAAATTTTGCCGTTTTGTTGGGCGACTTCTTCCTCAGACCCGGGTCGGGTTAAGGGCCCGGGCCCCCACCCCCTTTCTCTCTGTACGGGCATTCCCTTTTTCTTCCCCAAACCAATGCGGGTGCTTGACACCATCACACATGATCCCCTTTCAGGAAGGAAATGTTTTTTGAGCAGTTGAACATGTCGCGAGGGCTAGCAACCTGAAACTGTCCAATGGTCCTTTTGGTTAAAATTTCCTGGGGAAGTGCTTGAAGGGAAAAAGGTGTAGTGATGGTAAAAAGAATGACGGGACAGTATTTCTCCGAAATTTTAAAACACTTAGAAGTACCCTCCCCCCTGACACCGTAACACGAGGCAAGAACTCGGGCTCAAACCCAATTTGTAGACTTCTTGCTAAAAAAGATTGCGGGCCCTGGGTTGGAAAAGCTGAAGAGTTGTAAGAAACTCCCCGTCCTCATGTAGATCTTCTTGACGTGAAACCACGGCCCATGCCCGGGACTCACTTTGATAACCCGGTCTGCGCTCCTTGCGGGCCAACGTCGTTTTTTCTTCAGCCCACTGCACCCGACCCTTGGATCCAAAGGGTTTTCTGGAGCCAAAACATTTCTTGGAAAAGCCAGAAGTGGGGGGTGAGGGATAGGTCTGGGGAGAGCGCGGGGGCGAAAAAAACAGTGTGTAAAGAGGAACTGACTTCTGTCAGCCTCACCTCCCCTTGTGGGGGGTCAACCACAGAAGACAGAGTACCCTGAAAAAGACAGACGGCGGGAAAAGTCTTCGGTCCTTTTTTTGGTGTTTCAGGGGAAAGCCTTTGAAAATAAAAACCTAAAAAATTGGTAAAAGAAAACATCTTAATTTTTTTGGGGGGCCCCATTCCAATTTATTTCAGGGTTAGAGCATGAAAAATTAAGGAGAATGTTCCCAATTCGGGGTTTCCTGCCTTCTTTATGGTCAGTGGTTTTTTTTTCTTTTTTGTTTTTAATTTATTTATTCTTTTTTTTTAAAAATACGGAAAATAACCACTCATTTGTTTTTTCCATCCAGTCCCTGTGTGAAATGGAGCTTTTTACTTTTGGCATCCGTACCCCCGGGCCCAAAAACAATGGCCTACTCTTTCCAAAAATTTAAAAACCTTCCTAAAGAGAGGCCCTGTAAAAAAACCAAACACACAAAACACACACAAAACACAAACACCCACACAAAAAACACAAACACACAAAACCACACAAACAAACACCCCCAAAAAACCCCATAAAACAAACACATAAAACCAAAAAAACCCACACACAAACACACAAACACAAAACACCCCCCAAAACACCACACAAACACACAAACCACCCCAAAACACACACACAAACACACACAAAAAACACACAAACCCCAAACACACAAACCCCACCCCAACACCACCACGAACACAAAACCCCAATTAACACAACATAAAACACACCACAAACAACACAAACAACAAACACAAACACCAAAAAACCACCAAAAACCACAAACACACACAAAAAACCCCACAACACACACAAACACACACACAAAATACACAAACACAAAAAACAAAAAACCCCCCACAAAAAACACCAAACACCCCACAAACACACACACCCAAAAAACACACACAAAACAAAAACAAACCCACCCCCCAAACCCAAACACACCCCAAAAAACACACACAAACGCTACAAAAAACACTAAACACACAAAAAACACACACCAAACACACAAACACACACAAAATCACAAACCACCAAACAAATGCAAAAACCACACACACCTAACACAAAAAACACAAAAAATTCCACACCAAACACAAAAAAACCCAAACACACACACAAACAACACACAAAACAAAAATAAAAACACACCAAAAACACCCATAAACCCACACATAACACAAACACACACAACAAATGCACAAACCCCACACACACTAACACACCACAAACACACAAACGCCCCACCCCAAACACAAAACACACCACCCCACACAAAAACACACAAAAGAAAAACACACAAACACAAACCCCACACACACACAAACACCACAAAAAAACACAATAACACACACTTTACAAACACACAAAAACACCACAAACATCCCACAAACACACAAACCACACAAAACAAAAACCAACACACAAAAAACCCAAAACCCCACAAACCCCAAACCCCACAAACAAAAAACACACAGAGAACACACAAACACAAACCCACACAAAAAAACACACAAACACACACAAACACCACACACACAAAAAACCACACAAAAACCACACATACAAACACACAAACAAAAACACCCACAAACACAAAAAACACACACTTTCATGCACACACACACAACACAAACCCCCACATAAAACACAAACACCCACACACACACAAAACCCACAAACTAACACACCCCCACAAACGCAAAAACCCCCAAAACAAAACACACATAAAACACACAAAACAAACCCCACAAAAAACCCCCAAATACACAAAAAACTCACGAAACACAAAACCCCCAAACACACAAAACCCCAAACACACACAACACACAAACACAAAAAAAAACACACAAAACACACAAACCCCACACAAAACGCACAAACCACAAACACACACACCCCAAAACCCCACACAAAAGCACCCCACAAAAAAAAAACCCCACACAAACACACCCCACAAAAAAAAAAAACACAAAAAACCCACACCCCACACCCCAAACACACACACCCCAAACACACACCAAAAACACCACACACAAAAAAACACCCCACACACAAACAAACACAAAACACAAACACTAACAACAAAACAAACGCAAAAAACACCAAAAATACCCCACCAAACCAAAAACAAACAAAACACACAAAATACACCAAATACAAAAACACACACAAAAAACACACAAAATCACAAAAACCACAAACACGCACAACACAACCAAACGCACAAAAAAAACAAAACACAGATACAAAAAAACACACAAACCACACAAAAACCCAAAACCCACCCAAAAAAACAAAAAACACAAAACACACCACACAAAACCACACAAAAGCACAAAACCCCAAACACAAAAAAAACACCCCCAAAAACCCACACACACCCCCCCCCCACACACATAACACACACAAAAATTAGGGGAAAAGGTGTTTCAAGCTCTACTACTTATTTTTTTCCCCAAAACCTTCGCCTATGGGAAACCAAAAAACTTGCATATTTTTAAATTAAAAACAAAGCATTTAAAATTGAATGGGCCCTTTTTCCCTTTTCTCTTTTAAAAAAAATGAAAATGTTCCTATTTTTTTTTTGATGGGAAATAAAAAAAATTAAAGGGAAATTTTAAATGCAAAACAATATTTTTCAAAAACCCAAAAAAAAAATACAAAAAAAAAGAAAGAAACTAATATTTTATTCTTAATTTTTTGATTTTTTGCTATGCTTTGTTTAAATTTTTTTTTATAAAAAAAAAAAAAAAAAAGTCCCAAAAACCTTTCCCTTCCCCTACCCGGGCTCCTTAAAAAGGAGAGCAATTTTGGAGGCCCACTGCAACGGAGTTTTTTGGGTTTGGGAAAGTTTTTCCGGGCTTTCACGACTGTTGGAAGGGCCAAACACACGCATTAAACACACCCTTGAAATCAGTACAAAACAGGACAACATAATCACACAGGAAAAAACAACATAGTGAAAAACAGGCCCAAAATATACCCCAAAACTTAAGGCAAAAAACATAGTACACACAACAAATAAACATAGGCCCTGTAGCTACTGCTACCCTAGGGGGGCCCGATCCCCTGCCTGCCGGGCACTGCCCCCTGCCCTTTTTTGCTTTCCCGACTTCCCCATTGGGTTTGCCCCGAAGGGCGAAAATGGACAAAAATTTTTTAAATAAATAAAAACCCTTCCCTTCTGGGGTTTTCATACTTACCCACCCCCCTTTTGGAATGTGGTTTGTGTGTGTTTTTTTGGTGTGTTTGTGGTGTGTTTGTTAGAAAAAAATTTTGGGCAGTTGTAAATTTCAACACTTTTGGGCAGGGGCCCTACAGCTGTTTTTATTTTTGTGTGTTTGTATGTGGAGTGGTGTGAAATTTTTTGTGTCTGTCTGTATGTTCTTGTGGTGTTTAAAAAATAAGCTATTTTTTTTTCCACAAAATACAGTTTTTGTTTAAAAAATTAGCTTGCTGTTTTGTTTCTCATTTTTTGGTTTTATTCTTTCTCTTTCTTGTCCGCTGAAAATGACATCATTCCCCCAAGGAATTTTTAAAAACCCATCCGTCTTTCTTTGTGAAAAATTCAACGATTTTTGATTTGTTACTGTAATTTTTTTTAATATGCAAATTAATTTTTGTGTCGGAAACCCAAAAAGGGATATCTGTGGCATGTCCCCCACTAAAAGCAAGCTTGACAAAGATTCCTTTTTTTTAACAAATCACCTGGGTGAGCAGTCATCTATAAAAAAATGTGACTGTTTTTTTCAAAAATTTAAAAAATTTTTAAATCATAACTTCCCCTGTCAGGGGGTTAACAAAAATTTTATATTCCCCTTGCCCCAAATAAAATTTTCTTTTGTATTTTTTTATTTTTTGTGCTTTTTGGCCAGTTATAAAAATGAACTCAAAATAAATTTTTGTCCCCTTTTGTAAAAAAATTCAAAACAATTACAGCCCTTGCCACAGCCAGCCCTCCCCGCTTTTTAGAGAGCGTGTGCTTCTTTTGGTAAAAATTAGCGGGCCCTTTAGTAAAAACTTCTTTTAGTCTTTTTTTCCTTCTAGGGTTGATTTGTCCCATCCATCATTTAAAATAGATATATTTTTAGGGGCTCATCTTTTTTCTTGCTCTTTCTCTATTTAAATTTGTTATTCCTTCTGAGCCTTTTTTCAATGCCTCTTCCTAAACCTTGCACCCTATCTTCTTTCTGTTGACCTTAAGTAAAACCACAATGCATATTTAATTTAAAGGTATTCATAAACCCTAACTCTTTGCAGATTAAAGTTTGTTTAAAAACCCCAGTAGTGGGTCATTGTGTTGACCAAAACCCAAAAAGTATTTTTTTTCCTAAAATCAAAGTGTTGATATGGAAAATTTCCTAAAGGGCATAACTTGATTTTTGGTTGCCCCTTAGGGGCAGACAAATGTTTAATATCGGATTAAAAACCTCTCATTTAAATCGGGAAAAAAGGGGGTTGGGGGTTCTTCAAACAAGCTTTAAATTTTCCCCTTTTAAAGATTTGCGGAGGGGTTCAGATTTATTTTCCCACCCAGAAACTGTTTTTCTCTTCTTTAATGTGCTATGGTTTGAGCACTCTTTCATAATAGATAAAAGCCTTGACTGATTTTTGCTGGGGCAATCAAGCGTGCAAGCTCTGGGTGTTGCAACATCTTACTCTAAAAGATATCCCAGATATTTTGTACTTTGGCTTTCGCGCCTGGATGTAAAAAACAGGACCCCACTGTCATTAAAGGTCAGCCCCAACGCCCAGTCGCCCTTTTGAGTGCCCCCTTGTTTAGTAAGGATGTGAGAGCTGAGCATTTCCCAAAGTCAAGGGGAATACAAAACCTGTTCCCTTTGGGGGCTCTTGCTATGGCAGAAACTTTTTTTTTGGGTTCCCCTTATAAGCAAAATCAACTCTATGTTTTAGCCCCCTTCAAATCTTTTTATGCCCTAAATAAATAAGATCTTTTCATTTTTTCTTTTGTCATCCATAAATCATATAGATCAGATTTGTCTGCATTTTTTTATTTGACAGCACTTCTCTCCCTTTCCCTAGTTTGGGACAAAAATTTTTTTTAAAATTTCCCCTACCAAAGTTTGCTCCCAACACTTCGTTTGGATCATTTCAAAACTCTGGGTTCCCAATCTAAAAAGCAACCTTTATTGTCCCTGGAAAAAATGACTCATCTTTTTTTAAAAATTGGGAAAACCAAACAGTCAAAATTTAAAATTTTCTTTAAATAGTGGGGGGGTTGGGTTTGTAAAAAGGGAATTGTCTGTCTGTTTTTCCCTTTTATGCCTAAGGGATTTTTAAAGTTTTAAATGGATCAAGGATTGCACCAAATGTTTTTTGCGCCATTTTTTTTTTATTAGTAAAAAAATTTAAAAAAAAAATAATAGAATAAGGGAAAGACTTTTATATAAAATAAACAGTTTGAGGGTTTTTTCCAGCGGGATGAAAATGGGTAAAGCAAGCAGCACTGTAGCCCCCTTGCATTCACTCAGAAGAGAATTTAAAAAGAGGGTTAAAGATTTTCACACAAGTTTGGAACAAAAACCCCAAAAAAGTACAGCCCCATACTGACTTGATATTTTACAAAAAAGACAATCTGTATGCTATAATGACACGGGAAAAAAATTTTTTAAATTAACAAAGAAAAAAAACCCCCTTTCATTTTTTAAAGAAAAAAAGGCATCAAGCAGAAAACTAAGGGGTTTGCTATCCGAAAAAAAAATTTTGGGAAATTAGTGATGTCAAATTTTATACAAACAGACTGCCAAAGCACGCGGGTTTGACAACTACAAAATGTGAACAAAAACCCCAAAAAACTTTTGAAAGTTTTCCACTTAAAGGGGAACCCAACACAGTGGGCCCAAACACAAAAACCCTGAAATTTTTCAAAGAGTTGGAAACTGCTTCACCCCAAGCGACGAAGACACAGCATGAAAACAATAAATGATAAACCCCCTCCCAATGCGAGAAATAATGGGGCCAACCCAAGCATAAAAGGGGTTTTAAAAGGAAAACTGATAAACTTTAGAAAAGCTAGGGGTTTTTTGACTCACCATTAAAACTAGAAAAGAAAAAGCTAGCAAAGCAGCAATCCCAAATTTTGGGGCGGGGAAAAAAAAAAGAAAGAATCACACCCCGCCCAAAAAAATTTGCAAGATAAAACCCCAAAAGTTTAAGGGGTCTTAAACAATAACAGACAAAAACCTAAAAATTCGGGTTAGCAGAATAAAAGAAACAACCCACCGCTTTCCTTTATAAAAAACACAACACGGCGGAAAGAATCTGAAACACTGTTTTGGGACCCAGGCTTTAAAAAATTGTCATTTATAATTACAACATTGCGTTTTCGCTTTAAGCACAATTGTGTATGCACTGACAGGCCCAGACACAACCCCAAACCCCCCACCACCACCCCCCTTCCCGCCCCCACGGGAAACCCCCACCGGGGGTTAAGAAAAAACTCGGCCACTTAGCGGGCCCCTATTAAAAAAATTACCCTACAAAGTTGGAAACGCACTTCCGGGTTTAAAATTTGGGCTCAGGTTTACCCTGGCTGCTATCACTGCAGGAAAAGTTGGGGTTTTTTAAAGGCCCAGGGGGCTTTTGGGTGGACATTACTTGTTTTAGTTGTCGTTTTTTAAATTTTCAAAGATAAAGAAAGCAAGGCCATTTTAAAACAATTTAAGTTGTTTAAAGCAATCATTTATCAAAAGTGGGGTCTTTTGAAAGGGGTTAACTTTTTTTTTTGCTCTGAGGGGGCCCGGATTTTTTTCCCCTTTGTTGTTGCTTCTGTTGGTGTTGTTACAAACACTTTTTGCTGTGGTGATGTTTTCTACTGTGGGGTTTTTTTATTTAAACTTTCATTTTTGCCAACTGCAATAAACTAGCTAAAAATTTAATTTTTTTTGTTGTATTTTTTTAATTTTTTTCCTTTTTGTAACTGATGTTGGAAGGCAGCTTTATAAACCATGCCCTATAGCAAAGTAAACCGGGACTGTGATAGGGGAAGAACATTTGATAATGCTTAAATGCTTGAGGGTTTAGGTCAAAAAACCGATTTTTAAAAAGTCTTCAAGATTTGTTTAGAAATGCTTCTGGGGAAAAAAAACCCCAGTGCCACCAATAATATTGATTTTTGTCTGTGCCGGGGTGCCCCAAAGCAAGCCCCAAAACCATAGGCTAAAAACAGAGTCTTTAATCCTCTCTAATCCGGGTCTTTTTCCCCCCTTCAATCTTATAAAGGGATAAAAGTCGCCCCGGAAACCCATGTGCTTTTGCTCTTTTGGCCCAAGAAACAACTCTTGCCCCGCATGAGAAAAAATGAAATTTGGAGGCCACCAGTCATAGTTAAAACCTCCTGTGCTCACCCCCAAATACAGATTTCCCCCAAATCCCCGTAATTTTTGTCCTTGTTTTGTTGAATGCAGTCTTAAAATCAATTTTAAAAACTCATTGCACAGAAATCCCCATACGCCTCGGAAATTTTCAATTTTTAAAAACCGGATTGAAGTTGCAATCAGTGGGCAGTGGGAACCTGCAGCCAATAACAAACCCTAAACTGATAGTTACACATAAAACCCTGTACACAGATTTTTACTAACGGGTTTTTAAGGGTTTTTCATGGGTCGGGATTGACACCCCAAAAGCCTGAGTTGCACATGGATACCAAATTTTTAAAGTTTTTTTGGGAATTAGAACTGTAAAAGGATGAAAACAACCTTTTTTGGCCAGTGGCCCACCCTTTTTAAATTTGGGAGGGTTTAAGTTATGATTTCAGTGGGTGGGAATTTTCCCTTTCGAAGATAAATTGTTCGAAACAGCAACATCCAGCTTTTTAAAGGAAAAAAGTTTTTGGGTAAGTGAGATCCAGCCTCGAAAATTTTAATAATAAAAAAATTTAAATGGAATTTATATAGGGGCTGAATCTTTTTAAAGAAA
The DNA here is from genome assembly GCA_028751875.1 of Rapana venosa. Taxonomy (NCBI): domain Eukaryota; kingdom Metazoa; phylum Mollusca; class Gastropoda; order Neogastropoda; family Muricidae; genus Rapana; species Rapana venosa. The sequence goes on from CM054161.1 coordinate 6,926,506, forward strand.
CCCAAATAAAGTGCTCAGATTTATTTCATACCATTTTAAGGGGCACGGCAAAATTTTTTCTCCGTGAAATTCGGCGGGGCTCTCCCCCGGGGGAGCGGAAAAAGCGTCGCCACTTAGCGCTGCGCCCCCTTTTTCCCCCTTTTTTTTTTTTCTTTTTTTTTTTTTGCAGCGTTTTTTGTTTCCCTTTCAAAAAATCCCTATTTTGCATCTTTATTAAATTTAAAATTTTTATTCTAAAAGTAAAAAAATTTTATAACACAAACAAACAACCAGTCAGGTATACCTGTTAAAAAACCTTTTCCTTTGAAAACCCGCTGCCCAAATTTAAAACAGTTGCTTTGCATGAGGCCCTTTCTACAAAGAAATAAAGGGACAAAAAACGACAGCAGCAACAAAACTGGATAAGGCAACGAGACCTTTAGTAGGGTTTTTCCCAATTAAATTTATGTGAAAGGGAAGGTTATTATGATTTTGCAAAAGGGAAAAAAGGAGCTCTTTTCGCCCTCCGGGATCACAGCAGAACTAAACCAAGCTAGTCAAAGAGTAACTTACAGTAATCTTCATATAAGGTTTCCCACAAGTCTTGCAGAAATGTTTGGTTTGGGGTGCCCATTTAGGGGCGGTTCAAATGAGGGGGAAAAATAGCCTTTGCTGTTGGTTATATTAAGGGCGAGGAAATCCCCCAAGTTGGTGAAAGGCCCATTGCATACAGAAAACTTTTTGCTTTTTGTAACCTTTTCTCATTTAAACACAACAAAAACCAAGTGGTGACAAAGGCTTCTTCCTCATCACCCCTTTTGATGAAACTGAGAACCCTTTTCCCCCCAAAGCAGAAAATGAAACTGGAAACGCCCCCCTTAGCTTTACTAAATTTAAAATTCAAAGGGGCTGAAAAGGCTTCCATGAAACACTCTGTTTAACAATCAAAGAAAAACCCCAAAAGGGAACATTTGACTGTAAAAATTTCTTTTTACTTTAAAAATAAAAAAATATAAATACAAATTTTACATACAAAAACCATGTCATGCGCCCCATAATAAGGGCACCTGAAACATCCCCAAACTATTGAGTTTAAAAAGATTTGGGTGATGTCCCGATTTTGGGAAAAAGGGATGGGGAATTTTTAAATTTTTATCTTTTAGTACACAAAGATGGAAACTACAAGCGACACAATAAAGAAGCAAAAAAACCTCGGTTTCCTAAACTTGAACAGTTGTGAAATGTTGAAGCTGAAGATTAGCAATGATTTTACTTAAAAGTAACACAAAAAGAAAATAAATGACATTTCAAACCAAGCTCGACGGGGCAGTTTAAGTTTGAGTTTTTTTCTTCCCAATACCCCTCTCTATACACCCCAGCCCGAACTTGGGGAAAAAGCCATAAATCCCGGGCCCAAAGAAATATAGCAACCCTATCAATCAGCCAGCAAAAAATAAATTTAAAAAGAAAAATAGCTTTAAAGAAAAAGACATTACTTGCTTCATAGAAAAGACCAGTGACCTAAACATCAACCACTTTTCTTTGATTCCTTCCATACTTTCCTCGGGAAAATTTTCAGTACACTTTGGGTTTTTGTTCGGGTTGCAAGGAAGACAGAGCTACTTTTTTGTTTTATGGATGGGGTTTCTATTAAAATGGGGAAAAACCTCGAAGTTGAAAGGGCCCCAAGGGTTTTTCTATTGCTATTGGAAAAGCGGCGGTTTACGACATTGAAGGGAACATTTCCATAATAAAAAATTTAATTTACCCTAAACCCCCCACAGCTGACCCAAAAAGCAACCCCAAACTTTCACCAATTGAAACCCCGTTTTAGTTATTTCAAGGGTGTTTTTCTGTCTGGGCAATCAATTCAAGACTTAATGGAAGAAAACCCAAAAAAATTTTCACACGTTTTTTTTTAAAAAGTAAAAAGGGAAAAAGATGACGACCCGCTAAATTTTCCTAAAAATTTTCCCAGTGCACAGATCCTGAAACTTTAATGTTAATTCTAATGCCCTTTTGTTTTTACAAACATAAAACAGATCAGCATGACCCTTGGGGCAACAACAACAAAGTAAAACAAAATGCGGGATAGTACAGTTTAGCATTTACTGTGTTGAGCTCAAATTTCTACAGGTACAGCAACCCCTGTTACCCCCGGGGCAGCAGGAACAGGCCCTTGCTCTTTGGCTACGGGGAATTTGGGAGCTCCTGCATCAAATTTCATTGGGCTCTGTTTCAAAAACAGAAGGAGCCTGGGTTTATTTGGCACATCAGTCTTTTGAAGAAAGGGTTTTTTTAAAAAGAAAAACATGAGTGGGGGTTTCCTTGACAATTTGCCAAAACTAAGCCAAATTTAGGGGGAAATTTTTAGAAAACTCAAAAAGATGCCACAAAAATAGAAGAGGGGTTCAAAACGTCTTAGGATGACATGATGACTACAAGCGTCAAAATTTTGACCTCCCAAAAAAAACAAACAAACTAGCCGTGGACACCGACTCAAAAAAAAAAGGGGAATTTTATAAAAAAAGGGGGATCGTTGGCCCAAGGGCAGTGGGTTTAAAAGATCACTGAAATAATCCCATTTTAAGGGAGCTAAAATTTTCCTCGGTAAATTTACTGCTTCATACCGTTGCAAAACAAAAAAACAAGAAGCAATTTTAAATTTAAATTTAAAATTTTTTAATTTTTTTTTTTTACTATTTGAGTTAGAGTTTTTGTTGAGGCTCAGTAGGACAAAGTGTTTTTAGAAAATTTTTGAGCTAAATGTTTCCAAGAAAAAAAGTGGTTTCAAAGCATTTTAAGATGCAAAAACGCACAATACCAAAACAACCTAAACATAGAAACCCCCAGTAAAGGAGGGGTTGGTTGCTGAAATTTTTATACAACCGGCAAATAAAGATGAAGAATTAACTGTTCATGTGTCAAAAAAACAACAAGACTGAACTCGTTTGAAGAGCTCAACCCCAACATAGGGAGATGAGTTTATGGGAACTTTGAAAATTCTGCAAAACCGCAAAAATTTAGGGGTCGGATTGAAAAGTTGGTAAGGGTTTTTTGCATAGAACTAAAACCCAAAAAAAGTTTCATCCCATTTTTTGGTAGAAGTTACATTCCCTTGCCCCCTGATGTTGAAGCAAAAGTTTCTTTGCGAACATTTAGAACAAAGATGATAAGTGTTTTTGTTTGGTGGGTGGTAAAAAAAGGGTTTTATGTGGCAAAGAATGCAGAGGGGGGAGTTTCAAACTATCATGAACATCGTGGCAAGCTTGTCTTTAAGAAAATTGTTTTTTCCCGTGGCTGTTTGAAAACCCTTTTCGGTTTTGAAGAAAATTTAAAAAAAACCCCCAGTGTGAATGTTTACCCTGGGAAATTTTTGCCCTATGCCCGCAAAGCCTCTCAAGAAAAACTCCCCCGTAGTAATCCTGACAAAAACCAAGTAAATTATTTTTGATAAATGGTCATTATACCTTATTAGAACAATGAGTAGACCCAAACACAAACAACAAAACATCAAATTTTAAAACAAGAGTTTTTCAGAGCTTTGGGTTTGTTTACCGTCTTTGCAAACAGGTGAGAACACAGAAAACAAATTTTAAGGTGAGACCAAAAACAAAACACTGGGAAATTGAAAAACCCCAAGGGGAAAGGGAAACAAGGTTTTCTTCAAGAATATAAAAAAAGCTACGAAAAAAGTCCCTATGTGTGGGATGCTGACTTTTAGTCTATCATTTTCCCTATTTAAGGACCGGACTGGAACATATTCCCAAAACAGTCTTATCAGTATCAATTTAAATCTTTTAAATTTTTTTATGTTTTTTAGATAGATTTGGTTTCACCTCAGAGCCAGTTTTTGTATAGAGGGCCCCAAAAAGGGTAAGCTTTTTCATGAAACATTGAAAGCGAAAAAATAACCACTACTTCAACAGCTAAACCAAAAAGAGATATTATTTGATGAAGACCAGGAACAGTTTGCTTCTGCCACACATTGCGGGGGTTTTGGGGAATTTATTATCACCCCAGGTTGGGAACAATCAAAACAGTCAGAGATCAGACCACATCAGTGGTAAGTTTCGGTTTTGAGCAGCACATAGTAATTTTAATTACAAAATAAAAGTAATTTCCCCAAAAAAATGGAAGTGCCAGTTCCCTTTTTTCCCCAATCTAAGAGGTTCCCACTCACACCCAATTATGAAAGGGAGGAACTGATGAGTATAAAAACCCCACTGCTTGCCCAGTCATCAAGAAGTACCCGACTTTTTCACTAAATTTGTTTGTCCCTTTTTTAATCTGCAAAAACATCTGTGGGGTCCTTTGAGTCCTTTTTCAACATAGTTTCTTTTTTTTCAATTACAGAAAAATACTTTGACACAAAGCTTTCCAAAAAAAGGAGTCTATCCTTTTTAGTATATGGTTCGGGGAAAAGGATGAGAAGGGAAAAGCTGCCCCCAAAAGAAGCATTCTTCAAAAAAATCGACGGGTAAGGGAAACAGTGTATGGCTACAGCATTTCTCAGTGGGGATGGCAAAAATTTCACTGTCGGGGTGATGGGCATTACCCTGATCCCTTTTCTACTTGCTTTAGCATGTTTTCTTGGGTGAAAGTCTTTGGGAAATACCCGAAAAAACGGAATAAACATTACGGGGCTAGACCCTCACACTTTATTACAGCCCGGGAAGTCTTGGGGTGCTTTTTTGAAGTTTTTGGGGGGCAGATTGATTTGTTGCTGACCTGCCAATGTCCAAATGATTGAGGAGGGGCGCGGTTTGGGGGCATCAGTTTTGGCATCGCACAAATTTCTGAAAAGGGCCCAAAAAACAAAATTTAGAAAACAAAGATTTCCCAGCAAACCCTTTAAACAAAATCAAGTCTTGGCGCAAACAATCTGTTTTGGATGGGGGATGTGTCAGTCACTACCACTAAGAAACTTTCATTGTTTAATGGCCTTTTGCTGTTGATGAACTCTAAAAATTTCTATCACAAATGTCCCCCTGGTCAAGCAATGGGCGGATTTAGAAGTAGATTTAGTCTACCCCGAAATATATGATGCCCAATGACTCCCATGGCTTTCAGAAAGGTCAAAAACATCCCAAAAGAACCCCCAAAGCTTTTACCAAACTTAAATGACCCAAAAAAGTATGTTTGTCACACAGATGTACAGTTCTAACCCAAGGCATGGGGTTTAAATTTTTATGTGTTATTTCATTGTGGGTTTTACCCAAAACAATTCCCTGAAAACCCTAATAATAAGAACACTGAACTGAAGGGAAAGAAAGGGAAGATGGGATCAGAAAAAGGATTCTTCAAAACTTTATAACAACACTGGGTTTGGGGAAAACAAAGGAGAACCCCCACAAAAGAAAAAATGTTAGAATTTGTCACAAAAGAAAAAAGAAAACCATAAAGCTAACATCAAAGCCCAAACTATCAAGACTCAGGAATTTTCCCCTGACAGTCTGTTTGGGATCACGATGAAAAAATTTTTAGGTTTAAAATAGGACAAGCCAGTATTCATTGGATTAGGTGTAGACGTCAAAGTGTTGAGCTGGAGTTCTTGTATGATTACTTAAAACCTAAAAATCCCGCTGTAAGGGGCCCTTTTTACACAGACACGACTTTTCTCCCAGGAAAACCCACAAAAGATATATACCAGACCTTGTAGAGGAAAATAGCGCTTTGGGGGCAGGGGCATGGGAGACACCAGTGATTAAACCAAAAGACATTTCCCTTTCATTCATCGTAAACCAAAAAAAATTATTTGGGAAAATGAAAAGGTTTAGATGAAAAGGACTATTTCAAAGAATATGTTGGGGGAAAGGGGGAAGATGTACAGTGTTTCAAGCCAAACAAATGTTATAAAAAAGGCAAAAAGGGGTGGGCAAAAAAGGGTGGCAAAACAAGCATCAGTCCCGATAACTACAAAGAGGCTCTTTTGAAGGTAAGTATTTCTCTGACAACCCAAGCTTGTCAACCCCGCCCAAATCAAAAAACTGTGGTTTAAAAAAAAAATTGATTTTGGGAGGATACAAAACAAGTATATTCTTCCCCCAGAGCACCAAAAGCACTTGGTCACGGAAAAACAAAAAATCCAAATTAAAAAAATTTAATTAAATTTTTTTTCACATTTATATACGATTAAAAAAATTTTTATTGAACTCCCAAAGGATTGTTTTTTTCTTATTAAGAAACCCTTTTGGTTTTGTGGTTTCAAGAACCCCCGCTCTGCCTTTTTTTAGTGTGACCCTAAATAGACGGGCTTTGGGGAGGGAAGGGAAAATAAAACTTGATTATGGCACAAAAAAGAGTGCAAATAATTTTCTAGGGGGTTGGGGTTTGTGGGGGATGAGAGAGGTCCCAAACCCCCTTCAGTTATATTAAAAAAGTTCCCATAAATTTTTTAGTAACAAAAAACAAAAGAAAAAACAATGCTGTCACTTACTTTTTGATGAAATAGTAGCCTTCCTAACTGAAAACGGACCCGTAATTTGGTGGGACTAGCCATTTTCCCTCTAACAAAAGCTTTGATGTGGTTTCAGGTAATGACAAAAAAATTTTTTTTTTTTTTTTTTTTTAAAAAGGAGGATCCATCTCCAAAAACTTTTTTTAGTTTTTAAGTTTTCTATGCTCCAGATGGGATCTGTTTCTCGTTTGGACTGTCGGGGCTTCAGGTTTTCCCCCAGCATAAGATATCTCAGTTTTTTACCAAAGGGTATTAGGGGGGTTGCTTAGGGAAGGGGTTTTTTTGGTTGTTGGTGCTGTATTGTTTTTTTCTTTGAAGGCGTCCAAGGTTTTTTAAACCCGTGGGTTTTTTTTTTTCTAAAAGTTCATTGCTCTCAAAAATGCAGGCAGTCTTTTTACCCACTCTGTATTTCGTGTGCCTTTGGGTCTTGGGAAAATTTTTGGGGGTACTTATATGCAAACATTTTTTCTGCTAACACTTGTTAAAGCTTTTAACTAGTGTTGAGATCTGTGGTTGCCTGGTATTCCTCTTTTTATTGCTACTCCATGCTTTAGTATCAGGGTTTTTAAATTAAAAGCTCCCCTTTTAAATCTTTACCATCATCCCCAATGAAAAAAGTCTGGGATATTTTAATTTGGGCCCCGACTATAGATTTCCCGCCCAAAACAACCCGCATTGCCCGGGGGCACTCTTTTTAAATAAGGGGGGTCTGCTTTTTTTATACCCAGAAACTACGTCAACCCACGAAGAGCATATTATTTCCTCTTTTTTTCTGATTTTTGTAAGGGGGGAAGTTAAAAAAGGGCTATTTTTATGATATAAATTTTGGGTTTATGTTGAAAGAAGGAGGGGTTTTTTCAAAAGTCTTGGTGAAGGTAAAAAAATCTGGGCCCTATTGCTTTTTTAGACAGCCATTCTTTGCTAATTCCCGGGAATTACTCCTCTGCAATGCTCAGTTTATTTAAAAGCCCCTTGTTCCCCCTTTTTAAATACCCTTTTTGGGGTTTTTAGTAGATTTTTTAGAGAGTTTTTCACCATTGTTTTTAATAAAAAAAAAAAAAAAAATTTTCCCGTTGGATTTAAACCCAAACCCTTTTGTGTTTAAAAATATACTATTGTTTATGCCACCACAATACAAGCAATCCCCCGCCCGTTTTTTGGGGTTTTTGTGGGTTTTTTTTAAAATCACGAAGATGTGGTTAGTAATAGGAGATATTTGTTTTTCCTGCACAATGTATACTCTTTTTATTGCCCCCTCCCAAAATCAAAAATGTTTTTGCAGCATGCCCTTTTTTCAAAGAAGTTTTTAAATTTAAAAAAGTTAACTGATACATTTTTTTGTCTTTCCCCATTCTGCCTGTTTCTCTGTTCAGTTTTTCTATTTCCCTTTTTCATGCCCCTTCCTTTTTTTGGCGGGATGAATTTTTTGAAAACAATTTTGCCCGCCCGTAAAAGCAATGCATTAACTACCGCACCACCAACCATCAACACTAAAAAAAAGCCATTTTTTTTTATTATGGGTAAAAATTTTTTCCCGGGAAAAATTCCCCCGCTTAACCCCGAATTTTTTTGTTTGAAAAGGATGCGTTAAAACCCCGAATAGCTTGGGGGCTGCCTTCAAAAATCTAGTTTTCCTAAATTTTAGGCTTTTATTTTTAGAAGGCTCTTTTTCCCAACATAGGGATAGCCGACCCTAAATGCCAAAAACGGCAGCGTGGGAGACCAAAATTTACTGCAGGGCCTTTTCTGTAAATCATATTTTTTCTAAAATGGATAAATTAAATATTTATAACTAAAATACACTTGAAAGGGTTTGTTTTTCAGGTGTTTTCATGGCGTGGTTTTCGGGTTTTTTGGTTGTGGGTTTTTGGGTTTTTTTATGTTGTGGGTTTTTGTTTGCTGGTTTTTTTTGCCCCCATTTTCTAAAGGCCCTTTATAACCCAAAACCCATATTTATACCCCATATTAAGGGAAGATGGGAAAGTTTGTTTTTGGGGTGCTGTGTTTTTTTTTGTGTTTTTATAGGCTCTGTTTTTTTAAGTTTTCCCAGATGAGATTTTTTGCTTTTCTTGGGTTTCTAAAGTTTTTTTTTGTGATTCAATCTGCTAACCTCTTTCCGCCTTTTAACTCTCCCAGGGTTTTTTGGTGACTTTTTCAAATTTTGGGAAAAGGGAGGGTTTGCTCTTGGTTTTTTGGGATTTCCTGTGTTTCCTTTTTGGTTCGATACTGTGTTCTGTGCTTTCCCTCTTTCTCTAAAGTGGGGTTTAAATTTTTTTTTTGTTTTAAAGTTATTTATACTAGCAACTAAATGGGCTAACAAGAGCCAAAACGGTAATAAAATTTCACAGGGAAGTGTCTCCATGTCTTAGACAAAACAGGATTTTTGTCTAAATAAAAAAGCCCAAATCGCTTCTGATCCACATTAAAGACCCTACTTGTTCTTTTTGGGATTTAAACCCCAAAAAACAGTATCCCTAGGCTTTTCACCATTTTTTCTCCAAGAAGAGATTTTATCCCCATTAAAATACTTATTTAAAGTCCCTTGGGGGTGATAACTCTGCACCCGTTCAACGTTAGTTTTTGTTCCCAAGTAAAAGCTTTTTTTTTACCACAACGCAAGAGAGACAAATTACCTTCTTTTCCATGGGTCTTTTCATTGTTATTTTTTCTTGACTAAACCAGTAGATGTATCAAAAAAAGTTCGTCGCCCAAATTTATGTTTTTCTAACTTTAAAATATTTTTTATATTAAACAAAAAAATTTCTTGTTAGAAATTTTTGTTATGTTTTGTTAGATTTTTGTCAGGGTTTTTGTTTTGTTCTTTTTTAAGTTTCTTGCTTTAGTTCTTCTTAGGGTTTTTGTTTTGGTTCTTTTTTAGTTCTTATTTGTTTTGTTTGGGGTTTTTTTTTAGTTCTTGTTAGGTTCCCTTAAAAAAAGTATTTTTTTAAGTTCTTAAAAAAGTATTTATTAAATTCTTGTCCCGGGTTCTTTCAATTTTTATTTCAAAAAAAATTGGGTTTTTTCATAAATTTTCCCTATAATTTTATTTGTTTGCTCTTACAAAAAAAATTGTAAATTTCTTTTAGTTTTTGTAGAGAGGTAGGGAAAAAGCGAATTAAAAGGGGAACTGCTTAGTTTTTTTATTAAAACAAAGCAAGTTTTTGGTCCGATGAGGCGGGAAACCTCATCGGGCCAAAAGTTTCGTGGTTTTTGGGTAAAAAATAAGTAGTTGGCTTGAATCGGCTTTTCCCCCATCTCTCTCACACACAAAACACAAACAAAACACACAAAACACCAATCAGAGACCTGTCACCCCGCAACAGGGGGTTTAAAAAAAAGCTACTAAAGTAATCTAGACGATTCTAATTTTGGATGACTTTTATCAAATGTAATTCTCACTGGGAAACAAAAGACAATATAAAAAAATGTAATGTAAAGTATAAACACACCTGCCCTTTTCCTAAGAAAAGAGGGGAAAAAAAAAAGGGGGCAAACACACACCAAAACACACAAAACAACACACAACACACCACACCCAAACACAAAACACCCCAACCACACACACACACACACCACACACAACACACACAAAACAAAACCCAAAAATTCATCAGAACAACTTTCAATGCAGGAATAAAAAACAATACTTTTTACCCGGCCCGGAAATTTTTGGGTACTCCCACCCATTGGGGTTCTGTGATACAAAAAACGATGAAAGCGACTTTCCCTGGTCAAAAGGAGCAAGGAATTTGTGGGAAGGGGTCCTTTTTAACGGTAAATTTTTTCCCTTTTAGGTGAAGGGAGGGGAGGGGAGAGACGAGGGGGGTAGTGGTGGGGGAGGGGGGGGGGGGGGGTGGGGGGGGGGGGAGGTGGAGGGACAACCCGTGTCAGAAAACCCCCCGGTTGCTAGTAAAGGGTGTGTTCAAATATTTGTGTTTTGTGTTTTTTTCGGGAAGCGGCATTTTTTTTTATAATAAAATACTTGGGGAAAATTTTGGGCCCCGGCAGGGGGTTGTGTTGGGGTGGTGTTGTGTGTGTGTTTTGTGTGTGTGTGTTTTGTGTGTTTTGGGGGTGTGTGTTTGTGTGTTGTTTGTTTGTTTTTGTGTGTGTTCCCGTGTTTTGGGCTGGTTTTATTTAAATTTGGGTTTTAAAAAACGAATTTGCGATGTCATTGTTTTGAAAGATCGACTAATTTTTTTTAATGGGTTTATCGATTTTTTAAATTTGGGGGGATTGATTAACCGGGAAAAGTGTAAGGAAGTAAAAAGGGAAAGAGTTAAAAGTTCTTTGAAAAAATAGGGTGGATAGATAGAAGTAGAAAATAGATAGATAGTTTGATGGGTAGATAGACAGACAGATTTAAAAGGGTAGATAGAAGATAGATAGACGACAGAAGATAAAATGACAGACAGATAGATAATAGTTTGATAGATAGACATACGACAGACAGATAGATAGACAGACAGACAGATAAAAGACAGACCGCAGACAGAAGATAGAAAAGATAGACAGACAGACAGATAGATAATACATAGAAGGTAGACAGACAGGGCGATACATACAAACAGACAGCAAAACAGATAGATAGAAAGATAGATACAAAAGGCAGGGCAGATAGATGATACATAATATTTAATAGAAAGATAAATAGTAGGGTAAATAAAAGAAAAGAAAAATTTGATGACAGACGACAGACAGACCCAAAAAGACAGACAGGGCAGACAAAGGACAGGTGTGGTGAATTCATTTTCGTTTTTAAGAAACCAAAAATGTGATAATAATTACTCCAAAGACACGACTACGGGTGAAACCCAAACAAAAAAACAAAAAGCAAAAGCAACAATAACAACAACAATAAAAAACAACAACAATTTAAAAACAACAATAATAAAAAACACCAATAAAAACAAAAGCTAAACAATAAAAACAAAAGGCCAAAACAACAACAAAACACCATAAAACAACAAACAAAAACAATAGCAAAAAACAATAACAACAACAACCCAAAAACGAAATAACAAACCTGAACAAAACCAACCAAATTTTAAATTTCCCACCCAATTTTTTTAACAATACGAGTTGGGGAGGGATTGCTCGTGGGGCAGAGCACTCTTTTTTCCCCCCCGCCAAAATTAAGCAGCGTCGAGCGTGGTTTTTCCATTGAAAAGGGTGACTATTTGCGCGCCTTGGCTTCAGTACAGTTCCCCAGTTCCCCCCGCTATAAATGGGTACCTGCTCTCTTTAGGGGGAGGGGGAAAGGAAAAACAGCCGAAGGGGGGAAAGGGGATGGGGCCGCCTCAATATGCTGGGGCCCCCGGAGAAGTTGAGGCCCCCTCCCCACAAATTTCTTAGGTTTTTTGGGGAAAACTTGTACTTTTTTAAAGTTGAAATATATTCGGTGAAAAAAGAAATGAAAAAGGGTAATAAAAACCATGCAGTTTTTGAAAAAGTGCCCATTTGGGGGCTTCTCGAAGAAATCTGTCGTGGTAAAAAAGTTTAAAAAAAAGAAAATAATCTTCCGACCCTGTAATGACAGCAATTTTAAAAGGGAACATAATTTTCTTGGTCAAAAGGGAGCCAAAAAGTCTCTTTTAAATCCAAAGCGCTTCGTGTTTCCTTTTGAGTTCTCTAGTTGTTTTTACACCACGTTTGGTCAGTTTTTAAACTTTTGTATCCAAATTGGGCTGGGTAAAAAAACAAGTTTAAGGGTAGGTGGCGCTGCTCACGTGGCGACACTCCCCTACGACAAAGGGGAATATTTTGTTTTTATTGAAAGTGTTTTTTTATTAATTAAAACGTGATCATTCTGTTAATTTTAAATACGGGTAAAGTGTTGGGGGACGTTTTTTGGTTTTTTGGTTTTGTTTCATAACTTTAGATTGGGAAAAGGTGTTGATTTATTTCATTTGATCCATCTTTTTGTTGTGCATCTCTACTGCGATGAAATTTTTGTGTTTGGTTGGTTGTTTTGGGTTGTGTTTGTTTGGTGTGTTGGTTTTAGGGGGGTTTGTATTTGTGGGGGGGGGGGGGAGTTTTTTGTGGGGGTTTTTTGGGGGTGGGTGGGTTGTTGTTGTTGTTTTGTTTTGGTGGTGGGGTGGGGTGTTTTGTTTTTGGGTTGGGTTTTTGGGGTGGTTTTTGGTGTGGTGTGGTTTTTGGGGGGGGTGGTGGGGTTTGGTTGGGGGTGGTTTTGGGGCAGGGTGGGGGTTTTTGGTGTGGTGGTGGTGGTGGTGTTTGGGGTTTTTGTGTGTGTGGTGTGGGGGGTAGTTTTTTGGTTTTGGGGGGTTGGGTTGGGGGTGTTTGGGGTTTTGGGGGTGGGGGTGGGGGGGGGATTTTTTGTGGGTTTTGGGGGTTGGGAGGGGGGGGTTTTTTTTGGGGGGGTGGTTTTGGGGGGTGGGGGGGGGGGTTTGTTTGCGGGATCAATTTTTTTTTTTTTTTTTCCCCGCATTTTCCACACAAAATAAAAAAAAAAAAGTAACAAAAAATTCAAAAATCAAAAAAAAACCAAAAAACAAAATTTTTAACCTATCCCCCAAAAAAATTTAAAAAAAAAAAACGAACAAAAAAAAATTAAAAACAGAAGAACAAAATAAAAATATTTAAGGGAAAGCTGCCCATACCTAGCATCGTTGGGGGGCGAGGGTCAAGACCCCAGCTTTTTTAGGGGCCACAATTGAGGGGGGCGGGGCCCCTCTCCTTCCCCCCTGCTTTTCCTTTCCCCGACCCTAAAAAGGGGAAAATAGAAACAAAAATAAATCCCACGGGGGGTTTTTTTTTGAACCAAGTAAAATCATGTCGGGACAAAAAGTACGTGGAACAGGCTAAAAAACAAAATAATTTGAAATCTGATCTCCTAACCTAAAATCGAATCTCCTTTTTCTTTTACCCCTATTCAAAGCAGCCCCACCCCCCAACAACTTCCCCCCCCCCCCGAACAACTCCCCCCCCCCTTCCCGAAAGCAAATAATAAAAGAAAACCCTAAAAACATCCCCCATCACCCCCCCCCACCCCCTAAAAAAAAAACAACACCAACACCACAACAAAACAAACAAATAAAGAGAAAGGAAAACCAACACAACAAAAGCAGAAAAAAAGAGAAAGGAAACAACTACAACAACAACAAAACCAAAGAAGAATAACAACCAAACTTTATAAGTCTCTCAAAGATAACATCTAAATTTATCAAATGGAACATATTTACTTGTTACACATAAGCAATAGATATTGAATAGGGCACTCGTTTAAGGACACAGTGGCAGAGGTACTAGTCCAATAAGTATTGAAAAATATATAATATGAATCCTTCATCAGGATACACCATAATTTAGCAAAACGATTAAGGTGAGAGAGAGAGAGAGAGAGAGAGAGAGAGAGAGAGAGAGAGAGAGAGAGAATTAGATGCGTAATTCTTAGTGGAACAAATACAAATGTTGACTACATCGGCCTAATTGATGGCTTAATTAAGCGTGGGTTTGGAAGGTAAACTGAAGTTTTCAGGGCTGTTTTGGTTTTCCTTGCTGCTTTCTCATAACATGAAATTTATGGAAATAACAACTGCTTGGCTGAATACTGCAGTACTCGTGTATTTGTCATTACGGTATACCCCTTGATCGAATTTTTTCTTCAATTTAACGTCCCTTCACCACATTGTGATAAACTAAAAGAAAAATATCGTTACCAAAGTGTGGGTGTGTGTGTGTTGGTGTGTGGTTGTGTGTGTGTGTGTGTGTGTGTTTGTTCCTGTGTTGCGTTTTGTTTTCACTTTAAAAAATTGCTAAGATCTAAAGCAAGATGGATAGCAGATGGGGAAAACGATTTCAAAGTACTTCTGTACTTAGAGAAAAGGATTTTGTAAGTAAACAATGGAACAAGTTAATCACTAAAGAGGGCAAATACTGTGGAAGCCAGCAGATATTGAAAAAAGAAAGTAAGTCGTGTTTTTATGAAAACTTATATAAAAAAAAAAGAAATACCGGAGAATGTGAAAAAGATAACTTTGTAAGAGCAATACCCAAAATGTCAAAGGAAGAAAGATGAGTCATTAAACGTAAACATTACACTTGAGGAAGCAGGTCTAGCTTTAAAAAACATGAAAACGGGAAAAGGTCCTGGCCACAGATGGATTCACAGTCGATTTCTTTAAAATTTTTCTGGAAAACAAATAGGACACTTTATAGTTGGATCATTAATGAAAGCTACAAATATGGTGAATTGAACCACACAAAAAGTGGGACTGATTACTGTCTCCCTAAAGGTGACTAAACTAAATGAATATATAAAAAAAAATTGGCGCCTCATTACTCTCTAAATGTAGTCTATAAGATAGGGTCTCCTGTATTAGCCAATAGAATCAAAAGAGGTACTTCCAATGTTAGTCAGGTGAGGACCCAAACACGGCTTATGGCAGACAGGTACCATTGGTGACAATATAATGGTTAATTTATGATTTGATTCAATTATTTGAATATAAAAATCAACCCAGGGCTACTCATTCGTATCGATTTTGAAAATGCTTTTCGACTCTCTTAACTGGAATTATGTTTAAAGTGTTTAAGCGTTTGGGTTTGGGAAATAGTTTAATTGCACTGGGTTGGACAACATTCTATAGAAATATCAAATCAATGTGATCGTAAATGGTAACACTAATCCGATGGTTTAATATTGAAGGGGATGCAGGCAGGGTGATCGATTTCACCCTATTTGTTTATTCTTTGTGCTGAAGATTTGGCCTTAATGTTAAGGAGGACAAAGTAATAAAAGGGAATTAATATTGGAAAAGAAGAGCCAAAAGTTTCAATATGCTGATGACACCCAGCTGCAGGAGATGATACCTCATTCGAAAAATTCATACACATAATCGAACGATTCGGTAGAGTTTCAGGACTACACATGATATGAGGGAAAAAACCAAGGATCATATGGTTAGGAAGTAAGAAAATTCCAGCAAAATATTTTGCCCCCATTTAGAAATGATTTGAAAACCCCTCCAGAATTTAAAGATATTAGTGTCGGTTTACTCAGACACTAAATGGTCTGTGAAATGATAATTACAATAATAAATTTTCAGAGGTTAAATGCTTTTTCAAATATGGTCACAAAGAACTATTACTCCTTTAGTAGAGTAGCTGTACCTTAAAGTCTCTATTCTTTCATAGCTTTATTCATCTGTGGATATTATACCGACCCCACCGATCATTTGTGAAAACCAGTTACAGAAACTTTGTTTTCAATTTTGTTTGGAACAATAAGCAGACAAGATAGGAAGGACAGACGGCAGTTTCACGACCATTAGGCAAGGTGGTCTAAATATTCCTGATATACGGAATTTTATATAGGCTTTGAAGCTTTCCATGGGTAAGAAAGTTAGAAATCTAAACACTAGGGGGTCGTATTGCAGAATTACAATAACCATTTCTTAAGACTCTAGACTACTTGGTCCATCAATAACACACAAGCACGTGAGGTTATTCCTTTTTGGACCCATGGTTTTTAGAGCTTATAGAATTTTTCTGTACTTGCATCACTCCGCAAAATGAAAATGAATTTCTTGCCAGAACCTATTTTGTATTAATGAAAACATTACTATAAGGAAATAATGTTTGATAAAAATATGTTAGCAGAAAAGGGGCATATATCTAATAAACATACTTGTCAAGAAAATGGTGAGTTTCTTAACTATGACATTTTTTTCTAAGCAAATGATAATTGTATTGACTTTGTAACTTTCAATGGGCTAATCTTATCAATCAAACCTTGCAAAAAAAAGCAGGAGTCAAAATAGGTGACATGTAACGTGTTTTGTACAGACACAACGCAAGCAATACAGACAATAGATAGTGTGCACCGGGGATCAAAACAGTACTAGGAAAATTGATGTCAAACAAGACAGAACCAAATGCTGTAAAAAGGGACACAGAAACTTGAGGAAATCAACTGGAAAATGGTTATTTAAAAAAATGCACAAGATTAAAGACATCAAAAATTACAATGGTTACAGATAAACTTGTCACAGATTATGGTTACTAATGTTGTTCTGTTACACGCAATGGGTGTACGAATACATACAAATTGTCCTCTGTGGCAATTATCACAAAAGTTCAATCGACATTCTTTTTGGGGCCTGTAACAGCAAGAATTATATGGACAAATTTAGAAAAAAGTATCAATGACCATTGTGATACGCATCGAATTGTGAAAAATTTCACGTAAGATTGTACTTTTTGGAGTGGATGGATTGCATGGAAAACTGGTGATGCTATTTATGATTTCATTATCCTTCTTGCCAAATGGTATATTTACAGATGCAGAATTGTAAAATCTTTTACCAGTATGGAAAGTTTTTCTTAAACAGCTGAAATAACAGAGTACCAAATCGAAAATATAACGCAAACAAATTGCAAAACAACTGAGTAAGTTCATATTGAATGGGAGTCACTATAGACCATTGCTTGACTCGAACAGATTAGATTTATATAAACTGAGGGGGGGAAAAAGGTGTCTGACCATATGTTTTTGCTGAAATAGAACATGTGATACAGAAAAAGATGGATTTCGTGCATGCATTGTTTTTACTCTCAAGGCCATGCTGTCATTCAGTTGGGTAATTACACTGGACACTGGCACATTGTGATATTCCTCCATGAATGAACAGAGTGCCAATTGTATAGTTTACAGCGAATTGGACAGAGGCGTACAAATATTATTTTTTTTCACGATGGCATGAAAACGTGTGTGTGTGTGTTGGTTGTGTGTGTGTGTGTGTGTGTGTGTGTGTGTGCGTGCGTGCGTGCGTGCGTGCGTGCGGTTTATGTGTGGTGTGTGTGCTTTGGTTGATTAAGTACTTGAAAAGCAGTTGGTATCACTTGTTTATGAAAAAAGAATTGTATTTGTACCTGCTTTAAGTTTTGTTTATTTCTTTCTTTCTTTTTAGAAACATTTTGTTTGTAATTATTTGTAAATGCAAAACGAAAATTAAAAAAGTTATAAAAAAAAATTCTTTTATATCGAGGATATTGGAATAAGCACTTATGTGTTTTTTCTAAAGACAATCCCGTCGGTATGCGGTTTTTGTAAATTCTGTCATCTGTTACGACATGGCACACAATGGCCCTACTCTTACGAAAAGCGGAAACAGGATTTAACGTAGTGAGCTAGATGTCTGCGTTCGTTCGCACCACGGGACCTCGTGTTTTAAAGTCTCATCCGAAGGACTTTTGGGGAGAGTGGGAGTCGGCACTGATTACTTCCAGGGGGCAAAAATCCCCTGAACGGGAATCGAACCCGGGTTTCGCAGATTGCGAGCGCAATGTTCTGACCCACTAGGCTATCCCTGTGTGTGGGTGTGTGTGTGTGCGCGCGCTTTGCGAGCGCGCTGTGCGTGCGTGGTGTGTGTGTGTTGTGTGTGTGTGTGTGTGTGTGTGTGTGTTCGATTTGTTTACGTCTCTCCTCTTAAGTGTTGGATATTTGACACAAAAAGGCCGTGGTGAGGGGATGGGGGGGGGGAAGGGGGGGGGCGGGGGGATCTGGGAGTTGGTTAGGGGGGGGGAGGTAATTTACTAAATAACAATAAACAAGTAAGATATGCTGCCAATCTCTAACATTAATCCTAAACCAGTAAATAATAAAAAACAATATTTCTAACCATAACCATCGAGAGAAAATTAGTCCACTGATGGACCAGTTGTCTTTAGAGTCCAATAATGTCATAACAATGAACCCCTTGGACTGGCAATAAACGATTTGAAAAAGAGATATCTTAGTAAAAGATCGCTGATATTACCGATGACGACATTGAGGTAAAGCACGCGCTGCGCGCGTGTGTGTGTGTGTGTGTGTGTGTGTGTTTGTGTGTGTGTGTGTGTGTGTGTGTTTGTGGATGTGGTGTGTGTGTGTGTTTGCGTGCGTGTTTGCGAGCGTGCGTGCGTGCCGTTTATTTTTATTGATTTTTTTCTTTATATCGAGGATACTGGAATAAGCACGTATGTGATTTTTCAATCAGTCCCGTGTGATATGCGGTTTTGTAAATTTTGTCATCTGTTCCCACCGGCACACAATGGCCTATCTTACGAAAAGCGGAACAGGGATTTAACGTGTGTGCAGACGTTCTTCGTGTGTTCACACACGGGGCCTCGGTTTATAGTCTCATCGAAGGGACTTTTGGAGAGAGTGGATGTCTGCACTGATGTTAACTCGGGGGAAAATTACCCCCTTGAACGGAAATCGAAACCTGGGTCGTCAGTGATTGCGAGTGCAATGTTCTGACCACTAGGCTATCCCGTCCCCGTATGTGTGTGTGTTCATTCTTTTCTTTTGAGGATAATGGAATAAGCACTCATGGGCTTTTTTCCATCCAGTCCCCGTATGTATGTAGTTTTATACATTTTGTCATCCGTTCTCACCGGCACACAATGTGTGCCTGTCTCTGTCTATGATTGTTAAGTCGTGTGCACACATGTATTCCTATGTGAATGCACACAAACAGGTGTGCATTGTCTATGCAATCCTGATAAAAATTTCCCCCAAAATGTCCAATTCTGAAGGAGAATGATGCGATAAAAAACAACAACACAGTTTATCTTAAAGATCGTCATCGTCGTCATCATCATCGTCGCCGTCGTCATCGTCGTCATCATCGTTGCCGTGGTCATCGTCTCGTCAACGTCATCGTCATCGTCATCGCCGTCGTTATCATCACCATTATCACCATCATCATCATCACCACCATCATAACCATCGTCATCATCATCGCCATCGTCATCGTCATCATCAACAACATCACCAACAATATTATTACCACCCCCCTCCACACACATACACAACACACACAACACACAACACACACACAACACACACACACCACACACAAACGCACAACACACAAGACACAACACACTTACACACACACAAACACAAACACACAACACACAACACACAATACACACACACAACAGGCACAAACGCACAACACACAAGACACAAAACACACACACCACCCCACACACACACACACACCAAAATGTCAACCCAACAATAAACAATCACAAAACTGTCCAAGGTAGACAGGAAGTGTATTTTTAATTCTTTATTCCTTCGGGTTTCATTTGTTTGTTGTTGTTTTGTTTTTTACATGACCTCAAAACATGAAAATTACACACTTTCCATCCAATTCACTTATGCAAGCTTTCCATCCAGTTAACTCATGCACACTTCCCATCCAATTAATTCATGCACACTTTCCATCCAATTAACTCACGCACACTTTCCATACAATTCACTCACGCATACTTTCCATACATTTCACTCACGCACACTTTTCATCCAATTAATTCACGCACACTTTCCATCCAATTCACTCATTCAACCTTTCCATCCATTAACTTAAGCACACTTTCCATCCAATTCACTCATGCAAGCTTTCCATCCAATTAACTCAAGCACACTTTCCATCCATTAACACATGCACACTTTCCATCCAATTAATTCATGCACACTTTCCATCCTTCGGATGAGACTATAAAGCGAGGCCCCGTTGTCGAACGCATGCAGAACATCTTGCACACACGTTAGATCCTGTTCCGCTTTTCGGAAGAGTAGGCCAATGTGTGCCGGTGGAAACAGATGACAAAATTTACAAAATCGCATACACACGGGGACTAGATGTAAAAAGCACATAAGTGCTTATTCCATTATCCTCGATATAAAAGAATAAGCAAATAAATAAATAAATTAATAAATAAATCCAACTCACTCATGCAAGCTTTCCATCCAGTTAACTCATGCACACTTTCCATCCAATTAATTCATGCACACTTTCCATCCAATTAACTCACGCACACTTTCCATACAATTCACTCACGCACACTTTCCGTACAATTCACTCGCGCACACTTTCCATACAATTCACTCACGCACACTTTCCGTACAATTCACTCACGCACACTTTCCATCCAATTAATTCATGCACACTTTCTATCCAATACACTCATTCAAGCTTTCCATCCAATTAACTTAAGCACACTTTCCATCCATTAACTAATGCACACTTTCCATACAATTCACTCATTCTAGCTTTGTATCCAATTAACTCAAGCACATTTTCCATCCAACTAATTCATGCACACTTTCCATCCAATTCGCTCATCACACTTTCCATACAATTCACTCATCCCACTTTCCATCCAATTCACTCATACACACTTTCCGTCCAATTCACTCATTCTCCAGCACTGCACAAAGCCATGCTAATGCTTTCTCTGCAGAAACTGATCAAACAAAGTCCAAGAAAAACGTCAATAATGACTACCAAGAGTCAACAGCCACCTCCATCACCTTCACCTATCCCATGGTCCTGTGGACCGTGAGGCACCACTGAAGATTCTGCAACCTGCTTCCTCCACTCCCCGCGGTCCTCTGCTTTCCGTAGCAGAGCCACCTAAGAAGTCCAAAGCTGCATTACTAAAGCTCTAGCTCAAACAACACCACAGAAAAATCAGGTCCAGTGTCTCGGTATCATTTCCGTTAGTGACCCTCCACCACGAAATGAGTCACTTAGCACCTGACCCACTTTTCCGCTAGGAACCATTTTAGGCAGGTGGGGGTCAGGTTGTCGATTTTGAGATTTTGATTGATTATAAAACTATAGCCATTATTCGACACTGTAATGCAATATCAAAGCATAATTTTGTTTCATTGTGCTTTTAAACGCGTTTTAAAAGTACTCAAGCCCTCATTCTGACCACCTATCACGATGCCAAAGTTGTCGTTTTCATATGATTTCAATGTGTAATAACTTTTCATAGAATTGTCCAATTTTCAATCTGTTTTTTTTATTTGAATAGCCATTTTGTTGGAGATTGATATCAGGTTAATAAATAAAAATTGACCTCTGGTGTAATCCGACTCATTAATATGTGGAGGAGCATGGATTACTTCTTCCTCCTTTCAGTCTGGACACAGTCAAAACCATGATCTAAACAATATGAATAAACTGTATGGACAATGTTGACACAATCTACAAGGACAGCTATATAAAATGAACACAGAGCAGCATTGAAATGCAGAACTGGAGGGATACCCTAGTGGTTAGAACATTGCGCTCGCAATCTGACAACCCGGGTTCGAATCCCGTTCAAGGGGATATTTTCCCCTGGAGTTAACATCAGTGCAGACTCCACTCTCCCCATAAATCCTTCGGATGAGACTATAAACCGAGGCCCGTGTGCCAACGCACGCAGAACATCTTGCGCACACGTTAAATCCTGTTCCGCTTTTCGTAAGAGTAAGAGTGGGAACAGGTGACAAAATTTACAAAACCGCATACACACGGGGACTAGATGTAAAAGATGAGTGCTTGTTCCATTATCCTCGATATAAAAGAATAAATAAATAAAATAAAATAGATAAGCCAGGACACCGACAAGAAAGCTGCTTGTAGCGAAACCTAACAACGTACACCTCCCTGACAAACCATTATATTGTATTGTACTGTAGTGTGTTGTATTGTATTGTATTGTACTGTAGTGTGTTGTATTGTATTGTATTGTATTGTACTGTATGTATTGTGTTGTATTGTATTGTACTGTATGTATTGTGTTGTATTGTATTGTATTGCGGTGTATTGTATCGTATTGTATTGAAATGTATTGTATCATAATGTATTGTATTATACTGCATTGTGTGGTATTGTACTGAATTGTGTTGTATTGTATTGTATTGCAGTGTATTGCATCATATTGTATTGTAATGTATTGTACTGTATAGGTATTGTATTGTATCATATTGTATTAAACTGTATTGTATTGTGTTGTATTGTATTGTATTGCAGTGTATTGTATCGTATTGTATTGTATCGTATTGTATTGTATTGTAATGTATTGTATTGAATCGTAATATATTGTATTATACTGTATTGTGTTGTATTGTACTGTATTGTATTGTGTTGTATTGCGTTGTATTGCGTTGTATTGTATCGTGTTGTATTGTATCGTATTGTATTGTTATGTATTGTACTGTATAGGTATTGTATCGTATTGTATTGTAATGTATTGTACTGTATAGGTATTGTATTGTATTGTATAGGTATTGCATTGTGTTGTATTGTAATATACTGTATTGTGTTGCAGTGTATTGTATTGTACTGTATAGGTATTGTATTATATTGGATCATAATGTATTGTATTATACTATATTGTGTTGTATTGTATTGTATTATATCATATTGTACTGTAATGTATTGTACTTTATAAGTATAGTATTGTAATGTATAGATATTGTATTGTATCGTATTGTGTTATACTGTATTGTATTGTGTTATATTGTATCACAGTGTATTGTATTGTATTTCATTGTATTGTATTGTATTGTACTGTATTGTATGGTACACCACTTTAAGCCACAGCAGATTTCTCTGCTTGAAATTCGGGCTACTCGACCTGGAAAGAGCGTGTCGCCACAAGAGCAACACCATCCATTATTTTTTTCCGGTCTGCATAATATATTTCATTTTCTATCAGAGTTGCTTTTTTCTCTACATAATTTTTTGCCAGGGACAGCTCTCTTGTTGTCATGAGTTCTTTTACGTGCGCTGTATGAATATTGCACACAGGTTTATCGTCTCATCGGAAAGACTAGAACCCAGACCCAACTCACAGTGTGGTGTGGATGGGGAAGTGGGGGGAAGGGGGACGTTTAGGGAAGAAATGGAGAAAGAACAACAGCAGATGTGAAACCCGGACTTTTGAATTTCTAGGACCGTACCTTAAGCCCCAAAAACTACATTCGAAGTGACCTCTTCTTGTATGCTGCAAATAACTTCAGACCAAACTTCATGTCCCTGTGAGTAGTTCTCAGTCCATTTCAGCCTTAAATACGAGCCCTTTGCCAGGTATCACCCTGAAAAAAATGACCACATAGCTAATAAACATCACACCTTCAAACGGCTGTAGCTGCCGAACCAAGCTTTTCCACGCTATCGGCAATGAAGTGGTCACTAGGGGTGCTTTAAGGGGGTTAACCTTAGAGCATGGACCTAGCAAACTGGCCAAAAATGGGTCCAGGCCCGATTGACATGCCACACATGTAATCAGATAGATTTGGACGTGCCCGATTCCAAAAATGTCATTGCTGATAGCATGTGAGGCTTGGTTCTGCAGATACAGTTGTTTGAAGGTGTGACATTTATTAGCTTGGGGTCATTTTATTCAGGGTGATAGCTGGCAAGGGCTCCTCATTAAGGGCTGAAATAGAGTGAGAACTACTCACAGGGACATGAACGTTTGGTCTGAAATTATTTCCAGCATAAAAGAAGAGGTCACTTGGAATATGTTTTTTGTGGCTTAAGGCGCATGGCAAACAGGTCGAAAATGGGTCCAGAGCCGATTCACATGCCACAAATGTCATCAGATAGATTTGGATGCAAGATTCCAAAAAATGTCATTGCTGATAGCGTGCGAGGGTTGGTTCAGCAGCTACATTTTTGGGATTGGCGCCTCCAAATCTATCTGATGACATGTGTGGCATGTCAATCGGGCCCTGACCTATTTTCAACGTGTCTGCCAGGTCCGCGCCTTAGGGTTCAGCCCCAAATTTGCACGCCGAGTCACCTCTTCTTTTATATCACTAATGACTTCCAACCAAACGTCCACGTCCCTGTGAGATTTCTCACTCTGTTTCAGCCCCTAAAAACGAAATCCTTGCCAGCTATCTGCCTGTAAAAAAGAACCTGAAAGCCTGCGTCCGTCACATCTTTAAACGGCTGTAGCAGCCGAACCAAGCATCGCACGCTATTGGCAATGCCATTTATGGAATCGGCGCCTCCAAATCTATCTGATGACATGCATGGCAAGTCAATCGGGCCTTGACCTATTTTCGACGTGTGTATCATATACCCCTTATGACTTCAAACCAAACGTGCACGTCCCTGTGAGTAGTTCTCGCTGTATTTCAGC